>CM050408.1:600100-969990 GCA_027580255.1 Therioaphis trifolii
CGTTCGATGTTATTCTACTTCAACATAGTGTATACACTAATGTTCTTCACTTCAAATTGAATTTCGTTCGAAAAATTTTTTTCTTCAAAACGATTCGAAACAGTTGTTTACTCATATTCACGTAGAATTGAAAAGACTCGAAGTTTCAAAAAGATTCGAAAGTAAGGTGTCGTTCGATGTTATTCTACTTCAACATAGTGTATACAACAATGTTCTTCACTTCAAATTGAATTTCGTTCGAAAAATTTTTTTCTTCAAAACGATTCGAAACAGTTGTTTACTCATATTCACGTAGAATTGAAAAGACTCGAAGTTTCAAAAAGATTCGAAAGTAAGGTGTCGTTCGATGTTATTCTACTTCAACATAGTGTATACACTAATGTTCTTCACTTCAAATTGAATTTCGTTCGAAAAATTTTTTTTCTTCAAAACGATTCGAGACAGTTGTTTACTCATATTCACGTGGAAGTGAAAAGACTCGAAGTTTCCAAAAGATTCGAAACAAAGGTGTCGTTCGATGTTATTCTACTTCAACATAGTGTATACACTAATGTTCTTCACTTCAAATTGAATTTCGTTCGAAAAATTTTTTTCTTCAAAACGATTCGAAACAGTTGTTTACTCATATTCACGTAGAATTGAAAAGACTCGAAGTTTCAAAAAGATTCGAAAGTAAGGTGTCGTTCGATGTTATTCTACTTCAACATAGTGTATACACTAATGTTCTTCACTTCAAATTGAATTTCGTTCGAAAAATTTTTTTTCTTCAAAACGATTCGAAACAGTTGTTTACTCATATTCACGTAGAATTGAAAAGACTCGAAGTTTCAAAAAGATTCGAAAGTAAGGTGTCGTTCGATGTTATTCTACTTCAACATAGTGTATACACTAATGTTCTTCACTTCAAATTGAATTTCGTTCGAAAAATTTTTTTTCTTCAAAACGATTCGAAACAGTTGTTTACTCATATTCACGTAGAATTGAAAAGACTCGAAGTTTCAAAAGATTCGAAAGTAAGGTGTCGTTCGATGTTATTCTACTTCAACATAGTGTATACACTAATGTTCTTCACTTCAAATTGAATTTCGTTCGAAAAATTTTTTTTCTTCAAAACGATTCGAAACAGTTGTTTACTCATATTCACGTAGAATTGAAAAGACTCGAAGTTTCAAAAAGATTCGAAAGTAAGGTGTCGTTCGATGTTATTCTACTTCAACATAGTGTATACACTAATGTTCTTCACTTCAAATTGAATTTCGTTCGAAAAATTTTTTTTCTTCAAAACGATTCGAAACAGTTGTTTACTCATATTCACGTAGAATTGAAAAGACTCGAAGTTTCAAAAAGATTCGAAAGTAAGGTGTCGTTCGATGTTATTCTACTTCAACATAGTGTATACACTAATGTTCTTCACTTCAAATTGAATTTCGTTCGAAAAATTTTTTTTCTTCAAAACGATTCGAAACAGTTGTTTACTCATATTCACGTAGAAGTGAAAAGACTCGAAGTTTCCAAAAGATTCGAAAGTAAGGTGTCGTTCGATGTTATTCTACTTCAACATAGTGTATACACTAATGTTCTTCACTTCAAATTGAATTTCGTTCGAAAAATTTTTTTTCTTCAAAACGATTCGAAACAGTTGTTTACTCATATTCACGTAGAATTGAAAAGACTCGAAGTTTCAAAAAGATTCGAAAGTAAGGTGTCGTTCGATGTTATTCTACTTCAACATAGTGTATACACTAATGTTCTTCACTTCAAATTGAATTTCGTTCGAAAAATTTTTTTCTTCAAAACGATTCGAAACAGTTGTTTACTCATATTCACGTAGAATTGAAAAGACTCGAAGTTTCAAAAAGATTCGAAAGTAAGGTGTCGTTCGATGTTATTCTACTTCAACATAGTGTATACACTAATGTTCTTCACTTCAAATTGAATTTCGTTCGAAAAATTTTTTTCTTCAAAACGATTCGAAACAGTTGTTTACTCATATTCACGTAGAATTGAAAAGACTCGAAGTTTCAAAAAGATTCGAAAGTAAGGTGTCGTTCGATGTTATTCTACTTCAACATAGTGTATACACTAATGTTCTTCACTTCAAATTGAATTTCGTTCGAAAAATTTTTTTCTTCAAAACGATTCGAAACAGTTGTTTACTCATATTCACGTAGAATTGAAAAGACTCGAAGTTTCAAAAAGATTCGAAAGTAAGGTGTCGTTCGATGTTATTCTACTTCAACATAGTGTATACACTAATGTTCTTCACTTCAAATTGAATTTCGTTCGAAAAATTTTTTTTCTTCAAAACGATTCGAAACAGTTGTTTACTCATATTCACGTAGAATTGAAAAGACTCGAAGTTTCAAAAAGATTCGAAAGTAAGGTGTCGTTCGATGTTATTCTACTTCAACATAGTGTATACACTAATGTTCTTCACTTCAAATTGAATTTCGTTCGAAAAATTTTTTTTCTTCAAAACGATTCGAAACAGTTGTTTACTCATATTCACGTAGAATTGAAAAGACTCGAAGTTTCAAAAAGATTCGAAAGTAAGGTGTCGTTCGATGTTATTCTACTTCAACATAGTGTATACACTAATGTTCTTCACTTCAAATTGAATTTCGTTCGAAAAATTTTTTTTCTTCAAAACGATTCGAAACAGTTGTTTACTCATATTCACGTAGAATTGAAAAGACTCGAAGTTTCAAAAAGATTCGAAAGTAAGGTGTCGTTCGATGTTATTCTACTTCAACATAGTGTATACAACAATGTTCTTCACTTCAAATTGAATTTCGTTCGAAAAATTTTTTTCTTCAAAACGATTCGAAACAGTTGTTTACTCATATTCACGTAGAATTGAAAAGACTCGAAGTTTCAAAAAGATTCGAAAGTAAGGTGTCGTTCGATGTTATTCTACTTCAACATAGTGTATACACTAATGTTCTTCACTTCAAATTGAATTTCGTTCGAAAAATTTTTTTTCTTCAAAACGATTCGAAACAGTTGTTTACTCATATTCACGTAGAATTGAAAAGACTCGAAGTTTCAAAAAGATTCGAAAGTAAGGTGTCGTTCGATGTTATTCTACTTCAACATAGTGTATACACTAATGTTCTTCACTTCAAATTGAATTTCGTTCGAAAAATTTTTTTCTTCAAAACGATTCGAAACAGTTGTTTACTCATATTCACGTAGAATTGAAAAGACTCGAAGTTTCAAAAAGATTCGAAAGTAAGGTGTCGTTCGATGTTATTCTACTTCAACATAGTGTATACACTAATGTTCTTCACTTCAAATTGAATTTCGTTCGAAAAATTTTTTTTCTTCAAAACGATTCGAAACAGTTGTTTACTCATATTCACGTAGAATTGAAAAGACTCGAAGTTTCAAAAAGATTCGAAAGTAAGGTGTCGTTCGATGTTATTCTACTTCAACATAGTGTATACACTAATGTTCTTCACTTCAAATTGAATTTCGTTCGAAAAATTTTTTTTCTTCAAAACGATTCGAAACAGTTGTTTACTCATATTCACGTAGAATTGAAAAGACTCGAAGTTTCAAAAAGATTCGAAAGTAAGGTGTCGTTCGATGTTATTCTACTTCAACATAGTGTATACATAAATGTTCTTCACTTCAAATTGAATTTCGTTCGAAAAATTTTTTTTCTTCAAAACGATTCGAAACAGTTGTTTACTCATATTCACGTAGAATTGAAAAGACTCGAAGTTTCAAAAAGATTCGAAAGTAAGGTGTCGTTCGATGTTATTCTACTTCAACATAGTGTATACACTAATGTTCTTCACTTCAAATTGAATTTCGTTCGAAAAATTTTTTTCTTCAAAACGATTCGAAACAGTTGTTTACTCATATTCACGTAGAAGTGAAAAGACTCGAAGTTTCCAAAAGATTCGAATCAAAGGTGTCGGTCTATGTTATTCTACTTCAACATAGTGTATACACTAATGTTCTTCACTTCAAATTGAATTTCGTTCGAAAAATTTTTTTCTTCAAAACGATTCGAAACAGTTGTTTACTCATATTCACGTAGAATTGAAAAGACTCGAAGTTTCAAAAAGATTCGAAAGTAAGGTGTCGTTCGATGTTATTCTACTTCAACATAGTGTATACAACAATGTTCTTCACTTCAAATTGAATTTCGTTCGAAAAATTTTTTTTCTTCAAAACGATTCGAAACAGTTGTTTACTCATATTCACGTAGAATTGAAAAGACTCGAAGTTTCAAAAAGATTCGAAAGTAAGGTGTCGTTCGATGTTATTCTACTTCAACATAGTGTATACAACAATGTTCTTCACTTCAAATTGAATTTCGTTCGAAAAATTTTTTTTCTTCAAAACGATTCGAAACAGTTGTTTACTCATATTCACGTAGAATTGAAAAGACTCGAAGTTTCAAAAAGATTCGAAAGTAAGGTGTCGTTCGATGTTATTCTACTTCAACATAGTGTATACAATAATGTTCTTCACTTCAAATTGAATTTCGTTCGAAAAATTTTTTTTCTTCAAAACGATTCGAAACAGTTGTTTACTCATATTCACGTAGAATTGAAAAGACTCGAAGTTTCAAAAAGATTCGAAAGTAAGGTGTCGTTCGATGTTATTCTACTTCAACATAGTGTATACACTAATGTTCTTCACTTCAAATTGAATTTCGTTCGAAAAATTTTTTTTCTTCAAAACGATTCGAAACAGTTGTTTACTCATATTCACGTAGAATTGAAAAGACTCGAAGTTTCAAAAAGATTCGAAAGTAAGGTGTCGTTCGATGTTATTCTACTTCAACATAGTGTATACACTAATGTTCTTCACTTCAAATTGAATTTCGTTCGAAAAATTTTTTTCTTCAAAACGATTCGAAACAGTTGTTTACTCATATTCACGTAGAAGTGAAAAGACTCGAAGTTTCAAAAAGATTCGAAAGTAAGGTGTCGTTCGATGTTATTCTACTTCAACATAGTGTATACACTAATGTTCTTCACTTCAAATTGAATTTCGTTCGAAAAATTTTTTTCTTCAAAACGATTCGAAACAGTTGTTTACTCATATTCACGTAGAAGTGAAAAGACTCGAAGTTTCAAAAAGATTCGAAAGTAAGGTGTCGTTCGATGTTATTCTACTTCAACATAGTGTATACACTAATGTTCTTCACTTCAAATTGAATTTCGTTCGAAAATTTTTTTTCTTCAAAACGATTCGAGACAGTTGTTTACTCATATTCACGTAGAATTGAAAAGACTCGAAGTTTCAAAAAGATTCGAAAGTAAGGTGTCGTTCGATGTTATTCTACTTCAACATAGTGTATACACTAATGTTCTTCACTTCAAATTGAATTTCGTTCGAAAAATTGTTTTTCTTCAAAACGATTCGAAACAGTTGTTTACTCATATTCACGTAGAATTGAAAAGACTCGAAGTTTCAAAAAGATTCGAAAGTAAGGTGTCGTTCGATGTTATTCTACTTCAACATAGTGTATACACTAATGTTCTTCACTTCAAATTGAATTTCGTTCGAAAAATTTTTTTCTTCAAAACGATTCGAAACAGTTGTTTACTCATATTCACGTAGAATTGAAAAGACTCGAAGTTTCAAAAAGATTCGAAAGTAAGGTGTCGTTCGATGTTATTCTACTTCAACATAGTGTATACAACAATGTTCTTCACTTCAAATTGAATTTCGTTCGAAAAATTTTTTTTCTTCAAAACGATTCGAAACAGTTGTTTACTCATATTCACGTAGAATTGAAAAGACTCGAAGTTTCAAAAAGATTCGAAAGTAAGGTGTCGTTCGATGTTATTCTACTTCAACATAGTGTATACACTAATGTTCTTCACTTCAAATTGAATTTCGTTCGAAAAATTTTTTTCTTCAAAACGATTCGAAACAGTTGTTTACTCATATTCACGTAGAATTGAAAAGACTCGAAGTTTCAAAAAGATTCGAAAGTAAGGTGTCGTTCGATGTTATTCTACTTCAACATAGTGTATACACTAATGTTCTTCACTTCAAATTGAATTTCGTTCGAAAAATTTTTTTCTTCAAAACGATTCGAAACAGTTGTTTACTCATATTCACGTAGAATTGAAAAGACTCGAAGTTTCAAAAAGATTCGAAAGTAAGGTGTCGTTCGATGTTATTCTACTTCAACATAGTGTATACACTAATGTTCTTCACTTCAAATTGAATTTCGTTCGAAAAATTTTTTTCTTCAAAACGATTCGAAACAGTTGTTTACTCATATTCACGTAGAATTGAAAAGACTCGAAGTTTCAAAAAGATTCGAAAGTAAGGTGTCGTTCGATGTTATTCTACTTCAACATAGTGTATACACTAATGTTCTTCACTTCAAATTGAATTTCGTTCGAAAAATTTTTTTCTTCAAAACGATTCGAAACAGTTGTTTACTCATATTCACGTAGAATTGAAAAGACTCGAAGTTTCAAAAAGATTCGAAAGTAAGGTGTCGTTCGATGTTATTCTACTTCAACATAGTGTATACACTAATGTTCTTCACTTCAAATTGAATTTCGTTCGAAAAATTTTTTTTCTTCAAAACGATTCGAAACAGTTGTTTACTCATATTCACGTAGAATTGAAAAGACTCGAAGTTTCAAAAAGATTCGAAACTAAGGTGTCGTTCGATGTTATTCTACTTCAACATAGTGTATACACTAATGTTCTTCACTTCAAATTGAATTTCGTTCGAAAAATTTTTTTTCTTCAAAACGATTCGAGACAGTTGTTTACTCATATTCACGTAGAATTGAAAAGACTCGAAGTTTCAAAAAGATTCGAAAGTAAGGTGTCGTTCGATGTTATTCTACTTCAACATAGTGTATACAACAATGTTCTTCACTTCAAATTGAATTTCGTTCGAAAAATTTTTTTTCTTCAAAACGATTCGAAACAGTTGTTTACTCATATTCACGTAGAATTGAAAAGACTCGAAGTTTCAAAAAGATTCGAAAGTAAGGTGTCGTTCGATGTTATTCTACTTCAACATAGTGTATACACTAATGTTCTTCACTTCAAATTGAATTTCGTTCGAAAAATTTTTTTTCTTCAAAACGATTCGAAACAGTTGTTTACTCATATTCACGTGGAAGTGAAAAGACTCGAAGTTTCCAAAAGATTCGAAACAAAGGTGTCGTTCGATGTTATTCTACTTCAACATAGTGTATACATTAATGTTCTTCACTTCAAATTGAATTTCGTTCGAAAAATTTTTTTCTTCAAAACGATTCGAAACAGTTGTTTACTCATATTCACGTAGAATTGAAAAGACTCGAAGTTTCAAAAAGATTCGAAAGTAAGGTGTCGTTCGATGTTATTCTACTTCAACATAGTGTATACACTAATGTTCTTCACTTCAAATTGAATTTCGTTCGAAAATTTTTTTTCTTCAAAACGATTCGAAACAGTTGTTTACTCATATTCACGTAGAATTGAAAAGACTCGAAGTTTCAAAAAGATTCGAAAGTAAGGTGTCGTTCGATGTTATTCTACTTCAACATAGTGCATACATTACTGTTCTTCACTTCAAATTGAATTTTGTTCGAAAAATTTTTTTTCTTCTATACGATTCGAAACAGTTGTTTACTCATATTCACGTAGAATTGAAAAGACTCGAAGTTTCAAAAAGATTCGAAACAAAGGTGTTGCTCTATGTTATTCTACTTCAACATAGTTTATACATTAATATCCTTCACTTCAAATTGAATTTCGTTCGAAAATTTTTTTTTCTTCCAAACGATTCGAAACAGTTGTTTACTCATATTCACGTAGTATTGAAAAGACTCGAAGTTTCCAAAAGATTCGAAAGTAAGGTGTCATTCGATGTTATTCTACTTCAACATAGTGTATACATTAATGTTCTTCACTTCAAATTGAATTTCGTTCGAAAAATTTTTTTTCTTCAAAACGATTCGAAACAGTTGTTTACTCATATTCACGTGGAAGTGAAAAGACTCGAAGTTTCCAAAAGATTCGAATCAAAGGTGTCGGTCTATGTTATTCTACTTCAACATAGTGTATACACTAATGTTCTTCACTTCAAATTGAATTTCGTTCGAAAAATTTTTTTCTTCAAAACGATTCGAAACAGTTGTTTACTCATATTCACGTAGAATTGAAAAGACTCGAAGTTTCAAAAAGATTCGAAAGTAAGGTGTCGTTCGATGTTATTCTACTTCAACATAGTGTATACATTAATGTTCTTCACTTCAAATTGAATTTCGTTCGAAAAATTTTTTTTCTTCAAAACGATTCGAAACAGTTGTTTACTCATATTCACGTGGAAGTGAAAAGACTCGAAGTTTCAAAAAGATTCGAAAGTAAGGTGTCGTTCGATGTTATTCTACTTCAACATAGTGTATACACTAATGTTCTTCACTTCAAATTGAATTTCGTTCGAAAAATTTTTTTTCTTCAAAACGATTCGAAACAGTTGTTTACTCATATTCACGTGGAAGTGAAAAGACTCGAAGTTTCAAAAAGATTCGAAACAAAGGTGTCGGTCGATGTTATTCTACTTCAACATAGTGTATACACTAATGTTCTTCACTTCAAATTGAATTTCGTTCGAAAAATGTTTTTTCTTCAAAACGATTCGAAACAGTTGTTTACTCATATTCACGTAGAATTGAAAAGACTCGAAGTTTCAAAAAGATTCGAAACAAAGGTGTCGGTCGATGTTATTCTACTTCAACATAGTGTATACATTAATGTTCTTCACTTCAAATTGAATTTCGTTCGAAAAATTTTTTTTCTTCAAAACGATTCGAAACAGTTGTTTACTCATATTCACGTAGAATTGAAAAGACTCGAAGTTTCAAAAAGATTCGAAAGTAAGGTGTCGTTCGATGTTAATCTACTTCAACATAGTGTATACAACAATGTTCTGCACTTCAAATTGAATTTCGTTCGAACGAATTTTTTTCTTCAAAACGATTCGAAACAGTTGTTTACTCATATTCACGTAGAATTGAAAAGACTCGAAGTTTCAAAAAGATTCGAAAGTAAGGTGTCGTTCGATGTTATTCTACTTCAACATAGTGTATACACTAATGTTCTTCACTTCAAATTGAATTTCGTTCGAAAAATTTTTTTTCTTCAAAACGATTCAAAACAGTTGTTTACTCATATTCACGTGGAAGTGAAAAGACTCGAAGTTTCCAGAAGATTCGAAACAATGGTGTCGGTCTATGTTATTCTACTTCAACATAGTGTATACATTAATGTCCTTCACTTCAAATTGAATATCGTTAGAAAATAATTTTTCTTCAAAACGATTCGAAACAGTTGTTTACTCATATTCACGTAGATTTGAAAAGACTCGAAGTTTCAAAAAGATTCGAAAGTAAGGTGTCGTTTGATGTTATTCTACTTCAACATAGTGTATACACTAATGTTCTTCACTTCAAATTGAATTTCGTTCGAAAATTTTTTTTCTTCAAAACGATTCGAAACAGTTGTTTACTCATATTCACGTAGAATTGAAAAGACTCGAAGTTTCAAAAAGATTCGAAAGTAAAGTGTCGGTCTATGGTATTCTACTTCAACATAGTGTATACATTAATGTTCTCCACTTCAAATTGAATTTCGATCGAAAAATTTTTTTTCTTCAAAACGATTCGAAACAGTTGTTTACTCATATTCACGTAGAATTGAAAAGACTCGAAGTTTCTAAAAGATTCGAAACAAAGGTGTCGGTCTATGGTATTCTACTTCAACATAGTGTATACATTAATCTTCTTCACTTCAAATTGAATTTCGTTCGAAAAATTTTTTTTCTTCAAAACTATTCGAAACAGTTGTTTACTCATATTCACGTGGAAGTGAAAAGACTCGAAGTTTCCAAAAGATTAAAAAGTAAGGTGTCGTTCGATGTAATTCAACTTCAACAGAGTGTATACATTAATGTTCTTCACTTCAAATTGAATTTCGTTCGAAAAATTTTTTTCCTTCAATACGATTCGAAACAGTTGTTTACTCATATTCACGTGGAAGTGAAAAGACTCGAAGTTTCCAAAAGATTCGAAACAAAAGTGTCGGTCTATGTTATTCTACTTCAACATTGTTTTTAATATAATGTTCTTCACTTCAAATTGAATTTCGTTCGAAAAATGTTTTTTCTTCAAAACGATTCGAAACAGTTGTTTACTCATATTCACGTAGAATTGAAAAGACTCGAAATTTCAATAAGATTCGAAACAAAGGTGTCGGTCTATGGTATTCTACTTCAACATAGTGTATACATTAATGTTCTTCACTTCAAATTGAATTTCGTTCGAAAAATTTTTTTTCTTCAAAACGATTCGAAACAGTTGTTTACTCATATTCACGTGGAAGTGAAAAGACTCGAAGTTTCCAAAAGATTAAAAAGTAAGGTGTCGTTCGATGTTATTCTACTTCAACATAGTGTATACATTAATGTTCTTCACTTCAAATTGAATTTCGTTCGAAAAATTTTTTTTCTTCAAAACGATTCGAAACAGTTGTTTACTCATATTCACGTAGATTTGAAAAGACTCGAAGTTTCAAAAAGATTCGAAAGTAAGGTGTCGTTTGATGTTATTCCACTTCAACATAGTGTGTACACTAATGTTCTTTACTTTAAATTGAATTTCGTTCGAAAAATGTTTTTTCTTCAAAACGATTCGAAACAGTTGTTTACTCATATTCACGTAGAATTGAAAAGACTCGAAGTTTCAAAAAGATTCGAAACAAAGGTGTCGGTCTATGTTATTCTACTTCAACATAGTGTATACATTAATGTTCTTCACTTCAAATTGAATTTCGTTCGAAAAATGTTTTTTCTTCAAAACGATTCGAAACAGTTGTTTACTCATATTCACGTAGAATTGAAAAGACTCGAAGTTTCAAAAAGATTCGAAAGTAAGGTGTCGTTCGATGTTATTCTACTTCAACATGGTGTATACATTAATGTTCTTCACTTCAAATTGAATTTCGTTCAAAAAATTTTTTTTCTTCAAAACGATTCGAAACAGTTGTTTACTCATATTCACGTGGAAGTGAAAAGACTCGAAGTTTCCAGAAGATTCGAAACAATGGTGTCGGTCTATGTTATTCTACTTCAACATAGTGTATACATTAATGTTCATCACTTCAAATTGAATTTCGTTCGAAAAATTTTTTTTCTTCAAAACGATTCAAAACAGTTGTTTACTCATATTCACGTGGAAGTGAAAAGACTCGAAGTTTCAAAAAGATTCGAAAGTAAGGTGTCGTTCGATGTAATTCTACTTCAACATAGTGTATACATTAATGTTCTTCACTTCAAATTGAATTTCGTTCGAAAATTATTTTTCATCCAAATGATTTGAAACTGTTGTTTACTCATATACACGTGGAAGTGAAGAGACTCGAAGTTTCCAAAAGATTCGAATCAAAGGTGTCCGTCTATATTATTCTACTTCAACATAGTGTATACATTAATGTTCTTCACTTCAAATTGAATTTCGTTCGAAAAATTTTTTTTCTTCTATACGATCCGTAACAGTTGTTTACTCATATTCACATGGAAGTGAAAAGACTCGAAGTTTCCAAAAGATTAAAAAGTAAGGTGTCGTTCGATGTAATTCTACTTCAACATAGTGTATACATTAATGTTCTTCACTTCAAATTGAATTTCGTTCGAAAAAATTTTTTTCTTCAAAACGATTCGAAACAGTTGTTTACTCATATTCACGTAGAATTGAAAAGACTCGAAGTTTCAAAAAGATTCGGAATTAAGGTGTCGTTCGATGTTTTTCTACTTCAACATAGTGTATACATTAATGTTCTTCACTTCAAATTGAATTTCGTTTGAAAAATTTTTTTTCTTCAAAACGATTCGAAACAGTTGTTTACTCATATTCACGTGGAAGTGAAAAGACTCGAAGTTTCCAAAAGATTCGAAACAAAGGTGTCGGTCTATGTTATTCTACTTCAACATAGTGTATACATTAATGTTCTACTCTTCAAATGGAATTTCGTTCGAAAATTTTTTTTCTTCAAAAAGAATTTGAAATCATTTGTTTATTCATATTCACGTAGAAGTTAAAAGACTCGAAGTTTCATAAAGATTCGAAACTTATGTGTTGGTCGATTTTATTCGACTTCAACATAGTGTATACATTAATGTTCTACTCTTCAAATGGAATTTCGTTCGAAAATTTTTTTTCTTCAAAAATAATTTGAGCCCGTCACACCAGCACTTCCTACGACTGAGGATGAACGTTGTGAACAATGGTTCCGTAAAACAACTTTGAGGAAGTCGGATGGTCGTTTTTGCGTAGCGTTACCGTTTCAAGACAGTGTTCGGGCTAATAATAATGTTCCGTTCCATGGATTGGGAGACTCAAGTTTATCAGCATTAAAATGACTTTACAACCTTGAATAACGTCTTGGCAAAGTCATAAAGTTATACGACGCATATCGGTCTTTCATGGACGAATATTTGACGCTTGGGCACATGAGATTGGTACCAAGACCGGGTAAATACTTTATTCCACATCACGCAGTGTTAAAGCTTGATAATGATGTGTCTAAGGTCCGTGTCGTCTTTGACGCTTCGGCAAAGTCGTCTACCGGGTTATCTCTTAACGATGCATTATGTGTTGGTCCCAAATTGCAGAACGACATAGGCGAGTTATTACTTCAATGTCGTTTATCTAAATTTATCTTTATTGCTGACATTGTCAAAATGTATCGCCAGATTGACGTGCGGGAGGAAGATTGTGTCTACCAACATATTTTATGGCGACGCTCACCTGATCAAGAAGTCCAAGAATTTTAATTGTTGACAGTGACGTACGGTGTGTGCTCCGCCCCATTTTTGGCAATTAGAGTTCTCCACGATTTAGACCAATGTGCTCAGCCCCATTTTCCAGCTGCTAAAGGAGTTTTGACTCAAAATACCTACCTCGACGACATTGTGGTTGGGCACGACTCTGAAGACGAACTGCTTCACTTCCAAAATCACGATTGGACTCTTAAAATCAGCTGGTTGCACTCTAAAGAAATGGTGCAGCAACAGTGAGCGCGTATTGAAATGTGTTCTCCCCGAAGATGTAGTCAGCCGTCCATCGTCCGATCTCGAGGATGAATCCTACATAAAGGTTCTCGGCCTTCATTGGGATCCTAGCGGCGATGTTTTTGGTTACCATACTAATATCGGTGGTGCTCCAGGAACTAAACGAGGGGTCTTGTCCACTATTGCCAGGCTCTTCGATCCTGTCGGGACATTGGGACCAATGTTGTTATGGGCCAAATCTTTTATGCAGAAACTCTGGCATGAGTCGTTGAACTGGGATATTCCACTTCCTTCAGCGGTGCGTATCACTTGGAATCAGTTTCGGTCCGAGTTGCCTCTTCTAACGAACATAGCCTTTGCTCGTCATATCGACATTCGTGATTATCGTGATGTACAACTACTCGGATTTGCGGTTGCTTCACAAGTAGGTTACGCGGCGTCCGTGTACATCCGCGAGGTAGACTCTTCGGATAGAGTACAGGTACATTTATTGACAGGCAAACCCAAGGTCGCTCCGCTCAAAAACAGTACCAAAGATTTAACACTCACCATTCCCTGACTGGAACTGTGTGCTGCGTTGTTGCTGGCGCAACTGTTACACCGTCTTCAACTAAAACTAATGCCTATCCTGACCATACCGACGGTCCGTGCTTGAACCGACTCATCTGTAGTGTTATCATTGCTCACGACGGATCAAAAGAGTTTCAAAGTATTTGTGACAAACCGTGTAGCCAAATTTCATTTGTTGGTTCCAGATTGCATTTGGTCACACGTATCCACTAAAGAAAACCCGGCGGATCCGTCTTCGCGAGGTTTATTACCTGCCGCTCTCATTCATTGTACATTACATTGGGATGGACCGTCATTTCTTCATCTTCCTGAGCACCAATGGCCGACATCAAACTTTTCTGTGATTCCCGTCGACAACCTTCCCGATGTTAGAGCTGTTGGTGCTAGAGTCCACCTTGCTCAGGAATGCCCACTGGCCGATGAGTTCTTTTGTCGATTTTCATCTTTTAGTCGGTTAACGCATGTGCTGGTATACGTCTTGCGTTTTATCTACAACGTCATATTAAAACGATCCACAGTAACTGGTGCTATCACATTCGCTGAGCGACAGCATGCAGTTCTCGTCGCGATTCGCATGACGCAACGTGCTCATTTTTCAAGCTTACTCGAGCAATTGAATAATCCTAAACGTGCAGTCACACCACCGACAATGGCTCAATTAGCCCCTTTCCTAGATTCCTCAGGAGTGATCCGGGTAGGAGGACGGCTCCAAAGTTCTTTTCTCACCGAAGAGGCAAAACATCCTAGTCTCTTACCGAAGTCGTCTCATCTAACATCACTAATCATCCGTCGTTACCACTTGACGTTTTTACACGCGGGACCTAAGTTAGTCATCTCCATGTTGAGACAGAAGTTTTGGATTGTGTCCGGTCGTGATGCTGTACGTCGCACAATCTTTTCGTGTGTTCCGTGTACTCGACATTCTGCTCAACATCCAGTTCCAAGCATGGGTATACTACCCGAATCACGAGTTCAACCGCATCGCGTCTTTTCAAAAGTTGGTTTAGATTTCGGCGGACCGTATCTAGTTAAAGAATGTAAGCGACGCAATACCCGAACAACCAAGGTGTATATTTCAGTGTTTATATGCATGGTTGTCAAAGCCATCCACGTTGAAGTAGTATCGGATCTTACTACGGAAGCATTTCTCGCTGCGTTGGATAGATTTGTCGCACGTCGAGGTTTGCCTACTGACCTATATTCTGATTGCAGTACAAATTATGTTGGCGCCGCCAGGCAGTTAAAAGTGTTATTTGCCGACACCAAAGTACAAAATTGCTTATGAACTCGAATTGTATGTAATTGGCATTTTAATCCGCTGGCCATGCCGCATTTTGGTGGGCTCTGGGAAGCAGCAATAAAGAGTGTGAAGTTTCATCTCAAACGTGTGTTAGGAACTCAAATATTAACATATGAGGAATTTCAAACAGTAGTCTCTCGGGTGGAAGGCATCTTAAACTCTAAACCTTTGACGCCAGTGTCTATTGACCCACACGATTTTAATGCTTTAACCCCGGGACACTTTCTCATTGGGCAGCCCATTTCTACGATCCCGGAGAATGATGTCACCACTGTTCCCATGAATCGATTGACTCGCTGGCAACTACTGCGTCAACTGCATCAATCTTTCTGGAAGCGCTGGCAACGAGAATACCTCACTACCTTACAGGCGCGCCAAAAATGGACTAAGTTTTCAGATAATCTAGTAGTGGGTGATGTAGTAATTGTCGAAGCCCCTAACCAGCCACCCACTGTATGGCGTCTGGGGAGAGTCATCAAAGTCCATCCCGGGCCCGATCAAACAGTCCGCGTGGTTACTGTCCTAACTACCGACGGTGAAATTCGGCGTCCTGTGGTGAAGTTGATCAAGCTTCCGGTGGAGACCCCGGTTTCCGCATCATCCGTTCATTAAACTTCAATAATTTTCCCATCCGTACACCATCCTTGTTGCAATTAATTATATATATATTTTTTTTTTTTTTTTTTGGTGGTATGTCCGTTAGTTGGGTATGACTGACCCAGGAAATTATCAATTTGATCTTTTGGAAGGACCTGCGTCTTCCAAGGTGGGGAGAAATGTTGGGTCCGGAAGGTTATCAGAGTCGGCAAGAAAAGGCGGTGTAGACGTAATGCACCTACCGTGGTCATTAGGACACCTTTTCAATCGCATGCTGATAACGCCGTGCGATATCGTTACTGTGTTTTTTTTTGGTTATGTCGTCGTCGCAGCCATTTTAAAATCAAAAAAACAACAGAAATTCCTTTTTTTTGCCTGCACGACGTCCACGGCTCCGTCGCTGTTGCATACGTATTGTCACATCGCGTGTGCGCCTTCGCCGGCACCGACGTTCGCGGTCCGTTGCCGTACTGTTTCGCGTCGCGTGTGCGCCTTCGCCGGCACCGACGTCCGCGGCTCCATCGCCGTATTGTTTGTACGTCGCGTGTGCGTCTTTGCCGACACCGACGTATACGGCCCGTCGCGGTTCGCGTATTTATTGTCACGTCGCGTGTGCGCCTTCGCCGGCACCGACGTTCGCGGTCCGTTGCCGTACTGTTTCGCGTCGCGTGTGCGCCTTCGCCGGCACCGACGTCCGCGGCTCCATCGCCGTATTGTTTGTACGTCGCGTGTGCGTCTTTGCCGACACCGACGTATACGGCCCGTCGCGGTTCCCGTATTTATTGTCACGTCGCGTGTGCGCCTTCGCCGGCACCGACGTTCACGGTCCGTTGCCGTATTGTTTGCACGTCGCGTGTGCGCCTTTGCCGGCACGACGTTCGCAGCTCCGTCGCCGTATTGTTTGCACATCGCGTGTGCGCCTTCGCCGGCACCGACGTCCGCGGCTCCGTCGCCGATTGCCGATTAGCGCGTCACGAGTGCCCCACCCGCCGCCATCGTCTCCTTATCATCATTGAACAACGACAGGCTGGCTGTAGTCGACGTCTGTGATATTATTATTATTTTGTTTATATATATATATATATATATATATATATATATATATATATATATATATATATATATATATATATATATATATATTATTATTACTTTTTTGTAATTACGAAATTTGTATTTAAAGGAATTGTATTTAAGAATTGTTAGATTTAAGGACCCCCCGCTCCCGTTATTTGTAAGTTTTAATATGTTTTGTTTAATTATCAATACAGTCCACTTACGTACCACCAAACCATGATGATCCTATTTTGTTTATCTATAATATTCTTTTTGTTTCTTTCTATCTCTCTTCATATACTGGTTGCTTGATTCTGCCTTTATTCGAATTGATAACCTTCTGTGAAACTACCCGAGCACGGAATTTTCAAACGTACAGTATACATTAATGTTCTTCACTTCAAATTGAATTTCGTTCGAAAAACTTTTTTCTTCACAACGATTCGAATTCAGTTGTTTACTCATATTCACGTAGAAGTGAAAAGACTCGAAGTTGCCAAAAAATTCGAAACAAAGGTGTCGGTCGATGTTATTCTACTTCATTATAGTGTATACATTAATGTTCTTCACTTCAAATTCAATTTCGTTCGAAAAATTGTTTTTCTTCAAAACGATTCGAAATCAGTTGTTTACTCATATTCACGTAGAAGTGAAAAGACTTGAAGTTTCAAAAAGATTGGAAACGAAGGTGTCGGTTGATGTTATTCTACTTCAACATAGTGTGAACATTAATGTTCTTCACTTCAAATTGTTTGTGGACGACGTCCTCACCGGAGCAAATTCTGTGCCAGAGGCTCTTGAATGTCAGGCTCAACTAATTAAACTGTGTTCTCGTGCTCAATTTGAGTTACGAAAATAGGCCAGCAACTGCAAGGATTGGCCATCGACGGTGGCTAATTCGCATATCGTGCGAAGAACTTGATAAGGAGCTGCAGATAACCCGTATGTCACCGTACACAACTTAAATTCTTCAAGCGGCGAAGTTGGAGACATTCGCCAGAAAATGCGTTGGTAGTTTCTATCTTCTGGATTTACAAGAATCTGCCGATAAATTTGCTTTATATCGGTGGTAAATATATATTTCCATAAGCGAGCTCGAAGCAACACGGTTTGGATTTCAGGTTGGAGCTTTGGTCCCGTATATATGCTTTCATTGAGAGACACACCTGCCGTTGTGCGAGAAGAAGCGTTGAACACAACACGGAGTTTCGTCGTACTCATTTCTGGTTTTAACACACAATGATGAGGAATATAATAGTTACGCGGATTTTCTCTTTCAGCGACTGGGATAAGTGTCATATGACCAGAGGATAAATAGTCGTTCATAAATTCAGAATATAGTCGATAAAGATCTTTATCACGCATAAGCCTCATTCCAAAGCTTTAAACCGTTGGAGTGCTACTGATTTGGAGTTTCCTAACAGTCTGGATAATTTGACAAATGCAATAACTTTTTTTCTATTCATTTTTTTTAATTTTTTTTTTTTCAAATAAATACTATGGCCCTGCGCTACAATAATATTGTCTTAAAATGTTTTTTTTTTACTTTTAAAACTTACATTTTGGAAATTGAAAATTTTTGTTTACAGTTTAAAAAAAAAATCCAAAATAGCCATTTTGTAAACCTAATTTTTAGAAAAATATTGGTATTTGAATTTCTAATAAAAGTTCGTACATTAATTTTCTATGATTTTTTAAAGTTTGTGAAATAGTTGAGAATATTATTGTGTACCGCGTACAATTGTTGCGCTACCGCATAATACATATTATCGTATAACACTATTATTTAATGGCTGATTAAAATATTTAAGGTTATAATTTATATTAATAATTGAAGTATTGAACATTTATACATATGTTAATTAATTGCGATGATAATGATAAATATTAATTTATCTACAAATGATAACAAAAATCATGGAATAAATTAGATTTCGATCGGTCATTTAATTAATAGGGATATATTATAATATGTGTTTAATATTATGCGGTACACAATAATATTCTTAATTTTTTCACAAACTTTAAAAATTCATAGAAAATGAATGGAACAACCTTTATTAGAATTTTAAACACCAATATTTTTCTAAAAATCAGGTTTATAAAATGGCTATTTTGAATTTTTTTTTTTTTTTACGGTAAACAAAAATTTTAAATTTCCAAATTTGAGTTTCAAAAGTAAAAAAAATATTTTAAGACAATATTATTGTAGCGCAGGGCCTTAATATTCATTTAAAAAAAAAAAACAAAAGAAAAAAACTGAATAGAAAAAAGTTATTGCATTTGTCAAATAGTCCAGACTCACTCTGTATTATAATCGCCCGTGCCCGCAGCAGCGACATTCGTGCGCACACGTGAGCACGGACTTTGTTCCGACACGTAGGTGAGTATGCACCGATCACGCAGAATAATAATTATTAAAATATTCAGTTTTAATGATTTTAATTTACATAATAGAATTCGTAATCGTAAACTTTTTCCGAAACTGCGTTGATTCGCACAACGGAGTAATTCATTAATGAAAACGCGGCGCAAAACGTCTTGCGACTGCGATTCTCGAATTCACCGAATCGATGACTTAGATACACGTTTTATATCATATATTTTCGAGTAACAATAAAATTTCATATTATCGTACGTCAATACATCGTTTTCCTCTTTCGGTTCCCGGAATGGACGTGAAATTCGTAATGCGATAATTATTATTAAAAGATTGCGCGATACGTTTTGAAATACCGATAGATTTCCTTTCGGCACTCGTTTTATAATGATTAAATAACATACACACACACACACACACACACACACACTCGTACGCGCGCACGTACTGCGTCGTAGCTACATATATATATTATATATATATATTTATTTATTTATCTATTTATTTAATTATATAGGTAAATGCAACTCTTCAAGCCCCTGGTCTACACAAAAACGGCCACCAGACACGCACCAGTCACCCGCTTAGTTTCGCTGGCCGCACTATTGTAATTATTTATTATTGTTATTATCGTCAAATTATCATTCACATAAGTATTTTCCACTTTCTCTTTTCAATAATTTCATGTAAATAACTTGAATTATGTAAATTAAAAATTGAATTTATTTGATACAAAATATTAATTTATTTTTGAATATTCAAATATAAACCAACAATATTATTCGAATACCAAATATTCGTTTATTCATAATTTAAAAAAACAGAGCACATCACCAATAATGACAATACAGTATACAATAAATCATCTGTCAATGGCATAAATAATTATTTACATAAATATGAAAATAATTCAATTCCCAAAATTAACTATATTTTCTTTCTTAACATATTCTAAGTAATTCAAGTTTTTTCTTTTGTATGAGATTTGAGTAAATGCGGTATATCTATAATATAAAAATATCTTAAGGGTATACAGCGTATGTGTAAATGTAATAGTAATACGAATATACAAGTGTACAGTAGGTATGTTAAAAAATAGGAAGTATAGTATTTATAAAAAGATATAAACAAATAACAAAAAAACAGTAGTGGATCGATTTGGAACATGAGTTCAATAAGCCGGTTGTCTTTTCATTTTCCGAAGTAAACAAAAATATCCAAAAACGTTGGCTAGTATACAATACGAAATCAATATCATAATATCTAAATAAAAATTACCACTTATGTATCCGTAATGGTTTAAAACGACATTACCGCTATTCAAACAAATGTCGGCATCACTACAAGCTAAAAGTACAAAATAAAACCAAAATCAAAACACATTTAATCGCATGTGATTCCTATTTTGTCAATAATCATTGTACGTGCTTACGTAAATGAGGTATCTTTTCCCAAAATACAACGGACATCAATTCACATCCCAGAAAGTACAACGAAAGAAACCTTATGATAAATAACCGTTTTGGTAAAGATCTATAAAAAACGTATAATAATAAATATAATTTAATGAGTACGTGATCAAGTGCACATATTTTACTTGATTAACACTAACTTACTTCAAAGATAGATACCCGCCACTTATGGATATTGCTAAATAATCATAGAATGTTGAAAACAATTGAGCACTTTGCATATTATTAAAACATGTTGACAACAATGTACCTGCGAAAACATCAATAATCCATTATCAAAACATAAAATACAAAAACATAGTTTTCTTCAAGAACCTCCATTCTGTTTTTAAAATTTAATATTACAATTACAAAAAAAATATATATACATATTTATATATAAATGTATAATGGTGAATAATAAATTACCATGTGACAAACCACTAAATGCCATTATGAATATAACAAATAATTCCAAACCACCCCATTTAACGTCAACTACAGTGAACACAATTATACTGAAAAATAACATTTTTATCATAGTCCATACAACCTGTTAAAATAAATAAATTTTTATTACACTTGATCATTGAACATAAATCACGAATTCGAACCATTATTATCAATTCAGAAGCATAATATGCACTTAATGAGTACACCTCATTGTGGATATCTCGGTGTATTATTGAAAACTGAACATGATAGATTGGAATGGAAGAATGAATGATGATTAAAAGAAAATTGAAAACCACTGATACCCAAAAACCTTCAAAATTTTGAGCTGATCGTGAATCAAATATCATGTATGCATATGGAGTAGAAATGATAAATCCTAAAAACTTCAACAACAAAATTTATAAATATAGATAACCATCCTATGCATGAATATAATAAGCATAAAAACAATTAGCAAAAACAAGAAGCATTTACAATAACATTGTTTTTTTATCAGAAAAGAGATAATCATCGATTAACATTCTTTAAATTTCGTTAGTTTTGTAGGGAAAATAACATTGTCATTGAAAATACCTTGTTTTAAAGAATAGACAGTAAAATTTACTAGGTAATCAAAAGCATACAGTCACTAAAGAAACATAAAAATTTATAAAAGAATTTCTTTAATTTTGGCTTTTTTTATATTTAAAGTTAATTAAATGTTTTATATAATATTACCATTGCCATTCCTAATTCCAGTAGTTTCAACTTGTAGCTCCTTAAGAAACACTTGATAGATCTATTTAAAACTAGACTGAACTGTTGTTCCCAAAGTGGTTTTTTTCTAAATACATAAGAAAATAAATCCATTTCATTTTGTTTTTAGAACCTTATATTCCATATTTATTAATTATTGTATAATCAACAATTTCACCAACTTGAATTAAAATACATTACTTATCAATCATCAAACTCCAAGATGTATGAGGTAACTTACGTTTGTAAATATATAAAATGATCCAATCCTTTCTAAAAGTGAGGTAAAACACATTTTATTAATAAACTATTAATGTAATACATGCTTGCACAAATAATCTAAATAACAAATAGTCTCTAAGAGGTGTCACTTCACTACTTTCGGCGTTTGCACATTTTCGGATCAAAATTTTAAGTCCTAAACGATGTGAACAATACATAATTCGTATCTGCAATGTTTAATATACAATCATATTATGGTTTTCTTAGGGATTATAACTACATAGTAAAATAATTAAAAACGTATTTTATAAGGGAAAAATAGCAACGACAATTATTTTACCGTATTAAAAAAAAAAAAAAAAAAAAAAAAAAAAAAACGAATAAATAGTAATACACCAAAAGATCGATGTTATTCGATATTATCTTCAAACTAATAAAATTCAAAATCCGGTAAAAACTTTTCGTTGTAAAATATTTACCGTTATCAATGGGTTAGTTCATATCTTTAAATCAATTTTTTATTAAAAGAACGTATACAATAGAATTTTTAACAAAAAAAGCTGGTAAGCCTGTGGAACATCGTGCTAATGTCGTTTGATCCTTGAACAAGACGATAATAACGATTATTTTTAGTAGGTAATCATATTGTAAATAATATTTTAGAATCAATATAGTACCAAAAATATCAACGGCAAAGGTACTTTAGAGATATTAATTATCTTTCCTATTGCTGAAATGACGCCCCTGGACTTGGAATGACCGTTAATTATAAACCGTACTTGATAACCGAACCAATCGTAGTCGACGTCCGTCTGTATGACACGTCTTGACGATAACTTGCACATTTCGTTCACGTCCCGTTTCACTTGTGCACTGCCGGAACTGAGAATGGAAATCACGTAATCCGCTTCATTGAACATGCGCGGACATTCGTAATTGAACCTCAAAGTTGAAATTTGTAAAAAAAAAAAAAATTATAAATCTGTTTCGAAACACAGCGTCGGTGTTGCGCCAGCAACGGACCGGACGTACGCGGTGGAAGAAAAACTCGTCGAGAGCGATGTCGCAACGGTATACTGACTTTTCGAACAACTGATGGACCACGGAGACCGGACCTTGACAAACGGACCGTCCGTCCGACGACAACAATAACACCTCGTCGAATTTCCCGAAGACCCCGGACGCCGGTTGGTGGATTGTGCACACCACGATTTTGCCGGTCCGTGCGACACGTTTCAGCGCGTTGACGACGTGCGCGGCCCAGTAACTGTCCAGTCCCGTGGTGATCTCGTCGCAGAACAATACCGGCGGGTCGTTCAACAGTTGGGCGGCCAGCGCGACTTTTTTACGTTCGCCCCCGGACAACAAAGCCAGTCTAGTGTTCAGCAACTCTCGCATGCCCAACATGGCGGTTACGGAGTCGACGCGCCGTTTCGCTTCCGCCTCGGTCGTGCGCCGGTCCATTTTGAAAGTCGCCTGTGTACAAATATAAACGATCGTCACGACTCGCGTTCGAATTTCACTGTCGCGCCACAGGATCATTGTGCGCGTGTGTGGAATACCATCAGGGACAAGTGTTCCAGGGCAGTCAACTGTTCGAAGTTAGTGTCGTGTTGGGGAACGAAACCGGATATTTTAATCATCACTTCTTCGGATATCGGTTTCCCGTTGAACAGCAGCTCTCCGTCGAAGTTACCTTAAATCAAACGAATACATACACGATGAACTGTAAAAGCGATTGAGCACGAAATGTGTTTTACCTTTCATTCGATGACTTATGGTAACCATTAAAGTAGTTTTTCCGGAACCGCTAAAAAAAAAAACGTATATATTTAATATATATATATGAATTATGAATAGGCGCAAATAATGATAATACCTTGGGCCCATTATTCCCAAAAGCGTCCCGTTTCTCACGTTTCCATTAACTGAAAACATTATAATACTCAAATTATGTGATGTATTTTAGCAGTTAATAGATGAATGTATTTAGGATATTGAAGATAATTTAATATATTCTCTGAGCAACGTTTAGAATCGTTTGACTAAACAATGACTTCCCCGTTTAGTATAACAAAAATCCGTTTTGACGCCATTTTAAGCAACTCTTTTAGACGTTTGATTAAAAGTTGTAACAACATATTAAAAATAATTTGTAATCAGTTTGCAAATGAGTTTTCGAAATTCCCAAATTATTTCCCCATCATAACTATTTTCTCTCATCTGTATCAGTTATTATTATAATCAAAATTATGATGAATGATATAAAAATCATCTATGCATTTCCTAAATGGCAACCCCTACTTATTTTATATTTTAAGTAAAGCAAACAATTTATTGGTTTTTCAATTTGTTTATTTTTTTTCCTAACCTGTGGAAAAGTGCTAAAAAAACTATGAAATTTGCTGTAAACGACACTTTCATTAAATCGATTTTAGTTATTTAGTCATCACATCGCATGTAATGTTACTAAAAATTTTAAATGTTCATCATATATCAATAAATTATTCTTGAGTACACGAAAAAAGTTTCAATTTTGACAGCTTTTGGGTTAAATATAGAAACTTGAAACTACCCAGGTTTTTGAAAGTTTATTTATAATAACTTTTTAAATATATTTAATAGAAATTTTTGAAAATGTTATATGACCGTACTCATCCACTAATCTAACGATACTGAAAACATTTTAAAAATCGTTCGTCGTAATCGACTGTTTTTACATCAATTTCCAACTTAAAGTTTTATGAAAAATAATTGGTCCATCTAACCATATGAAACATAGGATACAGATAGAAGAACATATTTTAAATCTTTTAGTGGAAATAAATGTCTCCTTTGTTCAAATAAAAATTTTAATCGGTTTTGATAAAAAAAAACTTGCTAACTACACATAAATACATAAAATTAATAATTTTACACTAAAACATTACTCAGAGTCATTTTAATTAAGATATATTTTATAGTTTATAGTTTCTTCAAAATTCAATATATCTATCACCGTTATCTTGTCCGAGAAGCAAAGAATAACTCCGTCTTTTTACAAAATAAATTGTCAAAAAAAAAAAAAAAAATTTTTTTGTTCCTAACACTTATTTAAGTGGTCAATTTTCAAACTAATTACAATTATTAACACAAAACTGTGTGTAAATTTCATTGTATATAAAATTATTCTTCAACTCGGACACTAAATTAACTTATTGCCAATCGCTATGTTATACGATTACGACTTAAGTTAATGAGCCTCATCAATGATGATTATAGTTTTCCAATTAGTACAAATGAATGTATGATAATATTATTTATTGTAGATTGCAGATCAAACGTGAGCCGGGTTACAGAAGTTCTTTTAAAACGCATAAAAGGTCAATATTTGCGTGCATATTTTACAGAAACGAATTATTAAAAATCATAATTTTTTACGCCAATTTTTTTTCTTTTTTTTCAGTATGATTTCGTTAAAATAATTATGGGTTAATTTCATCAAAAATAATTATTTAAAAAAGTATTTAATTTCAATCGTCACCCAATTAAAAAGTTGTAAAAATCTAAAGTTATTCCAGTATGCCATGTTTTAAATTCAAGAAATTTCAAAAAAAAAATAAAAAAATATGTGTTTCAAATACCCGTTACTGACCGAGAAAATGAGTGCAGGACGATAAAAGAATCACCCTGCAAATAGTGTCTGGTATAAGTATATATCGTTTGAGCCGTGAATTCTAACCAAACACTTACTGTTGTCCAAAATCTTTTTGTACGTGACTTCTGCTGGTCTAAAAATCTTTTGCGTGATTTGTTTAACTGACACATTCAGTTTTTTCCAAGACAACAACAATGGACCGTGCGCGTCGCCTGTTTGATTTTGAAATTCGTCCGTAGCGTCCCAATCATCCCACAAATCATTATACCGCAAATCCAACGTCTGTTTCATTTGAAAAATAATTGATTCACAAATTCAAAATTAATCGAACCTTCTGTATAACGCCATAATACACTTTAAAGCTAGAAATATCGAGTACCTTTCTAAATACTTTCTGTGCCATTTGAAGTTTAGAAGCTATCGTAGATAATTATTTTATTCATATAACTGAATACGGTAGACGTTTTAGATTAACTGCCAGATTACATTTGAAATGCGAATATGTTTATCAGTTTCGCCACTCCCACCGTTCGGATAACTCACAGTCACGGGCCTAATTTACTATTTTCGAGTCTCAGAACAAAATGATAGATTAGCCTTTGTTATGAATATTGTAGATTAAACGATATTTGCAAATATAATGACCAGTTAATGTAGTAAATAATATAATGTATAAATGTACGGGTATCACAATTAAATCCTCTACAATATTTTATATTTTTTTTTTCGTGACTTCTTGTTTGGCAAATTTCACTAAAAATCAAACGAGATTTTCAGTTAATATCCAGTAGTAAGAGGTTCTTAGAACACATAGACTCTGAACAAGTACATGTATTTCACTGCGTGAATAGGACCCTGCTTACAAGCGTTAACTACAATAATTATTATTTATGGTAATTTCCCATCTTCTAAGCATACTTATAAAGTGCGGTTTAGTGGAAATTAATTAATGAATATAATACTTACCATGTGAGAGAGTAAAAAGTTTTAAAAAATTATGTAAATAAAAATCATAAACAAACATTCTTTTTTTTTTTCATAAAATGTAGTATTGTTGGTATTTTCATTTCCAATTGAAATTAAAATAAAATTGTAATGTATGCCATTTTATATTGTTAAAAATAGTAAATATACATATATAAATATTTTGACAATTTTATAAAAGGTATTCGTCAATTGTATCTGATTAAAATTTAGGAAATTAATATTCTACTATTTTACTCTATAAGAAGTTTTAATTATGTATTAGTGAGCAATTTCATAATTATCTGAATTGGTTTGTTGCGCCTAACATTGGCGTAGCCGAGGGGATGTTTATCCCCCTCCCCTTTGATGGTATAGTATAAGAAAATTAATTGTAAATTCACCAATCCCTAATAGATAATAGTAAATTCAAATTTAAAAACGTACACAATGGAAAATCAAAAATATAGCCACTGAAATTAATATACGATACATCACGTATTCACGTGTCAATTATGATAAACATGGCCTAAGTATTATCGCAGTAAACCAAGTATTGCCACAAATGTCCGAAGACGATAAAATACCTAATACATTTTGAATTTTTCCTTGATCATTCAGCTATAAAAAAAAAATCCTGTTTTATCATAGTGCATTATATATTTTTATATGTTTTAAATAATATGTCTAATATGCTAATGTTTAGTGTAAGGTTACCGAGTTAAATATATAATAATTACACAACGCAAATGTATATATGTATATTATATGGTATCACATCAAATTATTTTATAATATAAAATAAATATACGTGAAAATTATATATGAAAATCAACTAAAAAAACCTTAACCTAGTGCTCATCACAATAACTTTTTTTTTTAAGTTAAGTATTAAAAGATTTTTAAAATGAAGTTTACGATAAAACGTTATAATATAACAGTGTGAAATAATTAAGATATTTTACGAATTAATTTAGGAAAAAATTACTTAATTTTAAATTTGTATAAATCTACTTCGACAGAGGAAAAACGCATACTCTATGCAGGTTTTACAGCTAAACATAGAAATACTTATAAATCCTCTAAACGCGTAAGTGTGTGTCATAATGTTATCAGTGAACCGTTTATTATGTTTTAATCGTTGAATATTTCAATTTATCTTGTACGCTATAGCTGCCGCTATATTGCGGTTCATGACGTAACAAACTGAAGGTAATGAGCAATTTTTTTAGACTGTTTCCGGGTGCTTATAATATATAATGTAATGCACTGAACATGGAGATATTGTTCATAATCGTGGGTACAACATGCTCGTCATACGTATTTAAATTTTGTTTCGGACATAAAAAACAGCAACAGCTCGTCCAATGTGTACTATAATTATTTCTAAGTATATCATCCAACACCAACTCGATGGGGATCTTAGGGAACACTACCATGCGGCGCGGCGTCGTCTCAACCGATTTCAGTCAAACGTATGAGACAGTCACTAAATCGATTTAGGTATTTAAAAGTGAGTGAGTATACCGCCTGTAAAGTACCTACTCGACCTCCGTCATTTCGAGTCGGACGTCAGTCACTCATATTATGCACTTAGAATTGACGGTTTTTCGTTGAAACCTCATAGTGAACAACACGGCCCAATATTGACCGACTTTCAGAACCTTGAAGATCGCGATCACTTTCATTGCGTTTTATGTACCACCACCATGTAACGCGACGTACATCTGACGTTCGTCGGCGTGTTTACGCGAACAAATCGACCTGGGAAATGGTACGGAAGCCAATGGTCAAGGTGACCGGCCAACAACTATATACACACTGCGATCGAAACACCTGCACTATACGTTGTACTGTTTACTCGCGCGTTTGAGATTTTGTTTTTTCACCGAACAACAAATTCGAATATCACACGATATTCGATATTCTAACAGTGTATTGATTTTTTTTACTTTTATTATTTCCACTCTTCCGCATCTAAGGGTCCCACATTATTATATAGACCTCCAACCGACAGGGCGATTTCGATCGCGTTTAATATCGTTTTATAGTCCACGCGAAAAACAACGGTCAGCCGTCCGTCTCCGCGCGCGACTCGGTGATCCTACGACCGCTCTGTATACACATCGTGTTATCGTCTTGTTATAACTGTATTGTACTCTAATGCAATATCTCCGGAGCGCATTTGAAACGTTCTGAAATCGCGTCGTATACTAACCGATTGATTACTTTTCGTACACGCATCAGACCGTAATATTGTGAAGTTTTTATGAAACGTATTTTTTGAAAAAACCAACCGTGATCACCGGATTCACGCTCGCGTCTGCGAATAAATATACACATAAGGACCTACAATACAAATAGTAGTGTTTCGAGAGTACATCGACGCGTGCCCGAATTTTCGCTCACGTCTGTTTCTGCTGTTGCGAAAAACACGAGTGAACTGCAACAGGCGGTGCCTAATCGAACACGTGAGTACCGAACTAACAATCATACTACGATATGCGTTTTAATCGCGTGGCTTATCGTTTAAACTCGTTCCCGGTAACTTAAGTCCGTCCATCCGTCGTCTTAGATTAATCGAATTGACATTTGCGAAGGCAGAAGGTAGTCTCGGTCAAATAGGAAGTATGTCTTGAAGTGAAACCGACAGTTTCGTCAATTCTTACGTGCCTACGTGATACAAGAAGATTTTCGTGTCCTGAAATATTTTTCCACCAGTCGATGGGGTTTTAAATCATTAATTTAATCGAGTTTTCCTGGCACAATACCACTCGTAATAGGCTTATCCGTCAAAAAATGTTTGGGAATAGTTCTAGCGTTTCAAGTGACATTTCACTACGTGATATAATATATTATTTAGCATAAGTATACGATTTCAGGCACGACGCCAGTCAAAAGTCAAATAATACGGAAATACCGGTAAAAATCAAAGTGCGAAGGTGCTATAAAAAGTGAAAGGATAAACAGATATCTATGTGATCACAGCAAACAGCATTCAGTTTAGTTCACAAAACCACAAAATGATCAACGAAGCTATGAAAACAATAAAATAATAATAATAATAATCATACCAAAACACTTATCCGCTGGTGCAAGAGCTAGGTGAGAGTATTTTAAAATCGATACTATTTCCAAATTTTGTGTATGTAAAACCGTAACGTCTTTCGTTTGAAAAACATAAGAATTATAAGCGACATCCAGTTTATAATCGTGTATTTAATCACATTTTTTCTCATATAATATAACCATTTAAGGTACTACACTAGTTGAGTCCCTAATTATTTAGAAATTATACTATAGTTGGAATAGTGCTTATGTAGGTACACTGAGTCTCGATTTTGTTTAGTAAGTACCACACATACTACGAATATAACACTCATATTCTCACTGGTTCAAGGTTGTACATAACTTTTAATCACATAATAATGATAAATATTTTTTTTGCCAGAGTGATATAATGCGTTATAAACAATTGAAACTTCACAAAATACAATACAAATAAAAATCATAACAAAATATATCGATTTAATCTTTTTATATTCCTACTATTATGACATTATAAAGTAAATTAAATAAAAAATTAAAAAATCTTTTTATCATTTTTTTAAGCCATCATATCATTTATAAATTTCTCATTTACTTAAATACAGTCTCTTTTTTCGTTATCCTAGAATTTCAGTACAAGACAACGATATCTCTTAGTCCACACACGAACTTCATCGACTGTTTTTGCGATCGGAAATCATATATACATCAAAATAACATGCCTATCTTTTTAAAATATGTAAATTACGTCACTGTATTTAGGGAGACAAAATTTAGGGGACGGCGAGTTTTGAGGTGTTTTATTTTATACCCAAAAGAAAATGTAAAGTATGTTATCGCGGCACACCAATGTCTGAATTGGTATAGATGACAGTAGGTAATAAAATATATCATTGAATCGAAGCCAGGTCGCAATAGTATTGTTCAAATACCTATTTCTAAGAACTATAACTATAATACAGACAATACAGTAGCGTGTACATACAACGGCTTTGCGTGTATTTAACATCTATAAATTACACGAAAGTGTAGCCTAAGCTCGCTCGGACCACAGACCTCTAATTATTTCAAGAGCTCGGAGGTAGTCTGTACAACTTAATATCATCATACTACGGGCTCATAATAAACCAAGCAATAATTGCTTTGGTATTGTAAAATTGGCAATCGTTCTCTGGTGTTTAAACAGTATGGATTCATCTAGCTATTTTATATTATATAGAGTTACCTACATTCTACAGACGAAAATTTGCTATTTTTACATTATTTTTAAAATTTATCGAATTTTAAATTTTAAATATTTTTAATTTGTTAGATTTTGAAATAATCGGGGCATATCGCCGGTATGCGACTGCGTCGAGCGCTCGTTCCGTCGTCGCCGTCGTCGTGGGGTATTACCACGCACGCGCACGCGCGCTACCGGCTGTTAGTCCATCTCCTCGTCTCTTATCACCGTTGATAATACCGCGCGGAATGTCGTGACAACAACGCGATCCTTATCGTCTCGCGAGCAGCCGCACACGACGTCTCGTCCAATTCTCTCGTAGATCTTAATTTACTCTGTTTTTTTTTATTTTCATTAAACTCGAAGACCTCGTCGGAGCGGACCGCAGTCGTCTACTGGATGCCATTGCCGACCGCCGCAGTGCTCACCAAGTCCGTCGTCTTTGGAAGACCGCAGACCGTCCGCACGTCAGTCGCGGCCGTTTTACCGGCAGCAGCAGCCCGACGCCAGCGTTTCGACATGGCCGCCGTGAGTTTTTCCGTGGGTCCCAAGAGCGGCGGTGGACGCGTGGACGTGGCCAAGATGTGCGCCGCGCACAGCGCCATCGACAAACACGTCAAGGTAAACCGAACGACGACGGTGTCGTGATCATAGCTGTGATTGTATCTCAGTGGCTTTTTATCGATCGATAAAACAAAATATCGATGCGATCAAAGTGTTCATTTTTTTTCTCATTTATTCACCTACGAAACACCTAAACATTGTGTTCCAGAACGGCATGTCGCTAGGCATCGGCAGTGGATCGACCATTGTGTACGGCGTTCAGCGATTGGGTAAGATCATCGTCGTCGACGCCGTTAGATCATCTAATCACCGCGGTGTGTCCTGTAATTTAGTTAGTCATTGAGCCGATTTTTTTTTTCATCTACAGCCGAACGAATGAAAACTGAGACTCTGGCTGTTGTCTGTGTGCCCACATCTTATCAAGCCAGACAACTGATCATCGATTACAACTTGCCGTTGGGAAATTTGGACACACATCCTAAAGTGAGTTTGATACCTTAGTGTGTTGAATATTTTGATTACAGTTATACGTGTGCAAACTCAGTTAGATTGTACAATTGATGGAGCCGATGAAATTGAAACTGGCACTTTGACCTGCATTAAAGGCGGTGGGGGATGTTTAACACAAGAAAAAATTGTAGCATCGTGTTCAGAAAAATTGATAATTGTGGCTGATGGAGCGTGAGTGAAACCTACTTATAATAAGAAAAGATCATGTTTAATTATTGTGATTTGTATTTATTGTATTCTTCATATTTGAATTTAAGTAAAGAGTCTAGTCGATTGGGTCAAACATGGAAGAAAGGTATACCAATCGAGGTAATACCTATGTCGTGTAAACCGATTCAGAATAAAATTGCAGCCAAATTTGGAGGAGAAGCCATTCTAAGAATGTCAGCTGACAAAGCAGTAAGTAAAATACTGAACGATGATCGTAAGTAGGTTCTTAGCGTCCAGTAAATTTCAGAAATAATTTTGTTTTCTCTTAGGGACCATTGGTAACAGACAATGGAAACTTCTTATTGGATTGGGTGTTTCCTGATACTAAATATTGTTGGTCTTCGGTGCATAATTACTTAAAACTAATTCCAGGTATTTGTGTTGATGTTTTTTACTCGCACACTTCATTCATTTACTTCCTTTGATTTATATTTTTAGGAGTGGTTGAAACTGGGTTATTTATCGACATGACTGATGAATGTTATGTTGGCGACCCACAAGGAAATGTACGACTACTTAAGAAGACTGAACAAACCTTAGAATTGTAGACATCTAATATCTAAGGCTATATATCAAAAAATGTTTGCGTTTTCTCTAATATCTGAGTATTATAATTTCTTATTTTTTGCTTTTAAATCAAACACTATTGTAGATATACATTATTAGTATTTAACATCTTCGAATTTTGTGTTTATTTTTAATTATATCTCATAATATTTTAAATTATACTTTTTCAATTTTTAATAGTTTATATTATTTCTAATATGTGGGGTCTATTAATTAGCTTAACATTTGCTCTATCATAACTGAAGTTGTAAATTTTAAATATTTATTGTACTCAAATATGCAACAGAGTCGTTTTATAAATAACTGGTACCTATTACATGAATTTGTCAAGTACATTGTGTTAATGTTAGTGTTTATTGTACTATTAATAAATTACAGTTTTGTTACAATAAAATGGAAAAACTATGAGCACTACACTTACGCATAATGTAAAATTAAAAATGATGTAGGATATTATGAAAAAAATTGTATACTAGAGATTTAGTGTGAGGAATGTGAGTTTTTCTTTTTGTGCACCATGTTATCTGATTAATATTTGTAATACTTCCCTTTAGTATAATATAGGATCATTTTTAAATATTATTTTTTTGGATTCATTTGTCTTTAATATTTTAATACACTTGCATCTGATGTAATACACAAAAAGAACTATTGTTATGCACTAGCTTATAATAATAATTATGGTGCACATTATTAATGAAAATGTATTATAAATAGGGAAAACAACAGACTATAGTAGGTATGATGAAACAAAATTCAATTTTAAATAATCATAATGTTATTATTCGTTGAAGTACTGAATCGATTAAATTAAATATTCCTTTTTAATACTATTATATCTATGGCTCGTTAGTTCATGCTCTATAAAATTCCAGAAGAAGCATGCACTTATATACTAAAAATTGGATAAATATGCATTGAAAAATTTTAAAATATGCAATTATGTGCACAAAAATCTAAAATTATGCATTAAAAATACGCACATTCAAAAAAAAATATAAACAATTTTCGAAATGAAAAGGATTATTCATTAATTTTTTTTAAGAAATATTTTGTTTTTTTTAATGTTATAATTTTAAAAAAAATAATTTTAAATAGTATTCTTAAATCTTCATTAACTGCATATTCTGTATGTCTTTGTCAGTCGTTCATTTTTTTAAATTTATTGATTTTACTGTTTTTCTTTCAACATGATAGATAATTGTAACATGAAGTAAATTAAATTAATAAAATATTAGTATACCCAAAACACTGACAAACTGAAAGAAGTAATGACAACTAGCATTTTATTTGTAATATTTTTATGTTGCAACCGAATTCCTATTCATTTTATATGTCTATTAAAAAATTCTAAATGATCAAATTTTTCTGTTTTCGTCAAACATCAGTTATTTATAGTATTTCCATAAAGAAATGAACATTAATATCATAATGTGAATAAAAACATCAAAATTGTGAATAATATGCCCGATAGAATAGAAAAACGCATTAATATGCCGAATAGGTAAAGAGTCATCTAAATATGCAAAATATAACTTCACCTATTTAACCCTGATTCCTTAAAATTTATTTAATATGTTAAACTATTTAATATGTCAACCTAACATTAAATATGGCTTAGCAAGATTGATGTGCAAATGCATGAACTCACAAGCCCTGATTATATCTAACTTAATATTGTTATGAATGTCTTTTTGAGTGTCTAAAACATCAATACACATTTAAAATAGCATATTTTATAAATTGTTTAGTATAATTAAAAACAAACATAATTAATACTGTCAATAACATTGTAAAAATCCAATTTTATTAATTGCTTTTTAATTTCATACTAATTATTTACCGTTATTAGCTCGTTTTTTTTACTGCTACAACTATGTTACCAACCATGATTTCTAAATTTATTTTATTTATTTATTTATTTATTTATTTATTTTTTTTTTTTATGTGTTTTGATAGTTTAATTTAATTTTACATGTACTGTAAAACAAAAAATAAAATTTTAGTTGAAAATAAATAATTTATTTAGGTTAGGTTACCAATTATTGGTATTAAACTTCCACTGGGATTGCGTCAACACAAGATGATAATAAGCTTAGTTATATTATGTACAAAGTAATCTACATTAATAATTGTACAATGATTATATACTTGTACAGAATTTTTAAAGCCTCAAAATTATAAATCTAACTTATATAATACATGTTGTTAGTAGTTATAACTCTATAAACATACAGTTTATACTAAATTTTATCAAATTCAAAGCATTAATTTGTCAGCAAAATTATTTATTATGAGTTATATTTTATTGCTTCTCAGTATCACAGTGGCTCAAAACAAACATAAACTATTACAATTTATAATCAATGCACAATTTTTTTTCAATACCAATTAATTTTTAAGAAATTTTAAAATGAATTATACTATTTCACATCACTGAGCATAGGTTCAATAATATTCCTATAAAATAAATCACTTTATGTTTAAACTATTGTAATTTTAAAAGGTGAAAAATTACATAATGTATAGATGAATAAATCACTTGCATTGTCAATACATACACATAATGATATTTTTATCAATTTAAATGATTGTTAAAATTGAAATAAATTATTTTATGTAAAACATTTTATACATTTACAACTTTACCATATTATTAACTAATTTGTGTAGTATAAGCTATTAGTTCATTTGTATCATATTATTATCACGTCTATTATATAAAAATTCAGATTGATTTTCTGTTACCTATATTTATCGTATCTTGAAAATATATACTTCACTTTTAGTGATCATTAAAATAAGTAACAAGTCGACACTTAATTTGGTATGGTGCAAGTATATCAACAATTTTTATCTTTTAGACCTTTGGAATTAATGACTCCATATCCATCATTACAATAGTTTCTTCTGTCTGTGTTAGTAAGTTAACAATAATAATTATGATAATTTTAAGTTTTTTTTTTCTGTTTTTATTGAGTATCAAATCATAGGTCAAATTACAAATAATTGATTAATCTAAATATACACTACTTTAATTGTGACTCTTCTTCCATGGTAATTTTGTTAAAATTGAATGCGATTGATATAACTGATGGTTACAAATAAAAAATTACATTGGTAATACAAAGTGCATTTGAATCTAAAATGTAGCATTCTTAAAATTCATGATCTGAATGAAATATGATCGGTTATAAATATATTCAATATTATTTATGTATACAATGTAAGTTTGAAAAATGATAGTTTATGTTAGTGAGTAATACACTAAGCCAGTGGTGGCCAAACTTTTTTTACCACGGGCCATAAAAAAAAAACTTTTTTTACCACGGGCCATAAAGTGAAATTTTACTTTAAGGTCATCAGAATTTCAGGTGTAGGTATGTAATTATACATTCAACGACGTTTTTATTGTACTCACTCAGTTCAATGGCTTTAGTTAACACTTAACTTAATAATTATTACTAAAAATGAAAAAAAAATCATAACGGTTTACACTTCCGAAAAATATATTAAAACGTACTGATTTGTTAATGGGAATTACGAGCTTGTTTCTGTTGACAGATGGCATTAATTTTAGGTTCTGATTTGGTATAATTTACACGGCGAACGGCATGGATATGTTCATTCGTAATGTGAGCTGATCGAGTTTTACTTTTATTGATTTTCGTCGTCGAGAATACTTGCTCGCAAATATATTACGTTGAACATTCATCGTATCGTACAAAAATAAGACAAAATACGATAATGCGATTTATATATGTATATTATTAAATGACATTGTAACAACAACAACGGTACGGTATGACGATATGGAATTAAATATTATGAAAAATGTATACAGACAGTATTTTTTAATTTTTAGATTTTTTTTTTTTTTTTTTGGTCAACGTAAGTATTAAATATTATATATTACGTACACAAACAAGTGTTGTAATGTAGAATATTTTCGCGGGCCAGATATTAAATGACGGCGGGCCGGATTTGGCCCGCGGGCCGTAGTTTGGCCACCACTGCACTAAGCAATATAACATTATAACATTTTTTTAAATAAAAAAAAAAAAAAAAAAAAAAAAAAAAAAAAAAGATTGGTAAGCCAGTATTTTATTTCTATCCATTTTAATACACTCATTTTTTGTAAACAGTAAAAAAATACTAATGCACAAATAAGCAGAAATTAAGTGGAATCAGCAATTAAACTAATATCTTTATTATGAGCAGTTAAATAATTATTTATTACCATTTATAGCAGTTTTGAAGTAGTTCATTGTTTATCATCAAAGTAGTAATTTAAAACATAAGTAGGCATACATTTTTTTTTTATTCTATATGACTAACACGGATGTCAGTGTTTTTATTTTTATTTTAGGATAACATTTTATTTCTGTGTAAGAATATTTGATTCTTACACATAGGTAATATTACAGGTAGATACATAGGTATTTGGCATTCCAATGATAGGTATAGCTCTTAATAAATATTCAGATTCAAGTTTATGAGAATTTGAAAGCTATGTAAAAATACAATCATAATTCATTATTGTCAGTAATATTTAACATGTGGTTTACATGCAAAGAATCTGTATAGAAATTAGTTTACTGATTCACATTTTAATGATTTATTGAGAGTACCTAGCTGTAATAACTTAAAACCTGATTTACCTAAAATTATGAAAATGTTTTAACATCAAAGACAAAACTAATTAAAAAAAGCAAACAGTTTTTGATTTTTCTCAGAAAATCGGCTATCAAGCATTAGTAGAAATCTGCAAAATAAAAATTAAAGCATGTTACATGATAAGCTAAGTTTATCTGTTTTGTGATTATAAAGACGTGATCAATCAATCAATTATCAACTATCATATTTTAATATAATTATTTAAATATAATTTTTATTGTTTTTTGTGATGTGGCCAGTGTTGGGACTTATCTAGATAAATTTATCTAGATAAATCATCTAGATAATTATTTAGTTATCTTTTATCTTATCTAGATAAATAATTTCATTTTATCTAAAAGATTATCTAAGATAAAAATTTCATCCATCTAGATAAATTTATCTAGATAAATTATTAGTCTCTAATTCTCTATACAAAAAAAAAAAAAAAAAAAGCCGGTAAGACAATGGTGGTGGAAGTTCGTCCATCGTCGCTCCGCTCCTCGGACAAGATTATGGTGATGAGTAGAGATACAAGAGTTGGGTGGGATACACGACATGTATTGATAGATAAGGCATTATAGGATAGATTAGGACATTATTTTATATTATAAAAAAAAAAAACGATTCTGAACGAAGATGAATTGTCAGTGAATAATATGTTTATAGTAAATCGTAATTTAACGCCTGAAATTGAAATTTTAATACAATTTAATTAATTAATAACAATGAATTACCCTCGTATTTTTTACAATTATGGTAAGCCGAACTTATGGCCAACCTTGTATTAAAATTTCAATTGTTAGCTTCTAATAAAAAATTTTTTATGAATTTTTACCTACAAAATACATAGCAAATATACATGATTTTGACGAATTTTGTGAATATTAGCACTTATAAACGCTTATAAAAAAATGTTGTGCCTAGGTATTTTTATAATTTTTGAATGGGAGTTAGAACAACTTATGTGGACCCTTCTATTAAATTTTCAAGTATTTCGTCCGAGCTACATTTTTTTTATCAACATTTATAAAAAAAAAAATAAAAAAAATCGAATATTTCAAATGCCTATAAATTGATTAAAAATGAGTGAAATCTTTTGAAAATAAAATTATATAAAGAAAATGCCAATATAAACAACTGATAAAATTTTCAAGTTTCTACAACTTATACTTTTTGAAAAAAAAACAAATAGCGAAAATCGTTTGAGGCTAAACCGTTGTTTAACGTGTTTTTGTAAAAATTTAAATTTCAAACACTCATAAAATTTTTTTGTCTGAATCCGGTAGAGTTTTTTTTGCAGATAATTGAAGAAAAACTAATGAAAAACCTTGTACCAAATTTTCAAAACTTAGTTATAAAAGAAAAAAATTTTACGATTTTTCAACAACAAAATTATTTGCAAATTTTCGCAATTTTTACATATTTCGTATAAATTGGAACTTTGAGCACTTATAAAAAAAAATTGTGACTTACGATTTTGGATTTTTTTTTATCAGGTATGGAACAACTTATAAGAAACCTTGTGTTAAATTTTCAAGATTTTCTGGCAAAAAAAAAAAATTTTATCGTTATTTTAAAAAAAAATACTTAAAAAAATTGAAAATTTCAATTGTCTATAATTAGCTCAATAAAAGTCAAAATACTTTGAAAATTTAACGGTGTATAGAGAACGCTAATCTAAACATTTGGTGAAAATTTCAAGTATTTACATCGATTAGTTTTTGAGTTATAGCAAAATAAAAAATTTGATTTTGTCGAAAACTGGTTTTGCGTAAAATATACCGTTTTTCCCTCATTTTTTAAGGGTTTTTCCCGGCGCGTTAAAAAAATATTGAAAATTTTTAACTTTTGACCCCCCAAAGTACCAACTAGATTCAATTTCCTTTCAGAAAAGTTGCTCTATAAGGCAATCAAAGCATTTTTACTGCCCCAAATCGTGTCGACAGACACAAAAAAAAAAAAAAAAAAAAAAAAAAAAAAAAAACACACATCATTGTAAAATCAATACATTCTTCACTCCGTTCAGAATCTAAAAAATACGTATTGGTTTTTATTGTCAATTGATTTTTTTGATAATATTAATGCTTTAAATTTGACTTTTTAAGTCATCTGAGTTAAAAATTGTATGTTCTACTATTACTATATGTAATACTATATACCTATTGGCTATAAGGTATTATTTATTATTTATCTTTTTGCTAGGGGCCTGGAACTTGGTAGGTGCTCAAATATAGAGTAAACCTACAGTTCATTGTTATGTTGTGTTGATGACTCGTCAACCGTCGTCAACATTAAATTAATGAAAAAATTAATGATATAAATTATATTATATGTATTTTACCTAATAAAAATATTGTATATCTACTTATAACAATTTAAATACGTACTAAAACTGTTGTTAAGGTTCAAAATGATTGTGAAGAGTCGTGTTATATAGTTTTTTCACGATAATATTTTCTCCCCACCAAAAAAAAAAATATATTTTACTTGTGGCATAATACTGAGATAAGATCATAGACAAAAATATCCCTCCCTAAAATTTAGTGCTAGTGGCGTCACTGGTTGGATGCCTAAGAAGTGAAGGGTAGTTTTATACTGACGTCTCAACCATATGCCCTACGCCCCTACCCTAGAAAATATTGAAATGATGACCCTGCCTTAAAGTAGGAATTTAAAAAAATTATCTATTTTTTTATCTAGATAAAAAGTATTTATCTTTTATCTTTATCTAGATAGTTTTTTGTCATACTATCTTTATCTTTATCTAGATAAAAAAGTACTTATCTAATCCCAACACTGGATGTGGCCGAGCGGGCCATGAGCATGTGCCTTGCGGGCCAAACATTACAATTTAGAATTTTATGTACGCAAATGTATACCCTACGTACCGCAAATGACGCCCCAGACGTCTACGATATGTTTTATTAATAATACCGTATCGTTATATAGCGCATAAAAATATACACCTGTGCACAGCTATTAAATGCATGCGTTTCGATTTAATTACGTACCTACGCCTGAACACATTCTACAAAGCATTCATAATTTGTCTATTAAATTCCAATAGTGAAAGAGTGAAAAGAGACGTGAATGAAACGTGCAGATTATCTACCGCCGACTGCAGGTACACAAAAACTTTGACTTGTATTACAAGTGTTATCTAGTAAAGAAATGAAACGATATATTATCATAAAAGTATTATATTGCACACGTAGTAAAAATTTTTTAATGTATTTCTTTGAATAAACAAAGTTCTCATGAACTGCAATTGAACCATAAAGACATTTTTACAAACGTGAGTAATTTATTGCATTTTTATTGTTTAAATAAAAAAAAATAAGGAAAACAAACTATTAATATTGATTTATCTTTTTTTTTTTAAGAAAAAAGGCCATCATGGATTTTATAATAATAATAATAATATAATTTTATTTGCAACAGCATAAATTTACAGTGTTAAATAGACAATATAAGTACAAAGTTGCAACTCATCCTATAAGCAAATAAGCTTGAATGCGGATGAGTTGAGTTCTATTAAGGTATACAATCGTGCATTATATGGTAAACAAAAAAATTAAAATTAAATTAAAATAAAAGTTACAGATTAATTATTCCAAAATACAAAAAACAATAATCTAAGATAGAACACTAATAAATGATTAGTAAATAAATAATGATTTTTATATTGATTAAAATTATTAAATGAAAAAATATTTATATTATATACTCGTAATAATAAAATGCCTTTAATTATAGTGCTTTGATTACCAAAATTAGTTTTATTAAGAGGAATATTTAGGTTGTTATTATTTTTTAGTCTTGTATGGTAATCATGCGATGGTTGATAATCTTTAATTAAATTTTTTATTTTATACATATATAATAATGTTTGACGTTCATATGTTATCCTAAAGGGTTGTACATTAAGAATTGTAAATATTAATTTAGAAGGAAAAAATCTTGGTTTATTTAAAATAACTTTTATTAAAGATTTTATAGTTGTACATAATACATTAATATGACTAGAGTATGTACATCCCCAAACCAAAGAGCCATATAAATAAATTGATTGTGCTAAAGCTAAGAAAACTACCCTTAATGTTTTTAGATCTAATATATTACGGAGTATTTTAAATTTATAAAATAATTTTCTAATTGAATTATTAACAGAAAAAATATGGTCATCAAATTTTAGTCTGTGGTCAAAATTAATACCTAAGTATTTAATATTATACACTCTCTCTAAAGGAACACAATTACACGGTAAATTTAAATATTTACAATTATAGGAATGTATACATAATTCAGAAGAACTATAAGACTTACACATATAGTTAGAAATATTAAAGATAATATATTTAGATTTAGTTAAATTCAATTGAAGATTATTATTGTCACACCAATTCTTAATTAGGTCCAGACATATATTCGACTCTTGTATTAATTTATTATAATCCTTATTTTTTAAAAGTACGACTGTATCATCAGCATAGCACATAACATCAGCATTTAAGTTTAAGTTTAAAAGTCCATTAATATAAATGATAAACAATATTGGGCCAAGAACAGTACCTTGTGGCACCGAAAAACTATTGGTATTAATATCACTCAAGATACCATCAATTCGAACTTGTTGAGGTCTATTTGAAATGAAAGATTTAATTAAGTTTAAGGCATTACCCCTTATGCCACAGAAATCAAGTTTTTTTATTAATAACTCATGATTCACGCTGTCAAACGCTTTTTTAAAATCAAGGAAAATACCCAAAACTTTAAATTTTTTATCTAAATTAGTATGTATGAAATGGGAAGTTTTAACTAATGGGTCAACTGTTGACATATTTGAACGGAAACCATATTGATAAGGTGAAAAAAATGAATGTTTATTCAGAAAAACCATAAGTCTTTTTTTAATACATTTTTCAAAAATTTTAGAAATAGTTAAAGTTAATGCAATGGGTCTGTAGTTACTACATAATTTTTTGTCACCTGATTTAAAAAGAGGCAGAATAATAGTGTATTTATATGTAGAAGGGTATTTTCCAGAGACCATAGAAGAATTAAAAATAATAGATAAAGGTATTGATATTGTGTCAACAATTTTTTTAAGAATAAAATTTGTCAAGTCATTTGTAAAATAAGAAGTATTTTCTGGAATTTGGCGAATGAAATTAGAAATTTCAATGGGGTATATTGGATCAAAAAAGATAGAATCATTTATATGGCAGTTTTGGTTTAGTTCATTCCAATTTAATTTATTATAATTACTAGTATTAATATCATCAGAAATATTTTTTCCAACATTAATATAATAATTATTTAATTCATTTAATATTTCAGATTTGTTAGTTATAGTAGTATTTGAAACGAAACTATTCAGACAGTTTATTGGAGGTTCTTTGTTCTTAGTACTATAAGAGACTTCATTAATTAATTTCCATGTTGTTTTCATATTGTTTTTATTTAGAGAGATTAGATTACTATAATATAAGCAACGCGCTTTTTTAATCAATAGGTTCAAAAGATTTCTATATTTGGTACAGTGGCGTGCCCAGGGGGGGGAGGATAGGGGTTAAAACCCCCCCCATTGGATCAAGAAAATTTTATAATAGTATTTTATATTATACATCGTATTCACTTGTTAGGCATTCAACATTAATATATCATAAAGTTCATAAAAATTTAATTTTTAAATTGCTATCATCGCCTATTGTCTATTGGTACTAATATCACAGAATAAGTAAAATTTTACTTATTCTGTGCTAATATCATAGATTTACATAGTCACATAGTCACATCTTGTACATAAGATAATATAATAAGCATATTTAAAAATCTGTTATATTTTTTTTTTAATCAATAACTATGTGATATATAGTTAAAATTCACTTTTGTTCTTGTATAGTGCCTTATTTGTAGCTTATTAGTTATTATAATATTAGTAAAATACTTTAATATAATATATTATAGGACTTTGTTTCTGACAACCTATTTTTATTTATTTTTGCTCTGTACCTAGTTAATATTGTCTAAGATTTAGATCGAAAGGTGAATTAAGTTTTTTCTTATAAAGTTTTTGTCTATTTTTAATTGAGATAAGAAGACCATTAGTTATCCAGATTTTAATTTTATGGGTTTTTTTAAATTTACTTTTTGAAATAGTAGTAACATTAGTAGCACTAGTAATTAATTCATTTATTTTAAAGTTAAAATTATCTACCAATATGTCTACATCATTATTAATTAATAAACTATGCCAATCAAATGAAGAAATTAAAATATTTAATGTGTTGAAATTAATGATTTTTTTTTTATTAAAATTATCATGTCTTACATTATCCTTTAGGTTGTCCATAAAATCTTCATTTTTACACTTAAAATTAATTTTGAATAGATGTATGAAGTGCTTCTTAAGAAGTCGTTTATGTCGACTTAAGGTGGAAATAACGAAATTAGGTCATATATTGATAAATATATTTTAACACACGTTACTGTTTCGAATGTTCCTATAGCTGTCATTAGAAAGCAAATAATTTACTTTTTCAAGTAGTATTTTAGATTTTTAAGGGCGACGTGAAGAAGAACGTCACTTATTTGATTTCATGATGATGTAATGAAATGATTTTCGAGAAAAGAACGTATACTACGAGTCTACGACGATGTTAATCCGCGTAAATAGTAATTATCATATAATTAAGGATATGATTATAGTGTTTGAATAGTTAGGTTTGAATAGTTTTTTTGGAATTAAGGTCTCTGCTCCGTTTTTTGACTTGCAGTTGGATTGAAGGCCGTGCAAAATCGAACTTTTTGGTTTTTTACAATCAATAAATACGAACTTCATAAAATATATCCGAAACTGTTCCGTATTCATTACAGCACAAATTTTTCTGAACCATCACTCTATAAAAAAAATATACATTTATTAATATATTATGGTGTATAATATGCATGCTGCGAGTGCGGCGTTTACGCGTAGGTCGTCGTGGTTTCTTGACATAAATACTTGTATATGTCGTAGGCATATAGTCAAATCAGACATTTTACTAAATGCCTAGGCATATAGTCAAAGAATTACAATTTTATGCAATTTCACTATCCACCTAGACATTTAGTCAAATGCCTAGCCATTTGATTAAATGACTAGGCATTTAACTAAATGCCTATTTCAAGCCAGGCAAATAATCATCGATATTTTCTATTATTTGGTATTATTTTATTACAGTGGAACCTTTATATAATGGACAATAAAAACGCGTAAGTATATGAAATGTGTTTAATTTCGTGTCCTTCGGTTAGGCATACACATTTTTTTACAATTTTTTTGATTTTTAATTATTACTTGTTGTTACATGTTATTGTTTTGTGGCATTTGCTGGAACATTAACCATTTTTTTTAAAACATAAACACCGACTGGTTTGACATTGCCGCTTTCCTGCTTGACAGTTACATTTAACAAAACCTTGACCGTTGAAAATTGATAAGTTTGCTACGGATTCACGTATAGACACAAATTTGTCTTTTTTGTACTTCACTGTCTTCTAGACCATTATTTGAAACTAGTTGAAGTTCTTCTCTAGAACACCAATGTTTTATTATACCAACTGCTATGCCAACTTGGTAAACGCCGTTCCGAATGTCTATCATTAATCTATTTATATTTTGCGTATCGAGAGGTCCTCGGTCTACTTTTGGAACACTTAATACTATTTGATCACCAACGTTTAGTTTTTTAAATAGTTTTTCACTATTTTCTGCCATTTTTTTTGCTGCGATTGTTTGTCGTTCGTGAGATTCAATGCGGTTAACTTTTATCTGTTTTTCATTTATACATAGCAGACAAATATTTTCAATGTCATTACTATTATTTATAGAATAACTGCAACTATTAGAATGAATATTTCTTTTACACATGGTACATTGGAGTTCACTGCCTGATTTTTCACAAACACTGCAGATATTATTTACATTAGAAAATTTTTTTTTCTTTGGAGGCATATTGTCAACATTATTATGTTCTGAATTTGCCTGTAAAATATTTTCAAGGTCTTCTTCATTTTATAATTTTTGAATGATTTCGGAAGGTAAGCTAGTAGAACTAAGACCTAATTTTACTTCAGTGCCAAATAAGGCTTGATATGGCGAACGACCTAAAATTCGATGATGCTAAATATTTTTTTGCCATTGTACAAAATAAACTCCGATTGACCACTGGGTACTTTTATTGTCTACGACCCAAGCTCGTAACATGTTTTCAACATCTTGATTTGATCTTTCTACAGATCCCTGACTCTAAGGGTGTCGTGAGCCGTGGCCGCCCATGTACTATTTTACATTCAGGCCACAATACTGCCAATTCTTCAATTATTTCCGCTATAAATACTCTCGCATTATCAGACTGAAGTATTTGAGGTGCACCTTGTCCCAAAAAAATTATAATTTGTTCCACGGTACTCAATATAGATAAGGTTCTCATACCTACGTACCTAGGTTAATTTTCCATGGTAAAAACCAATGGAACTTTTATTTTTTATTTAATAAGAATACATAGTACTCACTACTTTATACGTTTATATTAAAAATGTATTGTAACAAAAGTAATTATAAATGTGTATAGGTACCTAACCGAAGGACACGAAATTAAACACATGTCATATACTTACGCGTTTTTACTGTCCGTTATATACAGGTTCCACTGTAATAAAATAATACTAAATAATAGAAAATATCGTTGATAATTTGCATGGCTTGAAATAGGCATTTAGTTAAATGCCTATTGCCTAGTCATTTAATCAAATGACTAGGCATTTGACTAAATGTCTAGGCGATAGTGAAATTGCATAAAATTGTAATTCTTTAACTATATGCCTAGGCATTTAGTAAAATGCCTGATTTGACTATATGCCTACGACATATATTTTATGATGTACCCCGAGCGTCCATGTAGTCTATACAGGATATCCAACGAAGAGAAACCCATTATGGTGTATCCTGAGATAATGAAAATGGAATGAATGTTGCTATATTTATGATTCACAGAAATAAAGCCTACAAATATTCAGATTTTAATTGCATTATTTTTTCGGTTGACACTTTTAAAATAATAATAATTTAACCTTTTAATGAATATACGAGTACATATTTTTTTTATCTATGGTTAAAGTTTTTGATAAAAAATAAAAAGTCCAAAACGATCATAATATTCAGAAAATAAATTCAATGAAATAGATATCTTAAGACTTAAAGTGTTAAATAATTATATTATTTGAATTTTCAGTTAAATACTTATTTTCGATAATAATTAAAAATTGTCTTGCGAGTCATTTAAATAAAAACCGAATTCGATTAGATATTTTTATTTGTTGAGGACGTATTTGAAATATGGGAAACTCTGTACAATATATACGCCCGACCATTAGCCTATAGGCGTACTGCGGGCATTGTTTTCGCTTTTTTGAGGAAATTTTCGTTTCGGTGTGTTTTATTATCTGAGTGTGTGGGCCAACGCGTCGCGGAGAAAGGTTAGGTTACACGCACGCGTGAGTGTAATATAAACTCGCGGATGGGAACCGGAATCGCCGAGACTTTTCCGGGCGCGATCTCGAACAAACGATGAATACGCCGCCACGGTGCACTTAAAAGTCATGTGATATTTTTTTTTTATCACGTCATTATAATGTATTAAACGAGCGCGCACACACGTATGTGTTGTTCACACGATCGATAACGCGTGTGTAACATATTCAAGCGGGTTATAGAAAAACAAAAACAAAAACAAAAAAAAGTAATGTAACGTTAATTACAATAACAACACATTTTTGTAGTCTTATAATTAAACGTACTTTATTTGTTATATCTAAACTAGTTTGACAATATTTTCTTTTAAACATAAAATTTCTAATGCTCTTCGAGCTACAATATTTTTTACTACTTACTACTACTACGACATGGGGTGGTGGCTACTAGTGAGATTCAATATATATATATTTATATACAGGCGTTAATACTGAACAAGTCAAGTATTCCAAATATACAATAGATATATATATATATATATATATATATATATATATATATATTAAATTACTAAAAAGGGGGGAATGACTCACGGTGATTCGTGAACTGGATCTGGGCTCTTGGCTCCTAGACTCGCAGGTTCAAGCACGTATCCAGGATCAATTTTCCGGGGGGGGGGGGAGGGGGTTAAAATATTTTTAATACATGAATTAAAAATACATAACTTATAATTATATTATAATTTTATTAATAATATCATACGCTACAAAATATTATAATATAATAATGTATACAAAATATAAATGATTTAAAAAAATTGTTGTAAAATATATTTATTACACGAACTAAGAATACATAATTATATTATAATTTGATTAAATTTATCTTCAGTTATTCTAACATCTACATACCAATACATTTTTCGAAACTCCAAAAAGAAGAAGATACACATGGAAAGCGCCTGGTGACATAAACAGATTCCAGATTGATTTTATTCTAGTGAAAAAAAGATATAGAAATCAAATTAAGTCTAGTCACAGCTATCCTGGTTTCGACATTGACAGTGACCACAATCTAGTCCTTGCTAAATGCAATATTAAATTTAAAAGAAGAATTAAAGTACTAGAAAAAAAATGGGCAGTGGATAAACTTAAATCCGATCCGACTCTGAAATCTTTTCAAGAGGTAATGGAAAAAACAGACAACAATTCGTGGGAAGATCTGAAATCTACCATTACACAGAATGCTGATAAAATACTTGGTAAACATATCCTAGAACCAAAGAAACCCTGGATGACAGCTGAAATTCTAGAACTCATCAAAGAAAGAAATATTTGGAGAAATAAAGACCACGAGAAGTACAAAAGAATCAAGAATACTGTTACAGCAGAATGTAGGAAAGCCAAAGAAAAATGGATGGATGATAACAGTGCGGAAATAGAATATATGATGAACAGGAACAATAATGGAGTGTACGCAAAAGTGAAAAGATTACAATATGAACCTAGGACAAGAAGCAATATAGTCAAAGACAAAGAAGGTAGGATTGTGTTCGATAATGAAAAAGTAGCCAACAGATGGTAGGAATACATGGAAGAATTGTATATGGGTCTAGAAATAACAATTGAAGATCAATACATTGAAAATGAAGAAGAAGTAGACAATAACATGAAGGGACCACCAATTGACGACGATGAATTTAACAAAGCGTTGAAAGAACTAAGTGATAAAAAAGCAACTGGTGTGGATGGTATCCCAGCAGAAATATTGAAGAGTTTGGATGACAAAACGAAAAAATCCTTATTTAAAGTCATTTCCAGCGCTTATGAACACGGTAGTCTTCCCCCGGATTTCATCCAAAGTAGAACCATCACAATACCCAAAAAAGGGAATGCTACGGAATGCTCAAATTATAGAATAATTGCTCTGCTCTCACACGCCTCCAAAATTCTTCTAAACATTGTTAAAAACAGACTGAAAAGAAGAATAGACGCTCATTTACACGAAGACCAATTTGGCTTCAGAAGTCAAAGAGGCACCAGAGAAGCAATCTTAGCATTAAGACAGATTTTAGAAAGAAGAATAGATGTGAATAAAGATACTTACCTGGCCTTTGTTGACCTGGAAAAGGCTTTTGACAAGGTGGATTGGAGTATCCTATTGGGTGACACCCCCCCCCCCTATACGGGCCTGCGCAGGTTGACTGGATAACGGCGGCGGCAGCTGGTAATCCTGGATTGGCTGGTCGACGTCGATTGAAAGGCGGCTTCGGTAGTGCGGCGGGATATTGGCGGCACTCGAAACTGACTGTTTGGCGTACTAGCTATATCGGTAGTGATTTGTCAAGGCGTTAATACTGGTAAGGTATTCCAAGACAAATCCTACTCGATATACCTTTCGGTTAGACAGGTCGAGTCGGGGAAGGATGATTTTCTATGTGCCATCGGTCGGTATATCTGCATATCCACGATGGTAATAGCGATGAAGTGTAACGAATTTGAGTATATTAATTGATTTGCAGTTATTGTTGTTTAAGTTGTTTATTTCTGATACTTAAGTAGGTGCTGTTGATTGATATATGTGTCTTCTTTATTAAATTTGCTGTATTGATATGATTGGTAATTTGTATATTGATTTTATTATGTATTAGGTAATGTTAATGTTTACGTTTAAATAAAACTAGTGACAATAGCGTCAATAGCGCTATCAGTTGTCATAGTTTTGTGTGGTGTTTGTGCGACTGCGCGTATACGGCATAGAATTCCGCTAGAGCGGGCGGCGGTCGCACGTTAATGAGCGCGCAGCGTCATCTCGTTACAAAGTATAGTATAGCTGTACACTCAATACTGATATATGTTACAACTCAACTCAAACACTTTCCTCTCTCCTGTGTCCAGCAAAGTAGTACATTTTAACATTTATGCGAAATGACACTGCTTATCTGCATTCCTCTAATCTAAGTTTAAAAGTCTAATACGTATTTTATTATTATCATTTTTCCTACCAGCATTAAGTTGATTAACAATTTTACTTCCGTCCTTTTTTTCAGCAAGCATTTTTAATAAGTATATGTAATTGGCATGAGTATTTCTATCCCTGCATCTTTTTTCAGTTGAGTTATGTTTGAGTTTCTCGGTGTTCCTGGAAGTTGTCGTCCTTCAGTTGCACCTGCTAATAACTATAGTGTAGAGGAATTCTTCATCATTATGTAGAACGTGCCCCCCATCATGTCCCACCGTCATTGCTTTATGACATTTGTTATGCATCACGTTTCTTCAACTTGGGTCGGTATACATCCTCGTCCGTTTTTCTTTCTGTCCAGTTGATTTTTTCCATTCATCTCCAACAAAACATTTCGAAAGCTCCAAGATATCTTTTTTCGTTTCATTTATAAGATATAATCCATGTCTAGCAACCTTATAAAGCGACACCTCACACAAAATATCTTAAAAACGACTTTCTTAATCGTCCACTAATTTTTTTCGAGACCAAAATGCTACTTTTCTTGATGGAAACTATCCTGGCAGCGCGATTCTTTGTTTAATTTCTCGCGTACTTCTTTCGTCTACTACAGACAGATTGATTACACCTATCAAACTACACAAGTGTTTCAAATTGAATACGAGGGTTGTGCGAATGAGTTAATTTCCTTAATGAGCATTTGTGTTGCTCGTTGTGGGTTCACGAAAATAAATAATTTATACAATAATAATAATAAATAAATGAAGTACTGGTGAACACGTCTGTTCACCAGTCAAACGAAATAAAACGAAATAAATCACGTGGTCGACCAATACTCACAATGTGACTGAGTCAGGTGGCGGATTTCATCCCGACGCGGGCCGCACCGGGGACGTAATAATAATAATAAAAATAATACAAATTGAAATTTACAACCCGCGTGCGTGCGACCACCTAGCCTCAGTCACCACGTAGAACAAATTGTCCGCAGCCGCAAGACGAACAAGTAACAGAAACCACGACTCACAATAGCTGCTGGTAACCTTTTTGACCGCTCTGTAAGAGGAATAAAGAAGTAGTAACAATAGAATGTTCAAACGATATTTACCAGACAGCTAATTCACAAAATCACAACGTGGTTTCTCAACTGCAGACACGAAGAAATCACACGAAAATTGAACCGACGAAAAACACAAGACAACTACGGAGTAGGTACGTATCACGTACAAAGCATCATTTTTGTATTTGTGTTTTTGAATTTGCGTGCATTTGATTATCATTTGAATCTCAACCCGTCAAAATACGATATTGAAAAATATGGATAAAACTTTTTTTCTTAAAAATATTGTCGGTGATTTAAATTTTACACAATAAAAAAGTCAAGTGCGTTAAGTATGAATAAAATCGAAAGCCGTTTATTAAGCGTATAAGCAACACAATATGCATGCCTGTCACGTATAATATTATGTTTTCAGGAACCCAATTTTATGAAGACTGTATACTATGTACATTGTACAATATTTATTATGTAGAAGCAATTTTCGGTTTTATTACAACAGCTGGTGATCATCACTAGGCAACATGCAAATAAACATTATAACTACAAAAAAGATGTTGTTGACATAAACGTCATGCTTAAACTTATTGAAAAAAAATACCAGAGTATTATACAAATTTTCAAGTAGCAGTTAATAAAAAGTCGGAAAATATTTTGCACTCTTCACAACTCTTGCTCTATCGGACATTTTAGTCTCAATGCGATGTAAGTTAAAACACCACAGACCAAATACAGATTACTCAAAAATGATGATAGTATTACCTATTTTATATATTTCCTTCTTGAAATAGATTTCATTAGTGAGTATGAAATTAATTAACAATGTATTAATGCGTGTATGTTCTTGTGTTTTAAGTTGTTTATCACACCAATATCCTATACGCTGGTTAAATAACTGTGCAGCCATGCATTCATAATATTGTTTATCACCAAGCCAAATTCAATATTATAAGCCAACAACTTTAAATAGTATTTATTGAGCGTTCTAAACTAAATTTAATCATTAACATTTTATGACTTCAATGGTCGAATATTCATTTACGTCGAGCGGATTTTTACACGGAGTCGGTGGAAAGTTTTCTTTGGGATAAATGATCATATGGTGTTATAATTGTATACAATACACATGCAAGGCATTCCGTTGCAAATCACACGAAAAATTTGTATTCAAACAATACAACTCATAATTATTATAATGATAGTATTATATAAACGTCAAACGGTGTACAATATTATACTGCAAGAGTATACAGTCAACTAGCGATTTAACAAAAGCGGATATATCGTAAACATCGCTATTACGAATGAAACAATCATTTTCCTATTTCATGACACGTAAACGTGTAGCAACACCAGTGAACAAAATATAAGCTAATACAAAAAAAAAATGTATAGAGCTCAATGGGTTCTAATTGATAATATGCACTAATGCTGCGAAAATAACGTATTATGTGCAAAAAATGCATCGGTCAAAGTGTGGAAACTCATGGTATAGATATGCACAATCAAAGTGTTATATCCATCAACCTAGTACCTAATGATGAGAGCTCAATGACTGTGTGCATGTGTCGTATTATTGGGTAACGATAATTCAGTTTTCAGTCGTGAATTTTGATTACGTATTTTATGAAAAATCTTATACAAACAGATACTATACGTTAGGTTTTAAAACAGATTATTTTAATGTTAATTGAATCCCACGTAAAGGATTGATATTTTCGTATTTATAGTTTTATGGTTTCGGTTATTATTTGTAAATTCAAAATCTATTTACGATATTACATTTTCGATAATCAGTAATAATTGGAACAATATTAATAGACTAGATAGATGCTTTTATTTTTCGTCATAAATCGTTTTTTTTTTTTTGAAAAACAATTGATGTTACCGAATTTGCGTGCATAATATTAATACTGTTTTAATTTTTTTCAAGAAATTTTATCTCTTCTGAATCCCAATACGAATTTATAACAATATACATAACACAATAGATAATTAGTTTACTTTCTTCCGTACAAAACTAAACTACAACGTAGGTGTTCACTACACACAGCGCCTTTCATTTTTGTTTTATTTTTAAAAACTAATTATTTCACTTTTTTTTTAATTCTCCGAAATACAAGACGTTTAATTACAATATAATATAACGAATACAATACACACAGTAAAATAATAATTGTTAAGTTATTTCTCACATCGTTTTAACTGATTTTACTCAAAAACAAACTGGGTCATTAATGCCTGCAGTCGCTACTTTCGTACATGAATCATGTATTCATCGTGCAGAGTAAACAAGTGCTTAAACAGTGTAAATTGATGATTTCACTTCTCGTTACTATAAAACGAAAATAAATTCAAACCACGACGTGTGCAGGAAGCGCTCGAAAAGCGATTACATTAAAACGCACAAATTAGCGCAATTGTTTTTGCGGACGTTTTGTTTCGGTTTTATTTTCCGCACACTATTGTACGAGACCCGGTATTAGCGTAGTATTATTGTTTTGAAATAACAATTACAAAAGAAAACCTAAAACTCTGTCAAAACTTTTCGCTTTATCAGTCCTACGCGACGAGGAGGAAAAACGTTCACGCGACGAACTCACAACGCGTTGTTCCGTACGAGTCTCTGCAGTCGAACACTGAATTTTCCACGCAAAGATTCGGTTTGATGTTGATTTTTTTGCCTTCCGGGTGTCGTGGTGGATTTAAGTTTTATGTATTCCAGTGATCGCGTTCGGTAGCAATGAAAAATTATTTGACCCGGCTGTGAGCCTGTGATTATATCGTACACTGTCATATCGTCGTGTCGAGAGTCGAGACCCATTCTTACACTCGAATTTGTATACATCGATGGTTGAATAAAAGAAATTCTTCTTTTTACGAAAAGCCTTGGACTTTTGCGACGGGGCGGCCCATTTGAGAAACGTTGTATTTTTATTCAATTAGTCGGCTATTTTTCATGCTCAATATAAAGAGGCCGAACAGCATGAGATCTTTTCGAAACTACGTGTTATTAATAAAACATAGATTGTCACCACAATGGAAAGTCGTAAATCATAAATAGTTATGTATCTTATTATATCAGCAATCTTAATCATAATCCCGGAATAGTAATAAATTTAGTTTTTTTTTAATCCCCACTAAATTGAATAATTTTTTCATAATTATTAATTATTTTTTATTTCTAAATTATAATATTATAATAATTTATACAGTTATATAAGTATGAATCAAAAAAAAAAAAAAACAAAACATAAACAAACAAAAATGATGTTTACTCATTTTTACTAGTTATTTTAATAATATTACAGTACCGTATTTAATAATATGAAAATTACCGTAAACTTATATCAACGTTATGTAATTTCTATTTTATAATAATTGATGTATTATATATATATATTTTTTTTGTTTCAAAAATAGAAAGACCAGTAGGTACTCATATTTGATAATAAATCCTGATGAAACGAAAACATACTCACACGTAGAAGGAAAATTGATGTTCATATTTTAATGCTTACATTGATTTGAGGCATGCACTCAAAGTTTACACAACGAAAAGACCTTTGAAAAATGTAAAGAATAATTTATCTTATAATTTCTGTTGGTCAAATTTATTATTTTTTCAATGACATAATAAAAATTTAACATATTATAAAAAAAAAATATATATATATGTATATATATATTTATACATAGTATATATATATATAGATAGTAAAAATCATGTTTTTAATCATAATTTATTAAATTTAATTAAGTGTAATAATAGAATAAAATAAAAAATAATTCATAAATTATGACTGAAGTTATAATAATCATTATGTTTTAAAGAGAAATATACTTACAGACGTCAGTCAAAAAATACGCACAAATTAAAATTAAATACACAAATTAAATATTTATCTATGTTTTTTTTAAATTTATTTTATTTTATTATACCTCTCGTTCTTTAAATTTTGGTTTTAGAATACAAGTTGATAGATCAAAAAGGCTTGAAAATAATCGATCAATCTGGAAATAGTATTTTAAATAGGGGTCGCCACTAACAAAAAAATAAAAAATAAAGTTGTGTTGTGCTTGCGCAGAATCTATGAGTTAAAAAAATAATGAATTGAAAAAATTTAAGATCCAATACTCTAACTTAATGCTCTGCAAACAGAATTGAAAAATACATACAGTGCACTGAGTTATAAAGTTGACCCTGTGTCCATGGACACACGGTATACCTACATAATTTTGCAAACAAAAATACAAATAATAATAAATTAATTACTAATAATTAATTTAAATAAATTATTTCGATTCTGAGTATTTTTAATGGCTTTTTTTTTGCTTTCCAGCTCTCTACATTTTAACGTTCTGTATATTGGCCCTATATTAACGTGAAGTTCATCATTCTTGACGAATAACCACACATTGTGAATCGTCCAGTACTTGTGCGTGTAACGCAAAATTATGCAGACGATGTTGGCAGAGTTGTATTTTCGAGATGATAATGTCGTCGTTTGTATAAACTGAACGATATTAAAATATTGTCCGTGAAACGCGCTAGTATAATTAAAAATGAAAAGTAACTTGCGCTCCACAGTGACTCAGTATACAGTGAATGCCTCAACAATGTTGAACATTCAAAACGAAATCATCTGTCAACTGTTCTCACTTGAAGAATTTTTCGAAAAAATCATGGCGTAAAATATCGAAGAAAAATAATTTAGTTGTTTAATACTTAATTATGAATATGAATACTAAGAATTATAAATAATCACATTTATTCATGTGTATTTTTTCCAAAAATATTTTCTAATTTTTATGACGTACTATTTTTTTCTCATCACAATTATAAAGTTACATTTTCTTCTTTTTGTTTATAATTATAACCTGGTGAAACGTTGATGTTTTTAAATTTAATATGATTTTAATAACGTTTCAATAGTACGAATATCTTTTTTTTTCATTTCTCATTCGATGAATTCATCTCATTGAAAAAAGACGCTAGATTCACAGTGTCTATGGGTGAAAAATCCATAAGTCCAGTTTGGATGAGCGATGACGTTACGTCGACGTGAATAAGATAACTTTGTATAATATTCATATGGGCACACGGCGTAATGTAATTATTATTATACGACGTGATATAGCTACGTAAACGTTAAGGTACTTACAAGTACGTACGCGCAAATGAATTTATCGTTTGCACGTGATTGTCGTGGTTGGTCGCTATCGTGGCACCAAGGTCGTTCGTCGTCACGCTCTAGGTCTCCTCTGCAGACGGTTCGAAGAAAACCAAGAAGAAAAAAAAGAAACGGACGGGGAAATCGATGTTTATACGATGCGATGGAAGTTATTAAAAAATCAGTTTTTTTCATTTCAAATTATCAATTTTTGGCTTTTGTTGTACAGGTATTATAATTCTTACCGTCATTCTCAATAATGTGATATAGCGTTAAACTTATTCTCGCTTACGATTTTGACTTAGTAAAATGTAGTCTTGCAAATTTAACATTATCCGCCGCAGGAAATTTACATAACATTATAATACTCTTGAGTTGTATTCAAATAGAAGTTTTTCGTTTGATTTGTAGTGGCATGGCCATGGCGTACATGTGTACAAAACGAATACGAACATTTCCAAAAACAAGTATATCGTCTTTTAAAATATTATGTGTTGAAAATTGCGGTTGTCCGGTTTGTATATTGAGTTGGTGGTATGTGTTTGTTGATACATAATATTATGTCGTGAATATTAATATCGTTATCTTCTTCTTCTTTTGGCCATTTTACTCTCTAAGAGTTTTAGCCGTCACTACAATATCCCGCCACTTTTCTCTGTCTTGAGCGATTACACGCCAGTCTTCTATGCCCATTTCCTTCAGGTCTTCCACTACTCCATCAATCCACCTCTTCCTGGGACGTCCCCTCGGTCGTTTTCCCTTAGGTTTCCACTCGAAAGCAACGCGTACAGGGTCGTTTTCTTCCCTTCTTAGGATATGTCCTAGCCATTGGATCATTCGACCTTTGATGAAGCTAGTAACTGGAGCCAGATTAATAATATCTTGTAGCTCTCTATTGAATCTTCTTCGCCAACATCCCACATTCGTGTCAAACACAGGGCCACATATTTTTCGCCATATCCTGTTTTCGAAAGTTCTTAACCTCCTTTCCGTCGTCGCCGTTGTAGTCCAGGCTTCACATCCGTAAGTCAGTGTGGGTCTTATAATAGACACATCCAATCTCGTTTTAGATCTTCTCGAGAGCGTTTTTGAGTTAAGAAATTTCAGTAATGCGTAGAAGGTTTTTTCCGCTTTGTTTATACGTATATTTATTTCTTTAGACCAGTCGTTCTTTATGCTCAGAGTTGCCCCTAGATATTTGAATTCTTCCACTTTTTCAAAGCTTAGTCCTTCCCTTTGTTGGGGGTCTATGTCACTATCTATTAATTCCATTAGTTTTGTCTTGTTTGTGTTTATTGTTAGACCAACTTTTTCCGCGGCTTTTTCCAGTTCCCTTGATGCATTTGCTATCTCTGTAAGCGAGTTTCCTATAATATCAAGGTCATCTGCGAAACCGAGTATACGCAGTCCATTTTCGTTGTTTGTTACTTGGCTGTCTCTTAGGCGCTGTAGTTCTCTTACAACTTTTTCTAGCACCAAGTTGAATAGGATTGGGGACAAAGCATCCCCTTGTTTCAAGCCTGTGTCTACAGTAAAGGGAGTGGACATTGTGTTGTCTACTCTCACTGTGTACTGTGTGTTCTCCATACAGAGTTTGACTAGTTTAATCAGTTTTCTCGGAAACCCAAATTCATGCATGATGTTATATAAACTTTGTCTATGTATGCTGTCATACGCCTTTTTAAAATCTATGAACAACTGCCATACGTTCTGTCTGTATTCATACCTTTTTTCAATGATTTGTCCTATGATTGACAGTTGATCTATTGTCGATTTCCCTTTTCTAAAGCCGCATTGGTAACTGCCTATGTTTTCGTCTACGTATGGCAATAGATGTTTCAGTAGGATTTTGGAGAATATTTTGTAAGCTGTATTCTGTAGCTTATGTAGCTGGATATGCCCCTGTAGTTGTCACACTCCATTTTATCCCCTTTTTTATTTAGTGGTATGATGACTGCTTCATGCCAGCTTGTTGGCATTTGTTCTTCTTTCCAAATTTTATCGCATACTCTAAATAACACTTTCTGGAGGTTATTTCCTCCGTATTTCAGTAACTCCGCCGGAATGTTGTCAGATCCTGGAGCCTTCCAATTTTTTAGACCCGCAACTGCTACATTCACTTCCTCCTGACTGATGTTCTCAGTGAGTGGTTCCACACCCTGCAAGGTGATATAGGGTGTCGGGTTGTCTGGTATTGTTGCATTTAGTAGGTTTTCAAAATATTCTTTCCACCTTAACGCTCTAGCGTCTGCATCCATAATTATTTGTCCATCGTGCCTCTTTATAGCTTTGCATATAGGGTTGAACTGTTTATATTGTTTTATTGTATGGAAAAAATTTCTTATTTTGTTTTGGCTTCGGTCTTCTTCTGCAGTTTGGAGTATATTGTTAAAGAATTAATATCGTTATGGTGCGTGATAATTTATCACGACAAAAAACACAATACAAAATATTATTACGTAAAAGTGGAATACTTGTTTTTGGAAATGTTGGTATTTGAATTTATATTGGATCGTGATATAGTTCAAGTAGAATAAACGTATTTAAATTTTGGAGCAGCGAAGAAAATACTGTTCATTTTTACGGGGATCCCGCTTCACCTTCTCGCTATTAAACACTCTGTTGACTTATCTCTTATAAACTAATTACGCAATAGTAAAAATCACTAATCATCAAAAAAATGTAGTCACTTTGATGAGAATATAATTAAGATTAATATTGGTAATCGGCTTATTGGTCGTGAAAATTAATAACTTTGAAAATCACGTATAAACAAAAAATAATAACATGAAAATATTACAATTTTTTTCCATAAAAATGTGTTTCGATTATTTATTGTTGTTTTTTTTTTTTTTTTTTTTTTTTAATTGTGCACGAATCGTGATTCATGCGTACGCACTATCCAAGGTCAAATCACATCGCGTAAATCTCTGTGGGCCACCCCGACCGTGTACACTTGATACACGTGAAGAAATTATCCAATAATTTTTTTCACGTCCTCTCCTTTTCATGTCCCGTGGTCATCCGCGGGGTTAGGTTAAAAACGCACGACGCGCACATATTACAACCGCGTATGACGTCTTCGAGCTCGCACGCTGCGTACAACAGCACGCTGGGTACAACACGGTTGTATTTTTCATTTTTCCAGCACGCCGTCGCCCCGTCGCTTACGGTAGTTGTATCCAGTGGCGGATCCAAGGGGGGGGGGGTCAAAGGAGCATTGGCCCTCCCCCCAAACTACCCATAGTAATACACTAACGCCCAAAATACCTAATTTTATTAATGGAATACAGAAAAATATGTTCACTTATCATACTGTATTCTGGAAGCGTGGTCGTTATTCGTAGCATTGGCACTCAAAGCTTTTTCTCACATATTATATACATTCATTTAAATCATACGAGTATCGTACTTTTGCTTTTGCCTTGATAATGCAAGTTTATTGAAGTTCATACGAATCTGCGGATTCACCTTAAACATAGTTTTTAAGTATAAATGGTTTTGACTGGAAGTTTTTACAATATGATATAACAAAAAAGGTTTTATTTTTCCACATAAAAACATTCGGAGTTGAATCGATATCAATTATCGATTAAATATTTTGACTAAATTGTGCAATCAAATGATACTACAATAACGTCTTGAGTTTATTCATGATATTTGTCGAGCAATAAATAGCTACAAGTTTAGACTTTGAAGTACTCATCGAAGAATTTAAAAACTTAACTCCTGTTATACATAGTATTAAATTTTAGTTTCTATGACATTCACATATTATATGCATTAAGTTCATAAGTGAAAATGTATGTTCCTAATAGGCATAATACAAGTAAATAAATAATTGATAAATGTTTAGGGTTATTTCGTTTTTTAATTCTGAGTGAAGCGGAGGATCTTGTGGTATTACAATAATGTTTATTTTTTTCTTTTATCCAGATAAACTTTTTGCTCACCTTAACTTTATCCAATCGTTCAACAACAAAAGTTTCAGAAATTAAAAAGGTTAAACAAAATTTTTAAGGATTTCTAAGATCAACTTTTCTCGACCTGTGGTACGGGTGCCATTACTGGTACGTGAAAAGCTCATAGATGGCATGTGAAGAAAATTTTACTTGATAAAAAAAAATTATAAGTATAATCATAATGATAATTATACATATTTTATTTTATTTATTTATTATTATTTTTTTTTTTTAGATAATATTTATATTCTTTTAAAGGTTTAACATTAACTGTTTTACAATTTTTATTTTCGATTAATAGTGAATAATAACCGATATAAATCTTGAATACGGCAAAACATTTGCGGATAACTGCAAAAATAATTGAGGTAAACAGTAAAAGAGCACCAGCAAGCCGATGTCTGTGCACGTTTACGGACTCGTTCCTATTGTGCTCTCCTAAGGGCTAAGACGGTATCACAACCATTCGAACACACACGCATAACCGTGACGTGTACATGTAAACGTATACGCACGCGCGCGTTTGCGTTATGCTAATCCGACGACGTTTAACTATCAATTACCCCGATGACTTGCCCTGCGGTCTACGGCGGCGGCCGACGACCGACCGCCAGATATTATATTATTATTATTATTATTATTACCACTATTATTGTGATGCGTAGTAGAAGATCATAATAACGTCATCGCGTTTAAGTAACCGCCGCCATTATTTTAATAATAATAATAATAATATTACGCTCTGCTCGCGCCGCACGCTGAACCGTCCGCGTCGACTGCACGGATCACGGCGCACCCGCGTCCGCGCGACTGTGACACGGCGACGACGTGAGCATAACAAGACAATATATACGGTATAATATACCTAACATGAAGGGTACGGAGAAAAAACTAGGAAAGTCACTTTTTTTCCAAAACGGTGATTTCGGTGTAAAATTATTTATATACACGTATTGTATCTATAGAATGGTCGAACCAGGGAAAAAACAGATTATATGTCGAGAGCTATGACCGTCTAAAGGTTAGGCGTACAATGAAAAAACAAGGAAAGTTACTAATAAAAACGTGTTTTTCTCGAAGTGAATAAAAGTGACTTTCTCTGTTTTTTTCCTGTACCCTTCATATAATATCATGTTGGTACGAACGAGTCGACTGTGAATCGTTCAAGTCAAAAATCAAAATATGGGAATTACCCGTTCGCGCCAAAACAAAAAATTTTATATTTACCCATAGATCTTTGGTGCCAAATTATTTACCTGCGTAAACATTTTTCAATCTCACAAACAAATGATTATTGTTATTATGATTATTAAATAAACTTCGTGTACCTTATTCCACAAAATACCAAGTTATTATAATTATACTGCTTAGAGCTCAAAGTGTAAATCGATTGCGGCAAAATATTACCGATTACGATTATTACCTTATTGGACTACGAAATTTTCTCGTGATCGTGTGAAAAGCGCTAGGACGAATTTCATTACAAACATAACAATCTTATAATAAAGTACAACAAATTGATATAATAATTAATATTTGATCATTTTTTAGTAAATAACACCTAAATATATCGGTTCATATCGACATATGGACGTTGAATTCTGACTGTCACCGGAGTGCAAAGGCCGCGACCTTTAATCAGTTTTAAAACAACTCATCTACTGTACGTGCACACTTTATGTACGTCGGGAGTCACCTATATCAATCGTATTATTATTATTTTTTTTTTTCTAGAGGGACCGTGGTGAATTTTATTCTCTCGGCTTTCAGTGTTCGTGTTTGACCGAAGAACGTATAAAAATAGGTAAAATTAAAAAATAAAACGACGACTGTTCATAATCTCATTTGGTTCACCGTAAATAAAGAACAAAAAAAAAAGACAATTCAAAGCACAACACGTACGATTAGCAACACGTAATATATATAATTTGCATCTCCTTCTCCCGAAGCCTTTCCGTGACGCTCTTCTTAATAGAGCCCCGGTGTCATACTACTTACGTGCTCGTGTAATTATATAATACGCGAAATACACATATAATTTGCATCGTATGATACATTTAATAACAATAATTACATAATTTCTTCGTTAAAATTATACCGTCGATCTGCGATATGTTGTGCGTGTAGACCTGCACACACACACACACACACACACACACAAACACTCAACGCAACACGAGTGGATTTTTCCCATTTGCGGTCGTCGTTCTTTTTTCCGACCGATCGGATTTTTGCGTAACTCTACTCTTTAACGACATGGCCGTTTTAGTTTTCGTCGTTGATTTTCTGAAGTCATCAACCGTAATTATTATGCACGTACGTAGGTACATTACATTATTATGGTACACTATGTATTATACTAGAACATTCACACACACACACACACACACACACACACACACACACACACACACACACACACACACACACACACACACACACACACACACACACACACACATATACCCGCATACGTCACACTGTAATATTATGCGTTCGTAATATTTCGTATAAACAACGACGGAGGTTTGTCAACTTCATTATCACTATCTTCGTACGATCGTTCGAACGCGACTTGTGCCGCAATACGTGTGCCGGTTAAAAACACAAATTATTGTGTTGGGTGCGAAGAAAATAAAACCTCATAATCACGCCGTTTCTGCAGCTGGCTTATAACATTGTAGATTTTATCTGATCTCGGTGTTTCCAAGTATGCATAAAATAAAATTATCCTGTACATCAGGGGGTTCAACACAATGTTATTTTTTATCCTGAATAATGCTAAAATTTAAATTCCTTTTTTTTTCATGTACAATAATTAAAAACTAATAGAACTACAGTTAAAATAACTTTCATTGACCAAGTGGTTCATCGGCGTGATTTTTAATTTTTAATTTCCTTTCGGGGTATAACCACTTTTTACTACATATTTTAGAAGATAACGCTTTTGTGAACATTTCGATACTTGAATTTTTATTGCCTGACAAAACATTGACGTTTTAAAATTTAGATAATAGTGAAAATAAAAAACCGGGGTACTCCAGAAGAATGTACGGCCATTACTCCGCGCTACTCTAATCTTTACACCTATACTTTTTTCTTTTAAAACGTCTAAAGACATTATTCTCCTTCATAACGTTATGATGTAAATACTTGTTTAAGGTTCGATGAAAACCAACTTAATCTCGTAGATAAAAAAAGTAAATGTAGACATTTATTACTCTTAAAAAAAAAAAAATACTAAAAAAATGTAGTTTTTGTAAGTATTTTAATGGCACACGTGTAAAAAATTCAAATGCGAGCAATGCGTCCAGGCCCCGGGGTGAAATTGCAACGTGTGAACCACTATGGGGACCCCTTGTGTACGGTTACGAATAAACTACATCGAGGTATTAATATCAACAGATTTATTAGGAGATAAGACGTGGCAGTGTAAACATGTGTGCGTTTAAGGAATAGCGAACTCCTCGACATTTTCGACCAGAATCCCAGGCCTATTATCGTCGACAAAATATTATCGTATTATCATATCGTGCAGTCGAAGAATGTTTGTCAACCAAATCCAAAGTACCTACATCGCGGTGTGATCACGGCGTCGTTTGTATAAACTGAAGTCTGAACGATATTAGAATATTATTGTCGGTGAACCTCGCATAGTTTAATTAAAAGTGAAAAGTAACTTGCGCTCTACAATGACTCAATATACAGTGAATGCCTCAACAGTGTTGAACATTGAAAACGAAATCTTCCGTCTACTATTCTCATTTGAAGAATTTTTCGAAAAAATCGTGGCGAAAATCTCGAAGAAAAATAATCTAGCAGTTTAGTACTTAATTATGTGTATGAATACTAAAGAATCATAAATAGAATCATGAATAACCACATTAATTAGTAAGCTAACGTGCGATTTTGCTAGAAATATTTTCTAATTATTATGACGTACTATTTTTTTTATCAACACAATTATAAAGTTACATTTTCTTCTTTTATATACAGTAAAACCTCTCTATAACGGACCCTCTATTAAACGGAATTCTCCTTATAATGGAAAATGTCAATAGTCTCGGTGCAAATAATATATGAAATTGACCTCTCTAAGACGGAACCTCTACAAAACGGAAACGGACAATTTCTGTGATCCAACTAGTAAAAATACTCTCTGTTAAACGGAAAATAAAATTATTTTAGGTAATTTGAAAGTCTAAAAAACATCGGTGTTTTAAGAGCATGGACATTTCTTCATTACCTGTCATATGGAAATTTAATAAAAAAGCCTGGATGACCACAGAGATAATGGATAAATGGTTGCGTTATTTTAACGCAGATATGCGATCTCAGAATAGAAATGTTCTGATGTTCTTAGATAATTCTGCATGTCATATTTAGAAGAAATACAAAAATGTTCAGCCACGATTTCAAATTCAAATCTATTAAAACTTATAACCAAAGCCCCTAGAATGTTTTGAACATGCTGCTCTTAATCACAAAAACCAATCAAATATTAAAAAATATTTTTATAAATTATAAAAAAGGTACAAATTTGTAAACACATTTAAATATCAAGTCATACATTATAATCTCACTGTATAAATGTACGTTGTACGAAGTACATATTTGCCTAAAATATTATTTTTTAACACATACTTACATATATTATACAGTCTTGCAACTTAATTTTTTTTCTACCCGTCTATGACGGTAAACTCTTCATAACGGAAACATGTTTGCTCCTAAACGATTCGTTATAGAGAGGTTAGGTTAGGTTTTATATATATATATATATATATATATATCATATATATGTAAATATCATATAGACGTGTATGTGGTGGGGTATAATACGAAAACGTAACGCAACAATTCGATTTTGACGGAGAGGAAAAGCAAAAACGCGTAGGTTGTCATTACAATATTACGGTATACGATATTACAAATATCGTATTTGACGGTTACGACGAATAAAAAATATTGTTGCATTATAGTAACGAAACGACATCGTCGTGGACGATATAACAATATTAAACATAAAAATCAAACCATCGCGTGGTCGTCGACGTCGTCATCACGTCGGTTGAATCGTCCGCAACGTTTTTATTACGCACAGTAAAAGTAATGGAAATCGCAACCGTATTTTATACTATCGTATTATAATATTATGATAATGTGTACCTGCGAACGGCTGCGGAGTAATGAGTATGAAATTATGATATAAAAAAAATTGTATAGATATTATACGCGTGTATTACGTCATGACGATTATACGTTTTCGTTGAAAAACACACGTGTACTGGACAATATCGCGCTAATGAATTCCGCAATACATAATAGTAATACACGCGTGTGTAATAGTGTAACAGTCATAGGCGTGTCCAGAACTTTTTCGCAGGGGGTGCAACATTTACCATTAAAATTCAACCCACTCAATAAGTATAGTATAATTCACTGTGTAGTATAAACTACAATAAAACAAAATTTCAATATAAGTTTTCTCATTGATTTATTAACTTAATTTACTAGACTTAACTTAGAAAATGATCTCTCACAAGAGCAACTTGTGACCGACATTGTAACAAATAGAGTTAATATTTTGTAAATACTTGGAAAACTGTTAAATAAGCTATAAGTAGACAATTCATTTATCCACTCATAAACAGTTTTATTTGTTGTACCAATTTTAAAACCCGGAAACGATTTTAACAACCTGAATTCTGCTTCTAGTTCATTGTATTTTAAGTTGAACATGTCAGAAAGTAAAGATATTGATTCAGGTTCAGGTTGATTCAGGTTTAACTGCACTAAATTTCCTATTGCATTTATAAGTGAAAGTGTTTCTTAGCTGAAACGTTTTTTTAATCCATTTCAAAGGTCGTCCAAAACTATATAGTATACAAACATTTCATTTCGGTTTTTTTCAGAAACAAAGTATTGAGTATTGGGACTGTCCACTCGACTTGATACTTTTCTTTGTTTTACTTTTGGTATCTTTATTTTTTGTTTATGACAAATTTCTAAAACTTGGTCATATAATTTTGAATAATGTTCTTCGTCTGTTCTTAAATCAGTTAAAGATTTTTTTAATGCTTCAACAATTTTTACAGCGCTCAAGAGGTCTAAGTCTGGTGATTGTAACTGTGCACTAACTATGCGAATTTGAATCAAAATAGGTTTTAAAACAGTTAAGGCAAATATAAAATTGTATTTTATTGTATTTATATTTTTCATATTGTGGATAATTCCATTAGCTTTTGATCTGACATCAGCCAGTTTTGTAGTTTTAGTCATCTACAATCTATATCGAATTTCCGATTTATAGAGTTGCTGGATGAAACTTTCGGAGAAATTTACGTCAAACAAAAAGCGCCTCCAGAAAAAAAATAAACATCATTGCAAAACCATAAGATCCTTCGCTTCATTCAGAATCTAAAATTTAATATCATTTTATTCAAATGCTTAACTAATAATATTTCAAAAATTTCAAAAATCGTTATTTATGATTTTTTTTATACGCGTTCAAAACTCGAATGTTGACAAAAATGATTAATTACAGGTAAATTAGAGATATTTTTTCAGGAAAACATTATAAAATTTAGAATTGCTTAACTGGTAAAAATGTTTTCTTTACGCAATAGATTCGCTACATCCAGTGGCGGATTTAAGGATTCAAATAAATTCGGCAAATCCATAAAAGGGGCCTCATAAAATAATTTTTTTCTGGTCAAACTTAAAAAAATTATTGATAATTTAGAGGGCCTCGGTGCACAATTTAAGAGGGGGCCCCGTCAGCATTTGCCGACTAAACGATCGTTAAATTCACCACTGGCTACATCCTACATATTTATATAGGAACCTATCGAGAGTTTAAGTTCCATAAAGATGAACTTAATTAATTAATTTTTACACGCGTTTATAGTTGTATGTAATTACGGCTCAAATAACTTTTTTTACATAAAATCTCAGAATTGTTTTTGTTTTTCTATCACAAAATTTTTAATTTTTAGTCATAAGACCTGAAACTTTCATACACACTTTTTTATGAGTGGTCTGGCCTATATTTACATTTTTATAGTAATCGATTCAGTATTTTTTTTTATTTATTTTTTTTTTTTATTTATCAACTAGAAATGTCTAAATTTCGTGAAATGGAACATTTTAAAGAAAATTATTAAATCGGCGTGGGTTTTTCTTCACTCGCGGAATAGTTTTCTAAAATAAAGATTTATCATCGATTTCAGATTTAAATATAATCATATTTCATAATGTATCGTTCACTAAACGTAAAAGTAGCTCATGTAAAAATTCTTTAAATCCAATACCATTATCTCGTCCAAGAAACAACGAATACTTTTGGTGCGAAGAATATGCCCAGCTTTTTTTTAGCAACTCGAGAAATGTTTTTACTCGGATTCGTTAAAGTTAGATACGTAAAGGCATACGAGGCAGGAACGTTTGAAAGTAGCTATAAATGTACCTGTATAATATAATACGTACACTCGTGTACCCACTAGAACGGCGCGTGGCAGATCTGAACGAAATAAAACCAAAACGCGTGCAAGCGTTTTACCGGGAAGTCGTGGATCTCATTCACAAACTTTCCAAAGAGGAATTATTTATCTAATTAAATCGTAATATTCTGTTAAATAACAGTCGTGCATTCCGTTTAACGTGCATAGGGAAAAACAAAAACAGATTTCATTGTTCTCGCGGAGGCGGCAGCGGCGACGGCGGCACTCGTTCGCCAGGGAATTTACTAAAAACAATATAAAACGACCAATGTAATTGTAACACGTAATTATTGTTGTACATGCATCAAGATTTTATGTATAATTACGTATTAAATTTAAACGACAAGAAAACAGTCATGTAAAAAAAAAAACAAAAACAAAAAAAAAATACACGATCTGAAGGGTATAATAAAATAAAGCGAAGAAAATCATAAGGATTTATGATCGCCTTTTTTGTGACCTTCTCTACAATCGACCTGATCGTACAAGATGGGTTTTTCAGTCATGCCTACCTAACTTTTATCCCTGTACGGCTGTACAGTGGCATAACATCGAAATTTTAAAAATTACTCACGTAATACCATTAAAAACTATACTTGACGAAAAAAAATACAGTATTTTATTATCTGAGTAACTTTTTTAAGTTTCTAGTTTTCGGCAACCACTACTCTTTTAACTTAATATTCTGTAAATATGTCGTTTTTATTGAACATAGGACATTAATAATTAGACGTTCAGGCTGTACTTTTTTTACCAACAGTTTAAAATTCGTATAATCATTCAAATATTATGATAGCTGCAGAGTAGAAATGGAAAATATGTATGGGTTACCTACTCACCTACTTTAAAACTTTTAAACTCAAATGTAATTAATGTTATAAGTGCAATAATTAAATCTTTCGCGATATAGTTTCAGATTGATAATAAAATAGCCTATGTTTATTTCATTATTCCTAAACATGGTCAATTCTACCGTATTCAGCAAGTTATTTGTAAAACAATTTTCGTGTCTATAATAATCAAAGTACGTGTAAATATTAGTTTGAGTTAATGTTTTTGATTTTAAAGATATTTAAATTTGTGAATTATTTTATAAAGTTGTATAAGTGACAACACGAGTTATGTATAATAATATTTACACGTGTTTAAGATTCTGGTGTAATAATTGGTGAAACCCATAAAAGAAGACATAATTCACGGTAATTTATCTGGCCAAAGCAGCACGATAAGAATTAAAACACCATTGGAATATTGGCGTTTAACTAAACGATAACAATCATAGTATTTACATAAATTTAGTATTTCAGTACAACGGACGCGCGTAATATGTTTTCGATTTTCGAATACTTGAAAACTATTTTCATTAATTTGATAAGCCGAACAAATGGACATTTTAACAGATGTACCAAAAAAAAAATAAAATATTTAAAAAATATGTTTCAAAATCGAGAAATAGTAATCACGAAAATTCTACTTTATTACAGATTTACAAATTTTCCAATTTTACACTTGAACAAAAAATCTAATCGATGTATTAGGCACTATACAATATACATACAGGATAAAAAAAAAATGCAGTGATTATATTTAATAAATCACTTTGTATAATATACATTATACTCGCAACTATATATATATATACAATACATCATTGTTTTTTTTCGTTTCATCAAATCGATCGTACCTATGGCTATAAATAGCTGTAGCGCCACGCTTATTGGTCGTTCGAAATCTTCTATGTGCTGATCGTTACAAAAGTTTCACCGTTCACAGAAGTTAATCGTGAACACGTCGTCTTTAATACGATTAAAACCAACGATTTTTCAACACATTTAATAAATAGAACGTGCTGTAATTACAAGTAAAATATACTTCATTATCATATTCCACTTTTGAACGCTCTGTGATTTCCGGAAATGCGAAATAATGAAATGCACTTGTTTCTTTTAATGTATATATATTATTATAACTTCACACGTATTTGAACGTTTATTAGTTAAATTATTATTTGGCCTCGGAATAAACACAAGGTATAATATAACGATCCGAGTGCATTATACGTACTATAATTAAGTAATGGTTTCTCTTGTTCTAGCCTACATATTTGAATTCACGGTGGCGCATTAAAAAAAAATTGGCCATATAGGTACGTTCAAAAGCGAAGGCATTTTCCGAAAACGTACAGACGAATACGACGTGTTGTTTTCACTTACCTACTTAAACGTTTTTCGACAAAAATACTTTTGTACGTACCTACAACGGCGTAAGTGCGATCACAGAGACGAATCAAACATTATTACTCGTAGTGAACTATAAAACCGACGTTTTCAATACGTGCACAATACATACACTCCAAAAATTTATGAAAATAACGCAAGTTTTTATCACTAATTATCGTCATACTACCACATGGATGCTTTATCATACTGGTAATTGGCATAACGCCTTTTGCTATGGGTTATAGATACATATTAGATGTCCTAATTTTATTGAACTTTTTCATTAATTTTAAGTCAATAAATAATATTGCGAATACTTTAAAAAAAATGGTAAATGATCCTGAGTACTTTTATACCTACCCATTTTAGTATTATACAGCTGGAAAATAATAAATAGTAATTATATATCAAATCAATACTCTATAGTTATCGACATGTATTTTTATTATTATTTTTTTTTTCAATGAAATTCCAATAAATATTATTACGTCTTTACAATAATTATATACAAGACAAGATCAACAATAAATTTACAACTACTACGGTCGCGCAAAAGCCCATAAGTCTTTAGACGGTGTCAATTATTTTTAGATCGGATAAGAATATAATGAAATGCAGGACGTATTTGATTAGCTATACGTGTTATATTATTGGAGGATAGAGAGTCAATATGGGAAAAATGGTAACACAAGATGCAAAGTAACTTTTTAAGTTAAGTTTATTGGAGGGGATAACTGGAAAATTTAGTATAGTAGGTGACGAAAATCATAGAAATTTCCGCCACAGTTGAGGAGAGTACAATAATATGTGCTCTGGCTGAGCCCTGAATAAACGGCGTGTTTAGGTAAGGTAATCAATCATTGATGCGTAATATCTAATTATAAGAATACGAACAAAAAAACAATCGGGTAAAATGTCGGGAAAATATCACAAAATCAGTTTTGAATCAGAACATATTTACTTATATTATTTCAATACAGATTGTAAACGTTTAACCCGTATTATTTAATATGTAATCTTTTTATATAAAAACAAATGTAGAAGTGATTAATTGCACGATATTGTATGTACATATTATTATATTAAAATATCAAAACATAATCTATACGTTGTAAACTCTATACGATTATCTTTTGTTGTATTTTATTTGTAATACGTACCCGTGTGAGGTATACATAATTAATGTGCATTATTCATCACGAACAAAGTTTATAATAATATATAAATACGTAAGTAATCATCCGTGTGTATAACCTAACCGAAAAGGTATTTAACGTTGATTTATGTGACGACAGTAAAAAAATATATGCCCAGAGTTTACCCGTGCCATAACCTAAAGTCAACATCATTTCCAACAATCGGATACACTTTACCTCGTACGTTTGTATAAACGAGCCGATAAAATATAGTCTACACACTAAAATTTTATTGCTTTCGTTCAAACAGACTCTGCGCAGGAATGCGAGTAAATTTTTTTTTTTTTTTGGATTGTAAATAATTAGAAACACGAGCTAACTATTCTCGGTAAATTCACCATATTATATTACACCCGTATAATGTGCTCGTGCGTCTGATGATTTATTACACTCTTGTTGCTCGGACTGTTATTATTTATTAATTTATTGTACATACTTTATACACTTATCAAAACGCGAACGGAACGACGAGAGCATTGTAATTAATTTCACCTTGATCGATCGAATTGATTTATTTACGTCGCGAGTCCAAGAACACGGATTAGGATAGGTTAGGTTTATTGTCCGTGCACACCGTGGATCACGGATCCTGACACGATATACATGATACGATTCCTGCATTGAGGTCGCGTTTTAAAAGGTTTTGTCAGTTTTATGTTTTCGCATATTTCGTGAAATAATCTACTCGACGATATATATACCGCGTCTTATAATCCTTGACCGGCCTTTTTCGGATGACGTTCGCGTTTTCGTCTGGTTAGTTAAAAATATTTGCCTACCTCGACAAAACAAGTGCAGCTACAATGATAATAATCATTATTATTATTATTGATGATGATAATAATTAATAATAATAATAATATCATAAGCCGCACATAAAGCTCACGTCGTGTTCATCACGATACAGGCCATAACTGACCTCGCCGCGGCTTTCACTGAGTCAACGGTCGTGGACAATTGATGAACTATAATGTGGAGAACTTTGTGTGAGTGTGTGTGTGTGTATAACATATATCAGTGTAATAGTTATTATACCGCGTGAGTTTATAAGGGCATATGGGTACACACGTCACACATGGACCTACTTAGTACTCACGTATACACGCACGGGAATACGAATTTGCTCTGTTAATCGGTGATTTTAAAATCAATCAATTCAAAATTTAAACTTTTCAAAACCATCTTGAGCAATACTATCACGGAACCGCAAATTGTTGCAAAGATATATATAAACATCAACGGGAGTGTATATTAGCACGAACCGGACCGTTAGTGGTTCGAGTAAATCCTTTTTTTATTATTGAAATTAACTACCGGACATTTCCTTCTGTGCTCTTGTCTCTTGGTGTTTTTTTGTTTGGTACTGTACATTTTTCTTCCCAGAAAACATTCTTCCTCCTTCCCTTCCAAATCAATACAAAACATATTTTATCAGGCACTCGGTGATTACGTATAATTATACATAATAATAAAGGCAATAAACTAATAAATGAGTACTTACTTCGGTTTTACCCGAAGCTATATACATATATATATATATACACACATATATACTTATACATTATATACATTACGTAATTTTTATGAGAAATTTTATGTGTTTCTGTAAATTTTTTTTGTGTTAACTGCGGTCCGGATATATTTTATGTAATACATATTAAGTTTATACCTAATTAATTTTTGTTCATTCGTAAAGTTCATCTAAATATCTAACCATGAGTACAAATATTTTTATCATGGAATTTCAAAAAAGACTTACACGTATTAATTGTGCAACACCAACGTTGAATATCATTTTTCAAAAATTTTTGGAAACGGAATTTGAAACCATCAACAACTTTCAATGTTTTATTTCTTTCAGGTTTTATTAAATTCATTTTTATTAAATTTAAAAAAAAGTACTATTCAACTGAATCTCGAGCTATGATCAAACTGAGAAATTGTATATAAGTGAACATATTATTTAAACCATAGATTATTACTTTTTTTATAAATTGTTTTGCCGGCTGGAAATAAAGGGATATCCCGAGATGTAATTGACGTATGTATAAAATACACCCGGGCCGCAATCGACGTGGTATATGACTGTGACTTTTTTGCGGGACGCGATTTACCGCTCCGGGATTTATTCACCTAATTTAGCTGGATTTAAGATTTTTTTTTTTTATAAATTTTAGTTATTTTCATAATTTAATTTCGTACTTGTATAATTTATATCAGTATCGGATAATCCGAATATAGGTGACGGGCCACTAAGTCCTGGAAATTTAGACAGCCTAAAACCAGTTTAAACGGATTTATATGAAGTGCCAGTCAAGTCAAATGTAGCAGAGTTCAACTACAAAATTTACTCCGGCGTCCGGTCCATCGAATTAAACTCTTTTACTCGCCGCAGGTTCTGTCAGAGCTTGATTTATGAGTGAATTTTTGTTTCCGTCGTGATTTATTTTTGAAGAACAAAATTAATACCGAAATAAATACGTTTAATGATTCGCATATTAGTTTAGAAAAAAATAAATCATATTTCGTACTTTGTGCATGGTTTGATAATAATATTTTTTTATTTTTTATTTTTGTAATTATAATTAAGTTTAATCATTTTTTTTTCCCAGAGATAATGTAAAGTTTTGGAAGGTGGGCTTTTTTTGTTTCGGTGGTAAGAATACACGAGAGAGAACGTCCCATAGTCGTCATTGTCGTCGTGGTCATTTCAGACTCATTGTAATGTATAATTCTCGAAATAACCGACCGCTATGAGCGTGGTAACTGAGTACGTTTTAGATTCCGAGTGAAGCGAAAGATCTTATGGTTTCACAATGGTGTTTATTTATTTTATTTTATTTTTTCTGAAGACACTTTTCCTCGACTTAACTTTCTCCAAAAGTTTCATCCAGCGACTCTATAGATCAGAAATTCGATGCATATGGTACCTTGAGGGTTTGTTAAGCTCTGGTCTCGATAGTTTGAGAACCTGTCCCTCGTGTGTACGCCGTCGGTCGCTGGTATCGATGGCAAAACCGTTTACGGAAAATACAATGAACCTTACACTGCAGTGGTGGTTGTCGGCCACACGACTTTAGCGGCGGCGGACCCACGCGAGACGTTCTGCCGTTAATCGGCTCTCTCAGACTGCGGTGCCCGTATGTATAAATTATAAAACGTCTACCGAACGCACGTTATAACGCACACCTGTTAATATAATAACAGTACTTTTTCGAGTCGGAAATCGACCGCGTGCGGTATACTTACCGCGTAAAACCACGCGCGCGTTTCAAAGCAGTGATGTTTATTAATTTCACTTCACGTGTATGAAAAATAAAAAAAAAACAAAAAATGAATAAATAGAATAAATACTAATGCTAATACTAACAACTAATACTACTACTACTACTAATAATAATAATAATAAAAATAATAACAACTCAAAACCGTGATATTATGTTAATTGTGCAAACTCAGTCTCCGTCGAGCACGGAACCAGTTTATTCGTTTTGTGACGAATCGGTCTGCAGCGTTTGGCGAATCAGTGTGATGTGTTTTTATACTGACGGGCGGAACCCAAGGCAATCAAAGAATCGTATACGACGCGTGCGTTATCACTGAGAAATTATCACCTATTTTTTAATTTACGACCGAAAAGCACGAAATGGATTCATGCTCGAGCTTTTGCACTAGTCGAAACGCCCAACAGGACAGAAGCGAAAATCTTAATTTTACCGTACGGTATTATGTATAATTATCATACGCAATTCTTCATGTCCTTCCTGTTACAAAAATAAAATTTGATCGAGCCCGGTAAATGATTATGTGCATCACATAGAGTTTATTTATACTATACTATACACGGACCTGTCGATAGGGGGGGGTATGATTTCTTCCGGGCCCGAACTTTTTAAGGGGCCCGAAAAACTAGAAACTGTAGTGAATTATTAAATTCAAAAAATCGTTTTTTGCTTATTTACACATTTTGGCTGACGGTATATTAACCAAATGATAATGTAACATGTATATATATATGTATATAGAATTTTCAAAAAAAATTAATTGGTGTTGTTCGGGACGAACTTCACACCGAAACTGTTAGGGAGATAAAGGAAGACGAACGCGTTAAAGTTATTTTTCAAATTGTAACTAAATTTTTTAATTAACCCTTTTTTTATCGATACATATTACACTGGCGGAGAGAACGAACACGCCGCGCTTTCCACTGACGTATCTACTTATTACTACTTCGTCTGTCGCTGTCGACAGATCTGATTTATACCTTTTAACGATGGCCCGCGAACATTCTAGAACTCCAATAGCGTAAAATTATTTGTTATCGTGTCATTTGCATCAATTTGTAGAAATTAATTATAGATGTATTTTATAACTATTGTGTATTGTAACATATTATAAAAGATGTAAAATGATTTAAAAAGCAATTTAATTAAATAAATAAAGTTATTTACAAATTTGTATTTTCACTTTGTTACTTAAAAAAAAAAAGTAAAAATATTTGAAATGTGTTCGGTCATAGGAGATCGTTAGAGGGAGGGGCTCCTGAAACTACCACTGATATGGGTCCTTAAGAATTTCCCTCCCAGGACCAAACTTTTCTCTCTACGGCCCTGTACATACCTAACGTCATGGCAAATAGTGTGAATCTTAACAAACGACTGTGAATGTTGTATACACATTTTAAACACAGACAGCGTACTGTGTAAACCGTAGGATTTCACATGTTAACCTACATGATATGTATTATGATCTAACTTGATCGCAAATACTTTGTCACGGATGCCCGTTGAAAGCAAAAGGTAAAAAGTATAAAAATAACATTAAGCACGTGAAATTATTACTGTTATATTATTAATGTCGGATATAAACTGTATTATTGTGTGAATAGAGTCATTGTGATAATATATAATATGTTACGAGCAAAAGTCGAAATCGGGCAAATCTCAGAAATGCCCAGGCAAAACGCAAACTGCCCAAAATCCTTGGGAAAATGTCATATGTCGGCTTTAGACCGGGCAAACCTAGTTATGACCAACCTCATTTGGACAAAACCGTATACTCACTTTTAACCTAACCAAGTATTTCAGTGCAAGAACAATTCATTATGATGATATACCGAATATCGAAATACCATTGAGGACTGCTAGTATTCAAAATTCATTAACTGGAGGACAAGGATTTATTTTTTGTTCTTGCAAAAACTAAGTGCACTACGAGAAGATGTAAATGTAAACAACAAAATATTTTGCGTAGTTCTAAACGCCATGGGTCTAATATGTGTAGCAACAATAAATACAATTTTGCCCAAATGAGGTTTAAACGCATAAATTTGTTTTTAATTCTTTATTTTTATATTATAAGAGTACCTACTATTATTATTTGTTTATTTTTATACGAGTACTTAATATCATTATATTTTTATTATTATTTAAGTGTATTCAATTGTATTTGTACAATATTATTTAAGATTTTTGGTTTTGTCCTTACGAAGTGAGTACACGGTTTTGCCCAAATGAGGTTGCTCATAACTAGGTTTGCCCGGTCAAAAGCCGAAATATGACATTTTGCCCAAGGATTGTGGGAGGTTCGCGTTTTGCCCGGACATTTCCGGGATTTACCCGATTTCGACTTTTGCCCGTAACATATAGATACCTCCGAAGGTCATTTAAGTTGACATAAATCGAGTGAATCTGACACCTCAAACATATTACTTAAATTGCACTTATGCACGGTGGCGGATCCCAGGGAGAGTAAACGGTGTAAATACTCTCTTGAGTTATACATTAGTAGGTGCTAATGTACTTTTCAATTGAATAAGACTACATTTAGTGTTGGATCCATTTTTTTTACTCTCCCTTAGATAACTTTTGCCGGCATCTATGAATACGTCGACGTGTGTGCTTTAAGTACCCCCTTGCCCATGGGGCCATGCCTCCCAAGTTCTTAGCAAAATATTGTATATTAGTAATATAGCACTGAATAATAATAACGAAGTAAATTGTATTACGGTCATGGCCCCCTCCAAATCTCCAACCACAGATATGTGTGTGTGTGTATGTATGAACAGTTATTCAAGACTACGGGTTTTAATTCGATTTTTTATACGTGGAAATATCACGCACAAAAAGAGCCGAGGTTAAAACACCGCGCGCGTCTAATCGTCACACGACGAAATTAATTTCAAAACGATTTCATCGGTCCTATTACCGCGTGTGCGCAGGTGTTCAATCGTATCTCGGAGATGATAACATGCCGCGATCACGCGTCTCGTTCCGTCGTGTGTGCGTAATATTATTATTGTATTGTAATTTACACGAATCGCGGCGAACAGCGCGCGGTGTGGCCGGCGGGACGGGTATTATCGACGAGTCGAGTAGTGTTTCGACCACAACAAACGGCCGGTGATGTACCTATGTAGTGTATACTATATACGCGACCGGGACCTGTGACGTTACGTCGTAATCGATTCGCATTCGATTATTCGTAATGAAAACCGGACGTGAAAACGATTCGGTCGGGAGAAAAAAAAAATAAACGCTCCGAGCCGTAATAATATTATAATTTGCCTGCTTACGCGTGTAGCCCGCGAGTAAATCACGATCAGCCGCTGTTAGGGATCATCAGACGTCGTATTCGCAACGTTCTTGATTTTTCTATTGTTCAAATCTGTTGTTGAACATACTATTATTGTGGACGAAGCGTAAACCCGTTTAGCGTGGAAATAACACAATAATGACGGCGTAGGTCCTCCCGCATTTTTCAGTGTTTTCGTGTTTTTAACTTTTACGGTTTTAAAGAGGAGGCCGCTCGGCCAATGAAGTCCGAAGTATTATATAAGTATACATGTATATGTATATATAAATCCTAAATTGCATTTTACTAAACGGAAGCATTTTTTAAACAGAATTATAATGATTTCAGTAGTTGTAAAAAAAAAAAGTTAAACTGTTAGTTAATTTTTTTTTATAGGTGAATCAATGTCAAAAAAACGTTCTATTAATATCAACACGACAACATAGCTATTTTGTGAAATTAATCTCCACATTTCACAATAAGCGCGCGTGTATTGGTTTGTTGTTTGTCATCGGCTGTTCAAAAACAAAACACAGTACTACGACTTATGAATTTGCTTTTTTTATACCAAAACTATCACAATTCAAAATTAAATCATGCATTTTTTTGGTCATCATAAAATTATTGGTCAAAATATTATTGGTTTCAAAAAATAATTGAAGATTTTGCAAGATCAAAAGCGCGACTAAAAATATTAGTTTAATGATGTTCGTTTTTCTTCTCTTAAATATTTATAGTATATAAAATTTTTTATTATTTTTTTGCCTTTGTTGACATTTTATTCACTATTTCGTTAACAGATAAGAAAATAAATTAATTCAATTTACAATATTATGCTTTGATTATTTTGTTATCACGGGTTATACTGAAAGTACCTACGACATACAACATTCTAGGGCACTCGATAAATTTTTATACTGCACGATACTATTACCATATCACATGTATTGTAAGTTTTCGTATGGTTAAGAAAAATTACTTATATATATAGGTTATATATATATATATAACCTAACCTAACCTAACCTAATTATATATATATATATTTTTTTTTTTTTAAATTATAATTATAAAAATTATATTATTTATATAAAAAACCGGTGAGAGAAAGAGGGCATAAAAAAAATGTGTACCCGGGGCAGCAAAATCCTAAATACGTCACTGAGGCCAACCCTCTTATGTGATTGCGAAGCTTGAACGACGACCAAACTGACGATGACGGAGAGAAGTTTTGAAGTTGGTCTTTTGGAAAAAGTGTTTAGGAAACATGCAGAGAGATTCTTTAAATCGTGTCGATATGATATTAAGATCGAGATTATTGTGTCTCTTTCGAATAGAATTCACATAACCACAGAGTTGCGTTCGATCTGACAAGTTTTGGTTTCAGTAAACAGTAAACCAAAATCGTTGATATCTAACAAGTTGGATGCGTATAAACGACCTTTTTATTTCACTGTATTTTTTTTTTTTTTTTTTTTATTTACACACAATATATTTACTAGCTTTCGTTACCCGATATTTCCCATTTACTTTCTCACTATTACGCGAATAGCACTCGGCCATAGTGATGTTCGGCCGTCCGGTGACTTCGAAACCAATTACGTATAGTCTCGAGAACTCGAACACTTTATACGCGTTATAATACTTGGTCGAGTAAAACCATCGAGTTTTGTCAAACGTTTTAAAATATACTAAATTTTAAACGAACACGTGTCGTAAAATTAAAAAGTTGGCAGTAAAATCAAATGTGTAAATCATTACACGACGGCGATAATGGCGACGAATGAAATTTCTTAACGTTATTTTATGTTTACAGACGTGCATAAAAGAAAAAACAACACAGAGGTTTGAATTTTTAACACCAATACTTTTGTCGGAGTCTAACACATTTTATGATCACTACTCACGGAAACCGAGAGAGGTGACTGTCGTCCGCAGAGCCGGATTAAGGATCAATGCTGCCCTGGAGCAATATATTTTCGATAGGAAATTTCTTATCGAGAAGTCGTTAAAACAATATAATATTATGTATTTCATGTAATATTGTATGAATATTTTAAACAATTTAATAAAAATATATTCGGTACATTATATTATTATTGCGCAAATAATTACTACAAGTTGAAAACGTCAAATTTTATTTATTTTATGTATACATAATATTATAATAGGCACAGGTATGTATATTTTAACAAAGAGAGGAAGATAAAAATCGTAGTCAACGACACAGGAAATCGATTAGACAAAACTAGAGAAGTCGTTTATTTATAACAGAATTTTACAAAATTGTATGTAAACTGTGATTAATGCTACTATAATCATGGTTATACTGTGCTCTAGTCCATCATTATAATATTATTCATTGCTATAAATAATAATTTTATATTTTAAAAACAAGATAATATATTATTTTAATGAAAATATATAATTTTTTAACAGCTAACCCTGTATTACTCGATTTAGTTTTGCATAAAATAAAATAGTTCAACACATGCACGATATTCATTATTTGTATTACAAAAGTTATAATATGTCACCCCCGAAAATTTGCCGCCCTGGAGCAAAAGCTCCTTTTGCACCTACGTTAATCCGGCTCTGGTCGTCCGTCTATGATTGCCACTCTATATATTCGCCACTGCAAACCACATGCGCGTTAAGCATTGCACTATGTACACATTCTGTAGATTACGATTGCATTTTATTCTAAACATTTCAAAATCAAGTAACTCTATATAGTACTATATAATAATAATGAACTTAAAAATACTACATATGAAATTAGTCTAAGTTAGACGTAGCTGGTCGATTTATAATATCACATGGTCGTACATTATTTCGGAAACAATGTCGGTTTTTATTCGCCCGAGCAATTTGGTTTCAATTAAACATCGCGAGAGTGCAGTTTTTTGTTTAATTAGGAAGCATTAGAATTAGAATTGAAATAATTAACGGGATTCGTAACAAAATATTCAAATTAAGTGACTGCTGGAATTATCTGGAACAGTAGACGCGTGTACGGCTGAAGTGCTCAATAGACACTTCTCCGTTTCATACGCTCCGCGTACACCAACAGATTGCCCCAATTGTCTATATATTATGGTATCACACATAAGAAAATTTTAATATTTTTACGTTACGTTACGCGTTAGAAAACGGATGATGATTTCCTGCAACGAGATCTCGGTCGCGCGCGGTAATAACAATATCAGGGACGGACTTAGGGGGGTGAGGTCAGCTGACCCACAGTTTTTTTCTCAGTTAAATGTGGCCCCTCAAAATGACTAACTACAGAACATTTTTTTTTTTAATACGTGTAATACTAAAATAATTAGTAAAAAAATAATAGGTATTAAATAATAATTATTTATAAACAATACTAAGGCCCAATCATATTTCAATGAAAACGTAATAAATTTCAAACTATACCATATTATGATCATATCATAATATATACAGTGGAACCTCAACTATCCGTGACTCGATTATCCGTGTTCGCGAGTTAACCTAACCGTGCTCTGCACTCTTCCAAAAATTTAAAAATAAGTATGGACTGTAGATATATACAGTGTGATCACGCTATTCGGTACCACTGAATATCTCAGTTGAGTGACCTTGTATTGAAATGGAGTTTTCGGGAGGTGATAGGGAGTACTTAAATACATATTTTCAGACCAATTGCAAATTTTTAGCTCTCTCGGTACGCGCATGCGCAATACAACTCACTTTTTTTTAAATGACAACCCACATATTTTTCTACAGATTCAGGTAGAGTATTTTTCTTTAAACATTTATTGTATAAAAAGTTTTTTTCTATTTTCAAAACTGACCAAGTTAGAGTAAGTCAAAATTTGAATTTATGCATAATTCGTGTACAATGATATTTTCATTTAAATAATAAAATAAATGTGAAATAATTAAACATTATTTTTAGTGTATGATATTTCGTCAACTGTATTAACTAAATGTAGAACAAAGTAGTTATAATAATAATTATTATTATTATTATTAATGTTATAATAAAAAATTAAATGATGAAATAAATTTATCTTATGAATTGTTCGAAGTTTTCACCATCATGTTCTAAACATGATTCCAGTCGTTTCAAAAATTCAGTCGATGTTGCTGCCTTGATTTGGTCCTCACTTAAGATATCACATGTTGCCTGTATTTTGTTTTTTAAGTCCTGAAGATTGACAGATAGAATCTCCGGTACGCAAATGTTGGACATAATCGATTTTATATGGGCGCATTTTGTGTTTTTTTAGAATTTTTTGAACATAACCATATGAAACTCCACTTTCGCGAGCAACAGCCTAATTGACGACCGTGGATAAGCCCTTATGTATGCTAGTACCTGTAATTCTGTATCGTCATCTAACATATTTTCTCTGCGCCTTTGCTGGTTTATTTGACTGCCAAGAAATGTTCCTTCCTGATGCAACCCTTTTAAAAGTCGTAAAACATAATTAGATGGTGGATGTTATCTTTCTGGATATCGATCGGCATTCGTCAAAGCAGCCAGGCGTTTATTACGTTGACATTCACCATAAATTAAAACAAACTCAACTTTTTCAGCGTTATTCATATTTAAAAATTATAATTTATTGAAGCACTTAATAACCAGTCATACACGGATATCGCACACACTTTGTTCGAGTCTAGTTACAGAATAAAAGTAAAATATTTTTCATCAAACCCATAATAATTACATTACCTGCTTATCTTATTGTTATTAGAGTTATTTTAAAATTAAACAAAATTAAACTATAAAAATAGTTAAGATTTTAATCCAATTATATCAGTTTACTAAATAAAAATTATCACATACTCGAGATATTCATTCTAGTGACCAACAGTAATATCAAATTATTATTTGGAAACAGACAAAGTAAATTAAACATTTATTTCACACTTATTTTATTATTTAAATGAAAATATCATTGTACACGAATTATGCATAAATTCAAATTTTGACTTACTCTAACTTGGTCAGTTTTGAAAATAGAAAAAAACTTTTTATACAATAAATGTTTAAAAAAAAATACTCTACCCGAATCTGCAGAAAAATATGTGGGTTGTCATTTAAAAAAAAGTAAGTTGTATTGCGCATGCGCGTACCGAGAGAGCTAAAAATTTGCAATTGGTCTGAAAATATGTATTTAAGTACTCCCTATAACCTCCCGAAAACCCCATTTCAATACAAGGTCACTCAACTGAGATATTCAGTGGTACCGAATAGCGTGATCACACTGTATATGTATGTAGTTATAATCGAACATTTTATATTACATTATACACGATATCGACAAACGTATTAATGACATTTTTGACGATAACAGTATGAAGATAATCATATTGTGCATCGATTATTATATTTATCGAATCACATAAATTTGCAATATGGTCTAGGTCTACAATATTAAGTTAAAAGTTGGATTTCAAACCATAGAACACCTGATGACAATAAATCTAGAAAAGTAAATAGAAATGAAAATTAAAGCTCAAAACGAAAATTATAGAATATTCTATAACTTTGATTTATAAGTATAATATATTATAATAATATATTTGGTAAATAAATACATTTTATAAGAATAACAATTACGTTGTTAAAGTTTATACAATTAGTTATAAATTTATAAAATTGAACAGTGGAGAAGAAGGAGAGGTTGATGTCAAAAGCTCCCCTAAAGTTACCACATGATAGTACATGGTTTTGAGCATACTCACATATAATTTTAGGACTACAAAACCGATATTATATCTAATTAAGGAATAACGTGAAATCATCGAAAACACAGACCGAATAAATGATTGAAAACTCCATCAGGACACGTCTTGACCTTTCGTCTTGAACGTTAATTTTGGATTCGATTTGAACTAGCGATAACTGAGCATCATTTCGTCGCGATACTCGTTCGCGTTCGACGCAAAGTATCTTGTACTCGTATAAAACACAGTGGGTATTTAAAAAAAAATTAACACCAAATTTAAAAAGCATAAATATATATATATATATACATATTATTCTCACGAGAGTTTGTATATTGGTATAATATAATATATATATATATATACGAATCGCGGGCGCATGCGATATTCCAGTTGAAACAAGCGTACGTAATTTAAAATGTAAACGACGCGATATTAATAATACAAATTGGCGGATTTCATTATTTTTCTGTGAAACTCCGTCATCATTAAGTACGGGCCCGGGGCCGGTAACGTCTGTACCGTACACTCGCGGCGATATAGCGACGGAGATGTGCGTATGTACACGTGTGTATACAAGGCTGCCGTAACGTCGTACCTGTTGGATGTGTAATTAAATGAATGATAAATCGCGATCCGTCCGCAATCGAAATGAGTTTATATTCATACGTCGAGTTTCCGTGTAAATAATATCATTTAAAACCCCGGTAGGTGGTGCGGTTAGTGGTGTGGTTGAACGTTTCGACCCACGCTCGATGACGACGTCGTACTCTGTACGCGTAATTATTATTGATCGATTGTTAGTTATTGTTTTTCGATCGACCGTATAATTTTAGCTTGAAAATAACGTAATCGTCAACTATGAATGATTTGTTTTATTTTCATGAGACTCGAAACGGAACTGCATGTTGAACGGCACCATTACCACAGTCCACAGAATAATGCTTACACAGTTACACGTACATCGAATCGATATAAGTTGATTTTGCAACGAGATCATCTTCAGCGCATAATCACCAATGCACAAACGTGCATTTCGCATCAATACGTTTTTTTTTTGTTTAGTTGACTTTGTATGAAAATTACAAAACGGACTTAAACGAAACTAAAAGTATTACTGTGAACCGTCTACCCGAAACCTACAATCGAAATTCCAAAGATTATAATATTATACTACACGTAATTTAAGAGACGCACGTACACATGTATATGTATATTTTGTAATAAGTGTTCGATGTATACCTAAAACAATAACACAAAGAATACGAGCACGTTTATAAATAAACAAGACCTTTTTTTTTCCACGCGATATTGATTTCGTTTAGGTATGCGCCGATGGAAAATAATAATAAAAAAAAAAAAAAATACCGCGTGATACAAGAAAAAGCTTTTATAGTGAAGAACTAGACGGTTTGTTTACATCATAGAAGGATACATTACTCAGCACTGTTTGAGATGTAATTACGATCAAGCGTGTATAAATATTGTAAATTAATTACCGGAATATTAATCGACTCGTGCAGTCGACGTAACGTGTACGCGACTCCGTGTGGAACTTTTAGAGTGCGCGATGCATTCCTCCGACGCTGCTATGAGTATGTTTTTAATTGAAATATAATGGAAATACGACGTACGGGCGAGATCGTTTCGAGATTAATTTTTCTCGACATTCCGACGTCCGAAACGCGTTTGATCGTAGGTCTGAAATGATGTTCTGATAATGTTATCGTACGGCGCGGAGTATGGCTTCAACATAAGACGGTATAGTACGACGTTTATGGACTCACGTTACGGATATTTATTTGTAATCATAATATTATTATCATTACCTATTATTATAATATATGCGAAATCGGCGAGCATTGGTGGTCACGAATTTCGTTTTTACTGTATACGACGAGTCGATATAATAGACGTTTCGTGTACAGATTCGGAACGTTGAATGGTGTCCATACTCCTCGTCGAACATCCATTTAACACGCCGTTGAATTAATTAAAATTGTTTATCGGCGCTTATCGCAGAATCGATACGACGGCGTAATATTAATATCAACGTAGTTATTATCGCGTCGTGTGAGATCTCGCTACGTTTTGTTCGGTCAAACGGTTTTGAATTTTCGTTATTTTTATACAAATAAAAAAGAACAGCATCATTACGCTTTAGAGCTAGTCAAGCCAAACGATAGTTCCTTGTTGTTTAAAATTACCTAATTTAATTAAAAATAATTATAATCTCGGGAAAATGTTGTCCAACCAGCGATCGAATCAAGCGGGCCCGCCGATAGAAAATTTGAAAAACACATCACATGTTATAACATATTATCATCCTTGCGACGGATGAAATCAAACACCATTATTTCTTCGGTAACGCACGAGGTACAAACGACAATGTCACGTAATTGATGATGATTCATTAAAAACGTCAAAAGACAGTTTTTGATTTAATGAACGAGAACCAAAATCCTATACAGGTATCTAGTGGCGCCGATCCCTATATCTAGGTATTGCAGTTGCAATACCCGTTAGGGTGGGTGGGTGGGTGTGGTAAGACTGCGAACCACAATAGCTAAAATAATTTTAACGTATGAAAGTTATTAATTTTTTTTCATGTCTAACATTATGAATTATGATAAAGCTATTCGCTAAACCATTGAGTAATATTATAGGCTTATAGATAGTTCTACTCTGTGGTAATAATGCCGTAAGAACTATTGCACCCTTTAACACAGCCATTTTCGCAATCTATACATTTACTTTTTACTTATAGTTATAAAAATTATGTATCGATGGGATGGGAAAAAATGAGGGGCAGTTGTTCAACCTATTGTGGGTAGGTGGGTGGGTACTTGCTTTGAAGGTATGCTTATAATGGTTTGCAATACCTCTGAAAACTGACTTCGGCGACGCTGCAGGTACTTTTTAAAGGATGAAAATATATTTTGTGTTATGTCGAACTGGATTCTGTTGAAAAAACGTCTTTGAATTAAAAATATGACAGTACCTATTGTAGCAAACATCGAATTACATTTTTATCGCGAAGACTTGAACGCACGTGAGAAAAGATACTATTATGACATTACGATTGTAATAAATAATATAATATATTATCTCTTTTTAAATATACATAATAAATATATACATGCGCGTTATACGAGCAGTCCTGTCGAAAGGGGGAGGGAGGTTAGGGTTCCTCCCGGGCCCGAACTTTTTAAGGGGCCCGAAAAACTAGAGACCGTAATTAATTATTAAATTCAAAAAATCGTTTTTTGCTTATTTACACATTTTGGCTGACGGTATATTGACCAAATGATAATGTTACATGTGTATAATATACATACATATTGAATTTCCAAGAAAAAGTAATCGGTGTTGTTTGGGACAGACGCGTTAAAGTTATGCTTAAAATTGTAACTAAATATTTTTACTAAACCCTTTTTTATCGATACATACCATACTGGCGAGAACGAGCACGCCGAACTTTCTGTTGACTTATCTTCTTAGTTCTTATTACTACTTTGTCTGTCGCGGTCGACAGCTAAATTTATACTTTTTAACGATGGCCAACGAATATTCTAGAACTCCTGCAACAGTGTACAATTATTTGTTATCGTGTCATTTGCATCAAATTTGTAGAAATTAATTGTAGATGTGTTTTATAACTATTGTGTTTTAAAACAACGTTTTAAATTTTAAATTTGAGAGTGCTTATTTTTGCTTATTTCATTGATACTTTTAATACTTTTAACTAGTTTTTTCTGCTTTTCTTGCATATTTTCTAATTAATGATGAAATTTCGACGTGGGTTGACGAAAATTTATATTTTTTCAATGTGTACTTGTATTACAACTCCAACTAGTAATATATTTTGTTTACATTTTTATTCTATTTCCTCGTAGTTAATATACCAAACTCGTATTTTTGTTTGTTTTTGTTATCTATTTGCGTGTCGATCGAAGCTGGCTATAATTTCAACGTAATGCATTGGCGTGGGCATTCCCAAAATGTTTGTGGTTTTAATAATTATATTATGATTTACATTCTTATAATTATTTGGTATATTAAATAATAAAATTAAGATTACTTTAAAAAAAATAATTCTGTGTTCGTGGTTTAAAAAGTCTAAAAATATATTACAAGGGTGCAAATACCTATTTTTTATTACAAATCATTGGAAGATTTTGGGCAGCGGATTATGAATTTTTTTTAAAGGGAGTAAATATTTTTAATTTTGCTTATTTTTGCTTATTTTAATGTTTTTAAGTGCTTTAAGTCCCGAGCCCTGGTAATAACATATACAGTATACACACCATAAATAAGTACATTAAAATAAGTACCCGATATGTATATCGGTATACGCACATAAACCAATACGATCGACGTAGGTACACCGTACACGTGTATATGTGTATATATATAAACGCCCACGTACGTTATTGTAATTTGTAATATATATCAATAAAACGTATTATCGTTATCGGTCTGCAGCGCGTTTCATGCGTTTTTCTTGTCTACTTGAATACAATCGTGGTCTGAACTCGACCGTCGTTGCCGCGGACGGAAACAAAAACCAATAATTACATAGGTCTTCTTCCACGCACACACACACACACACACACACACACACACCCATCTCGACCACCGGTTCCGAAAAGTACTTATTATGATCACGTTCGGTTATCACGGTAATCGCACGCGGTCGACGACGTGCAATGCGCGTTTATACGTAGTGCATGAACACACGAGCGAAGTAGTGTATTACGTTATACACGTTTAAGTGTATGGGCGCCTGACCCAAACGATAAGACGTTGTTGTTTCCGACGGCGGCCGTGGTCCTCGGTACATGTACGGCCGCCGAGAGCCCGCTCCTCCCGGCACGAATAAAACATAACGTATTAAATTTCATGCCCGCACGGTTACACGGACTCGTTTGATCATTTCGTCAATTTTATTTTATTAAACATTTTGAATTTTTATTGTATTATCATTAAGATATTGTGCAGCGTGCGTATGGCTTTTTTTCCGCACACAACCAAGGGCGCCCCCAGGTGGGGGGCCAAAGGGGCCATTGCCCCTACTGGAAATTTTTTAAGACTATTGTTAATTTAATGCCAAGCATATTAATTATAACATAATTGTATTGAGATTCATTTATGAAGTTCAGTAAAAATTATTTTATTTTTAGTAGGGATGGGTCGAACATTAATTTTTTCGAACTCGAACTACCATTTTTTCTCGAACTGTTCGAACTCGAGCTCGAACTCGAATCTGAATTTTATTCCAAATTTTTTTGAACTTTAAAAAATTAAATATTTGAAAATTTAACAATAATATCAATAATAGTCATTATTAATCAATAAAAATCTGATTTCAAAAAGTTGCTGGTCAAACCTTTTGGATAAAGAGCGGATTTTTAGGTTCTTAAAACCTTAAAATATGATTCTAATATGCTTTAAAAAAACTTTAAAATATTATCTAAATATTCTTTAAATTTGTAAATATGCAAATATGATTTTTTTCTAAAATAGTTCAATAAAAACAATAAATAACTGTTAAGCGCAATTCTCTTGGTAACAGGTAAATTATTGAATAATTAAACATTTAAATCAGTTGATACATAGCTATATAAATCAAATAAAATATAATTAAAAAAACATAAGAGTTTAATAATAAATAATAAATAACTTTGCACCATTCCTTTGGTAATAGGAAATTATTGAACAATAACAAATGTAAATCAGTTGATACAGAGCTATATAAATATCATAAAATATAATAATTTAAAAAAAAAACATAATGGTTTAGTGAAAAATAATAGATAACTTTGCATCATTTTTTTGGAACATAACCAATTCGATTACAGACAAGTAGATAATTGAATATATTCTAAAATATGAAAAATAGGCGAAATATTCTCTAATGTCCAAAATATGGTTTAATATGCAAAATTAATTTTTTTTTATGAACTCTGTGATAGATAAATCGTCTACATTTTCTCCCTCGTAAAGTTGCATAAAATCAATAAAAATATGTAAAAGCCTAAAGATCCGCTCTTTAGTCATTACCATGCGAAAAAATATATACTTCTTCTTCTTCTGCTGGCTTTATCTACTCTACAAGAGTTTTTGCCGCCATCACTACTTCACGCCACTTCTCTCGATCATGTACTATATTTCTCCAGTCCTCAATTCCTATCCTTTTTAGATCTTCCTCGACCACATCCATCCACCTTTTTCTCGGTCGTCCTCGAGGTCTCTTGCCTGTAGGTTTCCAAGACAGGACTGTTTTGGTTATCTTGTCATCATCCTCTCGCATAATGTGCCCAAACCACTGGATTCTTTGTCCTCTTATGTAATAATTAATTGGAGTCATTTCTGTTTCTTCAATTAGTTCTTTGTTAAACTTTCTCCTCCACATTCCAGTGTTCTCGTCTAATTTGGGTCCACATATCATACGCCATATCTTGTTTTCAAAGGTTGAAAGTCTTCGTTCTGTTACGCTTGTAGTCGTCCAAGCTTCGCATCCATATGTTAATATAGCTCTCACTATTACTGTGTAGAGTCTAACTTTTGTTTTCTTTGATAGCATTTTACTTTGGAAAAATTTGGATAATGCAAATGACGCCTTTCCTGCTTTTATTATCCTTAATCCAATCTCTTGTGACCAGTCATTCTTTGTATTTATACACACGCCAAGGTATTTAAACTCATTAACTTTTTCATATATCGATTCATTCGAGTCGGAGTCCGTAGAATCTGTATTCATGTCTAATAACTCCATGATCTTTGTCTTTTCGGTGTTTATTTTTAGGCCTAATTTTTCTGCTGCTTTCTCTAGCACTTTCGCTGCTTTTTCTGTGTCATCTCTGGTATTGCCTATAATGTTTAGGTCATCAGCAAAGCCTAGGATTTGAATTTTTTGCTGATTTATTTCTATACCCGTTGTCTCTTTCTGCAACTTTCTGCAACTCTCTGGCCGCTCTCTCTAAAGCTAGATTAAACAATACTGGAGATAATGCATCCCCTTGCTTTAGCCCTGTTTCTACTGTAAATGTTTCGGAGATTGTCTGGTCTATCCTGACTTTATACTGTGTTCCTTCCATACACATTCTGACTAAGTTCCTTAGCTTCTTCGGTATACCAAATTCCGTCATTACGTTGTACAGGCTCTCTCGATGTACGCTATCATAGGCTTTCTTAAAGTCAACAAATATCTGCCAGAGGTCTTGTCGATATTCATACTTCTTTTCTATGATCTGACCTATAATTGTAATTTGTTCAATAGTTGACCTCCCCTTCCTGAAACCACATTGATATTCACCTAGGTTTTCTTCTATATAGGGACTTATACGGTTCAGTAGCACTTTGGAGAATACTTTATATGCTGAGTTTAGGAGCGATATTCCTCTATAATTTCCACATTCAGTTTTATCACCTTTCTTGTGAATGGGTATAATTACTGCTTTTTTCCATTCTTCAGGCATTTGTTCTTCTTCCCAAGTCTTTTGGCATATTTTGAAGATAACCTTGTGCATTTTTTCGCCCCCGTATTTAATAAGCTCAGCCGGTATATCATCAGAACCTGGAGCTTTCCAGTTCTTTAGACTGTTGATAGCCACCTTGACTTCTTCCAACGTTATATCACTAATCATTGGTTCCGCTGTCTGGTAATGCGCCTTTCTTATTGGGTTTACTGGTATTTCCGCATTTAGAAGATCAATGAAGTACTCTCTCCATATTTTAGCTTTATCGCTTGGTTCCATAATAGTATTTCCATTTTTGTCCTTTATTGCCTTTAAAGTTGGGTTGAAGTCTTTATACCGTCCAATAGTCTTGAAGAAGTTTCTAATTCTTCCTTGTGAGCGATCCTTTTCTGCTTCTTCCAAAATCCCATTTATGAACTTCCTTTTTTCTCTCTGTATTATTCTCTTACAGTTTTTTCTTTCATTGAGAAAAATATTCTTCTCTATCTGACTCCCAGTTCTTATAAAATCTGATCTTGCTATGCGTCTTTTTTCTATGGCTTCCCTACATATCTCATTATACCATTTCTTTTTCTTACTCTTGTTTCCGTTTTGCATACCACCGATGCTTTGTTCCGCTGTTTCTTTTATAACTTGGCTGATCTTACTCCAATCCGTTTCTATGTTCCCGACTCTCTTACCGTTCAGCTTCACATCCATACTGTCTGTATACTTTTTTCTAACATTTTGGTTTTTCAGTAGATCTACGTTAAATTTCACACTTTTTTTCTCTTTTAGTCTTTTCATGTCTTGTAATTTGAGTTTGAAATTCGAAATCAGCAGGAAGTGATCTGTGTCGATGTCCGCTCCTCTGTAGCTTCTTATGTTCTTTATGCTGGACCGAAATCTATTCTCAATTAATATATGATCAATCTGGTTGAGCGTATTACCATCCGGAGACTTCCATGTAGCTTTATGAATATTTTTGTGTGGAAATGTCGTACTTCTCACTACCATATTGTTTGACGCTGCGAACGAGATGAGTCGCAATCCGTTTCTATTACTTATGGCATGTAGGCTTTCTTTTCCTATTGTCGGTGCATATTGTGGTTCTCTCCCACATTTAGCATTTAAGTCTCCTAACATAATTTTGACGATATTCCCATGTAAGCTATCCCATGTTTCTTCCAATTCATTATAAAATTCATCTTTCACTTCATCTTCACTCGTTTCCGTCGGGGCGTGCACGCACACTAACGTAGTGTTGAGTGGTGTCGTGCTTAGTTTTAGACATGCCATTCTCTCTGATACTGGTATAAACTCCTTCACATACTTTTCTAACTTTTCGTGTACTGCGAAGCCACTTCCGAAATGATGTCTATCTGTTAATCCTGAAAAAAATATTATATAGTGTCCGACTTTCACTTGTCCTATTCCAGTCCATCTAATCTCTTGTAGTGCAGCTACATCAATATTGTAAGTATCCAGTGTCTCTACCAAATTCTGGCATGCACCAGTTCTAAAAAGGCTTGTTGTATTCCATGTTGCAATCTTTAACTCTGCTGACCGTTTTCCATGTCCAGTATTTAATCCGTTTATTTGTGTCCGAGGCTTGATTTGTGATGGTATCGTAACAGTGTTTTTTTTCCAAGGAAGGGTTGTTAGCCCTCCGCTCAACCCCCAACCTGGAGGACCAGGCTACCCCAACCAATTAAGGTCAGGGTAGGGCTATTGCGGTGTATTTATTCAAATGCACCGGGCGATGGGGACGCCACTTTCCCTACGCCTAACTTTGCATCATTTTTTTGGAACATAACCAATTCGATTACAGACAAGTAGATAATTGAATATATTCTAAAATATGAAAAATAGGCGAAATATTCTCTAATGTCCAAAATATGGTTTAATATGCAAAATTAATTTTTTTTTATGAACTCTGTGATAGATAAATCGTCTACATTTTCTCCCTCGTAAAGTTGCATAAAATCAATAAAAATATGTAAAAGCCTAAAGATCCGCTCTTTAGTCATTACCATGCGAAAAAATATATACAGAAAACATAATATACAGTTATGAATGTTTGACTTAATAACAACTAACAAGTAGATTAGGACTCATCAACTTTAACTAGATAAATCCAAAAAAAAAAAAACAATAAATTGTAATATTCTTAAACGTGTATTTAACAACCTTTTTCAAACATTTTTATTCTTTATTCTTTATGTAACCATTAACTGAAAGATATATTGATAATATAAGTAAAATTTAAGTAATTATACTTTAATATACTTTATAGTTAAAACTGTTTAAATATTAAAAATGAAAAGCAACTCTAAACTATAAATTTTAAATCATTGTTATACTAAAATTCGAACATACTAAACTCGAACTATTCGAGATGTTCGAATTCGAATTCGAACTTACTTTTTTCTCGAACTCGAACTGTTTGAATTTTTGAAAGGTTCGAGGTGTTTGAGGGTTCGAAGAGTTCGAGAGCCCATCCCTGATTTTTAGATAATCTAAAAAAAATAATCTTCAGTGTATTTATTAGTTTACAATGTTTACTGCGTGTCGCTGAAAATCATAATACCTATCTCCCGAGTCCCGATTTCTATGGTACCTATTTGATTTTGTTTTCACCTATTTTTAGATACACGTTATTTTTGACATAATATATGTTTTTTTTTCTATGTAGGTAATGCTATTTTAGATTAAAGACACTAGAAATATATAAACATTTAAAATAATATTTTTTATTTGCTTTAAGAATTTCGATCTTGCCCCGGGTGAGATTTTATCCTGCGGGCACACTTGCACATAACCTTGGCCTTCATCGCGCATTCGGGTCGTTCGGGATCGTGAACGGCATAATTTCTCGTGCCGGGTTAGCGCCGCCGGAACGCAGGTCACAGCACATAATCTGTATATATAAAACAGTAAGCTGATTGACTGCTATCAACGCACAGCTTAAACCATTGGACGGATTGGACTGAAATTTGTCATACAGATAGCTACTATGGCGTAGGTATCCGCTAAGAAAGGGTTTTTCAAAGTTCAACCCTTAAGGGGCTTAAAAGGGGTAAAAAGTTTTGTTTTTTTTTGGTCTGATTTCTTGAAAATTAAGTATATATACTCAATAAAACATATAAGCATTGTCTATAAACTTTTTTTTTTAATTCAACCCCTAAAGGTGTTAAAAAGGTTGGATACTAAAAATAGAAAATTCCACCAAGCCGGAACCGTTGAAGCTATGAGTATGAAATTTGGTCAGTAGATTCTTTTCATGCTGTAGACATTCGTTCAGATAATATTTTTCAAAATGTAACCCCTAAGAGGGTTAAATGGGTTAAGAAAGTATAAATATGGAAAAAATCCCTGTGCCGAAACCTTAGTATTAGAACACAACCTAAATGTGCGCGATCCACAGGTCACTCTCCTCGAGTTGTTAGTAATAATTTTGGTACTGTGAAAAACTATTTTCTCACAAGTCTATTTGATTTTATTGTTCTAATAATGAGTAATAACATATACTATGAATTATAATAATACGCAAAACGATTCAAAAACATACTATAAGACATAAGTAATAAAGGATATATTTTATTTCAAGATATCTATCTTAATCAATTTGAATTTTATCGAAAATAGAAGTACTCGCGACATTGCCTTAGCTGTGGCATCTTCTGGAATCGCAGCTACACTGCTCGTGGGTGGTCGATAGGCCCATGCTACCTTTAAATTATCACTCAATCGTCTCAATCTAACAACTGCGGTCACTCTCTTTTGTAATATATTAAAACAAAGTAATTTAGCGGAAGTTTAAAAAAATACAAAAATAATAGTGTGGGATGAAATAACAATTGCACATAAGGGTGGTGTTGAGGCTTTAAATAGATCTCTAAAGGGTATGAGGGGAAATAAAAGGTTAATGGGTGGTGAAACGGTTTTGCTGACTGAAGACTTTAGGCAGACTCTACCAGTAGTACCAAAAGGGACCAGAACTGATTAAGTCATGTCTTAAAAGATCTACTTTATGGCCACAGATTAATATACTCAAACTGTCGAAAAATATGAGGGTCGGAGGGTATACTTTGGAGGGGAAAAGTTTGCTGGTAGATTTGCAGATCTTTTACTTGAAATTGGCAATGGTGATTATCCGTCATTCGATGAAATGATAAATATCCCAAAAAATGTGTGTACAGTTGTAACTACAGTTCAGGATTTAATATCAAAAATGTATCCAGATATTGCTCATATTCATGATAAGCCTGTGGAAAGGTTGTCTGTACGAGCTATATTCACTCCAAAAAATGACCAAGCAATAAGCCATATCATAAGCTTATTGTGCGTGTGGGCACACCTATTATGTTTTGCGAAATTTGATACCACCTAAACTGTGCAGTAGGACCAGGCTCAAAGTCAAAGCATTACATCGCAATATAGTGGAAGCCACAATATTAACTGTGTGTGCGAAAGGGTAAACTGTGTTTGTACAACGAATCCCTTTAATTCCGAACGATCTTCCGTTCGAATTTAATCGATTACAGTTTCCCCTCAAAGTCTGCTTTGCAATGACTATAAACAAGTCTCAAGGCCAGACTCTCAAATTTGAGGAATAGACTTGCGAGAAAACTGTTTTTCACATGGGCAGTTCTACGTAGTTTGTTCACGCTTAAGCTCACCCAATAGCTTGGTGATTTTGCCGCCTACTAATAGATCGGCATTGAATATATAATTTCAATAGATTAAACAAAATGTAATCTTTTCAGGTAACATAAATTTTTATACTTAAACCCGGCAACGACGGGTAATTCAGCTAGTATATTATATACTTATTAGTTATTATTATAGTCGGTGTACGTACCTAATACTTTATAGTCGCGCTTATTATACACACACACACACTGCACGCACGCACACTGTATTATAGCTAGGACGCATGAAACGGAAAAATAATAATATTGAAATGTGAAAAAAAACAGTTTGTCTCTGCAATAACTGCACAACGACGCGCGCGTGTATTACGCAATACGCATATAATTATACATAATATAGGTGTATAGTTTTTCATTTTTTCGCCTCCGTTTTGTCCCCCTTCCCCTTCTTCACAGTCATTATTTGAATTTGTCACATCATTTCGGCGAGTGTTTTTTCCCTGCGATTCACTCACATTCATAATATTGGTACGTTTCTTTTTTCTTCTTCTCTACCGTCGTCTAGTCGTCGAGTTTCCTATGCTGAGCTTGACGGAATTATTACGTACACCGACCGACCACGTTATTAACGAGAGAAGGTCAAGTGTACAGACTTTCGTGTGTGTGTGTAGCCAATTCAATTATAAAAAAACATCGTTATGCTCACATCATTGTTTGCCACTGTGAGCATAGGTATATCTATGCGGTGCGAAGTGTTTTTTTATTTTTCAATTTGATAACGGCTGCGACGATATTTACGTATAAATATTATCTGAAATATCATTGCGGAACGAGGGCGTATAGAATTTCATTCAATGTTATTATTATTATGTTTTTTTTTTTATTTTCAGCGAGACGTAAAAACGTATGATATATTATAATGCACAAGTTCAATATTGTGTTTGTAACAGAACATGAATTCGCTTAACTTGCGAGAACCATATATACATAATAGGTACATATTGTTATTCTCACAATCCTCCGCACAGCTAGTGATTTAAAATCGGATTTAGATGGTCTCAATTATCTTTATCACATATTATGTCGTTTGAAGTTAATCTTTACACTTAAAAAAACGATTTACTATATTTTTTACTTTATACTTTTAAAATGAAATCAACATATATTATATATATATATATATATATATCAGCAGGACTCGTAGCTTTAAGCACTAAAAACACATGAAATATGTACATAAGCACTTAAAAAAACTTAAATATGAAATTATTTTTTGATAAAAAAATATGTATAAAAAATAAATTTCATAAATGTATAATTATTACAAAAAAAAATGTTTACGTATTTTTTTAAATTAAAAATGTTTGTCTTCTTTAATATTTGATCTTGAAACATTATACCTATATTGATGAGTATAGATTATATTTGTTTTATTGTTTTTAAACCGATAATTTTTGATAATTCATTTTTCAATTTTTCATAAACTATTTTCCTGGATTACCTTGAATGGATTTTAATTGTGTTCGAATATTGTCCATGATACTCAATGACTCGAATAAAAGCATGCTTTAAGTCTACAGTTTTGAAATTGATACAGAGAGAATTTTCACGAAAATAATTCAAGTACCCCAACGGCCAACAGGTTATGATTGTTTTTGGTGGTAAAGGGATGTATGATGGGTAATTTTTGAAAATTTGTATACGTGATGGTGCCTTTTTTTAAATAAATCTTTTAATAGGTTTTGAAAAAAAAAAAAATGTTTTTTTAAGATTGAGCCTATCATAGCATATTGGCAATAAATTCTTTATATTTATTACAAGTATAATTCAAAATTATATACAAGGTGATTGCTGTGCCGCGACTCTTTATTCTTAAGTTACAATTGTAAAAAATTTGATTGTTGAAGATTCATAAACATAATAATATGCATATATATAAATATGTGCTTAAATTCTTTAAAAATGCGAAATCGCATGAATTTACTAAAATATGCAATATACATTATTGTATTTGAATTATACTATGTATTATGAATCAAATTCATATAGAATCAGATTTTAGATACGTAGCTCCCTAAGAAATATGCAAAGTCATGAAGTTCCGAGCCCTGTAAATAAGTATTAAGTATTAAGATTTTAAAATGTCAAATAGATATCTCACCTATACAACGAGAATTTAATAGAATTATATTTTTCAATAACAGACATAACTATAAATACGAAGAATTGTTTTTAAATTTTCGTTCATTTATATATCATAGAACTAGGTAGGTACAAAAATATTTTTTGGTTCAGACTAAATAATTATAATTGATTTAGTGAGTCATTAACGCAAATTTAACTGTTCTTCCTCTTGTGTGAAAAAACTATTTTCAATGGAAAGGAATATTATAACTTATAAGATGGCTTCAGAAGTTGTACTACTTAAAAAAGCCGATAAGATAATGGTGGTGGAAGTTCGTCCTTCGTCGCTTCGCTCCTCGGACAAGATAATGGTGAGGAGTGTATAGCACTTTCTATCATGGGATCACCTGGTTTACGATAGTTTAGTTGTATGGTACTTTACATTTGAATGCAATGATAAATCATTGTAAGTTAAGTACAGGATACAGTAGTTGGGTGGGATACACGAGATGCATTGCTAGATTAGGCATTATTGGATAGATTTTGGAATTATTTTATATTATAAAAAAAAAAAACGATTCTGAACGAAGATGAAGATGTCAGCCTTAAATTGTAATATATATTTTATTTTAATATCCTAGATTGGGTTAAATTTACATTTGTCTATTCATGTGACTTCTGCTCGTGAGCATTGGACAAACCAGGATGTGCATAGATAGGGCGTAGGTAAATACCATATTATTTGCCTAAATGCACTATCGTGACGGTACCACCCGACCCCGCCGTCCATATATGCTGAATGCTCCGTGGCTACGTCTATTTAAATATTAATAATTAATAATAATACAGTAGACGCCGCTTATAAGACTCACGGATATAAGGTTCAGTCGCTTATTAGACTCAAAATCGTCTGGAACGGTCCGGACGTATCCAAATACATTAAAAAAAATTCGGTTATAAGACTCAACACGTCGGTTATAAGACTCAAATTTTGTAAAATAATTAGTAGAAAATAAACTTTTTTGGTTATAATTGAGAAATAAAATTGATATTGAAAAATTAATCGCAACGATTATCGTTATTATAGTGTACTGATTATCTGGCGGCTGCACAGTTATCGTAATTACGGGTTCATTACTCTATGATAAATACACATACGTACACGTGCACGTAGTTTTTTTTATTGGGATTATTAAATTTATTCAATAATAATTAATTAAGAAATTTATTCAATAATAAAGTATGTAATATGTAATATGTGTTAATGTATGAAAATGAAAGCAAAATATGTAGTAAAATAAAATTTATAAATACGTAATTAATTTTTTTTTTCCACTTCGCATATAAGATTCATTCGGTTATAAGACTCACTTTGTGCTGGTCCCAAAGTGAGTCTTATAAGCGGCGTCTACTGTATATAAAATCCGCATGTTTATGGAACTGATACACACATTAAAATAACTGGAAATTGGAAGTTAGTAACGTTCTATTCAACCATGTAAAGGTACGTTATACACCTTGTGTTTACAATCTACCAATATTTTGTATAGAACAGCTGTCAGCTACTGATTATATTATAATAAACTTAATCTATTTAATTATCTTTATCAGCTGTGATATTACATAATATTTTCATTTCTTATCTTTGAATACAACAATTTTTATACATTTTCAACTACAAAATAATTTGCAAATATTCGTGATTTTGACAAATTTTGTCGATTTTTGAACTTCAACTGCTTATAAAAAAAAATTGTGCCTATGTATTTGAATAATTTTTGAATCACTCTTAGATCAACTTATTCAAAACCTTCTATTAAATTTTCAAGCGATTTGGTAGGGCCAAAAAATTGTTATCGACTTTTATAAAAAAAAATCTAAGAAAAATCGAATTATTCAAATGCCTATAAATAGCTAAAAAATAAACGAAATATTTTGAAAATATAACTATGTAAAGAAAATGCCTATTTAAACATTTTGTAAAAGTTTTAAGTTTCTACGGCCTATACTTTTTGAATAAGAACAAATATCAAAAATCAATGATGCCTAAATTGTTATTTTACGCGATTATGTGAAAAAATTGTAATTTCAAACACTCATAAAAATTTTTGATTTTATTCCAGAGCAAATTTTTTTACAGATAATTGAAGGAAAACGTATGTCAAACTTTGTACCGAATTTACAATTCTTAGTTTTGAATACTTAAAATTTTATGAATTTTCAACTGCAAAATAACTTCAAATTTTCGCGATTTTCTACACATTTCGTAAAAATATGAACTTTTTATGCTTATAAAAAAAAAATTGTGCATTACGCTTTGAATTTTTTTTTTATACCGATAAGTTCGACATATTAGGTACCTTGTATTAAATTTTCAAGAATTTTTGTCCAGTCAAATTTTTTTTATCCACATTTTAGAAAAAAAAACAAAGAAAAGTTGAAAATTTCAATTGTCTATTAAAAGCTCAAAAAAAGTCTAAAGTTTACAAAAATTGTACTACGTATAGATGATTCCAATATAAACATTTGGTGAAAGTTTCAAGTTTTTTCGATTTATACTTTTTGAATAAGAACAAATATCAAAAATCGTTTAAGGCTAAATTATTATTTTACGCAATCATGTAATTATTTCGTAAACGTTTGAACTTTAGATGCTTATAAAAAAAAATTGTGACTCACGATTTTTGATTTTTTTTAATAGCAATAAGTACTTCTAATGAGGAACCTTGTACTAAATTTTCAAAGTTTTATGGCCAACCAAATTTTTTTTATCCACATTTCAGAAAAAAATAAGTTCAAATTTTCGCGATTTTTCAATATTTCATAAAAATTTAAACTTTTTATGCTTATAAAAAAAAAGGTGTGCATTTCGCTTTGAATTTTTTTTTTATACCGATAAGTACTTCTTATGAGGAACTTTATATTAAATTTTCAAGATTTTTTGTCCAGCCAAATTTTTTTTATCCACTTTTCAGAAAAAAAAACTAAGAAAAGTCAAAAATTTAAATTGTCTATAAAAAGCTCAAAAAAAGTCAAAAGTGTTCAAAAATTTTACCACGTATAGATGATTTCAATATAAACATTTGGTGAAAATTTCAAGTATCTACAATTTTTGGTTTTTGAGTAACGGCTAAATAAAAAAATCGATTTCGTCGAAAACGGGTTTTGCACAAAAAGTACCGTTTTTTCCTCATTTTTTGTTTGTTTTTCCCGTGGCATTTGAAAACTTTTGGGAATTTTCACTTGTGACCTCTCTAAGGTACCTCCGATATTCGTTTTGCCACCGAAAACATACCCTGAAGTTCAAAATTGAAGCATTATTTCGAGTAGTTATGGTGTACACAGACACAAAAACAAAAAAAAAAAAAAAAAAAAAAAAAAAACACACATCATAGTAAAATCAATACATTCTTCACTTCGTTCAGAATCTAAAAATGTATTTTTAGTGCTTTAATATGTACTTAAAATCAAGTCACAGTCACAAATATATTATAAACTGTGAAATTTTGTATCTGTATTTTATCTTTGAGCATTAATAACTATAACTGAAATAGATATAAGTAACGCTATTACAGTTAAGTTATATTATTTATTATGTAATATTATCAATACATATTATTATTATTATGGTATTGTTTTATTTAGTATTTTGTAGTCGGATCTATAGAGAAGTACTATAGTAGTGTACTGCTCTATGGTTGGACTACAATATGATGTAGCTGATAAGTGTTAGGTGATTACCATAGATGTATACAGGCCATAGAGTAATTATTACTATTACTCTATGACACAGGCCAACCTTACATCACATTTTTTGCCCTGGTACTAATTAATATTAATTTTATGTAAAAGATTATAGGAGCAAGTTTAATTAAAACAAATTTATAATTATCCTTTATCAATTAAAAAAATATAAAAAACATTTGTTAGGTCATAGTAGTTTCTTTATTTCTTAATTAATTAATTAATATTATTTATTTATTATTATTTTATATACATATATCAATCCGTTACCACTTCTATTTTATTTTATTGTATTTTATCTCGTTATTATTTTTTGTTCTGTACACCAATACCATGCCATAAGCATTAAAAAAAAAAAAAAAAACAAAAATAAATGTACTTTAATATTGAATTACTACTACTTTCATATGGCTTTATTAATTCAGCAAGAACAAACAACATATAATATATATATATATAAATATAAGTATAGTCTTAAAGGATTAATCAATAACATTAATATGTAGGTAAAATTATAAATTATATAAATAGATGACATAAAAAAAAGTAAAATTAACTGTAAGTAGGAAAGAGAAAATGAAAATAACTGAATGTTACAACCGTACATTTAACTTTATCAACCATAAGACACCTCTCGAATTTGCTTTTTGTAATTTGTTGAGTCCATCTGAAAAGCATGTACTGGGGCAATCTTCGATGACGTGTCTTATAGTTTGTATGCACCCACATTCACAGTTTTGGGTTTCATTTATACCCCATTTGTAAAAAAGATATTGACATTTGCCTTTATCCGTCCTAATACGGTTTAAGGTAGTCCACAGAAATCTTGGTAGATAAAACCTTGGGACTCTACAGAGTGGATCGTTAACTAAATGGCATTCTTTGCATCCGAGGTTTTCCATCTATTTATCTCTCCAAATGTCCTCTAGAGAATTCCCTCAGGATGGTTGCTTCCAGATTAGGTGTCTTGACTTCAGTCTTGAAGTAGGGTGTTAAGGATATCAAGGTATATGGGAAGGTGGGAATTGTTCATTTTTTCCAGAATTCTGTAAGAATGCATCTTTCACCGCAAATCAGAAGGTAAAATGTTTGATAACACTGGTAGCCAGTCGATTTGAGTAAACATTAAGGTCCCTGTAATATTTCACATTGTTTTATTTAATTCTGTATCCACCACTTGGCAATCTGCGCTTCTACCCCAAACAAGGGTACAGTATGCTGCCGTACTGTACACTAGGGCCAGCGCTGAGGTACGGAGTACCTAAGTGCTGCTTCCTCAGCTTGTGCCAGACAAATATTAAACTCCTAATGTATTAAACTCTTAAACCAATATGAATCTACGGCCTCCATTTGTGTGGTAGTGCTGAAAAAATCACATTTCAACAGAATTCAAATTTTCCAAAACATTACACTTAGGAAAATAACAAATGTTCCCTCCTATGTGTCGTGACATACATTACATCATGATATGAAAATAAAAACAAAAAACAAAAAAACAAAATTCCTCTATAAAAGATTTAATAATTGTCTAGCGTCATTTACTAGACCTCTAATAAATACTTAGCCTCTAGATCTAAACAGGAATTGTTTATGCTAACCTGTAAGGAGCTTGAAGCATAATGATATAGGGATCTATGTCAAGACAAACATAAATAAATAAAAGTTTCTAAGTTGTAAGTGTCATCAATGGATGGATTCTTTCATCAAAATCGATCATGTTCTTATGATCGTATGGACTCTAAATCTATATGCTTATTGTGTTATATAATACAGATTCTATATTTCTTACAAAATTAATGAAAAAGAACTTAATATTTAAAATTAGTCAAGTCAAAATATTGAAAAATAAATCATTAACGTTCAACAAGGTTTACAATGTATTTAATTTTTACACATTTCAATAAAACATGTTCTGCATAATTTTTAAACTTATTAAAAAATATTCATCACAAAAAATGAATGATGTTTATATGATTTTAAATAATAATTTTGTTTAAAAAAACATTACTAATAAAATTTTAAATCAGGCAAGGATATACAAGGATATATATAGTGAAACTAGTGCTTGCAGCTAAAAATAATGAATCTAGATTTTGTTTTGGAGTCAAATAATGCTATAAAAACTATTTACCTAAATAAAAGTTCCGAAATCCTTTTTAGGAACATATAAATTAATTTCAATAGATTTTTTAAATTACTCAGTACATCCTGATGTAATGAAATAATTTGATTGTTTAAATAAAAACAACTAATATTAAAGTATTTATTTTAAAGAATAAAGTTACTTTTTTTTGTTTAAATAAGAGATTTTTATGTGTGTGTGGAATACATTAAATAGTTTATAATGTAAAATATTAGAAATTAAATGTATTACACCTATTATTAACACAAGAATAAAAACTATTTACTGCAAAGTTAACATACATAATTTAATTGTAAAGAATTTATTAAAGAAAGTATTTTAAATCGTTGAATAACATTTCTTACAACTATTAAGTTCAAAAAATAAATTTATGAACTTAAAACATAAAAAACTTAATTTAATTAAATAAATTGAACTGAACTAAACGGTCCTAAACGAAAATATTTATCTACAGCTCTTATGGCAAAATAGTGCTTTTGACCAGATTTTAATGAATTGAATGACTGAAAATAAGAATAAATAATTTAATTATTATACTTGAAAAATACATTTTATGGATTTGTTTACCAATGTGCATCTCATGGGCAAAGGAAGAGCGTGTACTTCAGTTAATTTCTCCCACAAACTACTAGTAGGTTTCATAGAAGAAATCTCTTGGTAACTAAATATTTGATAGCATATTATTTCAATAAAATCTTCTTCATTTACATTTAAATTCCATCTTAGAACGATAGCTACAAAACAAAAAAAAAAAAAGTTTATACAAAATAATAATAATTAATATTTAATGATATGTTTTAGTGAACTGATTAAATAAATAGCATTATTAAAAATTAACCTTTTCGATCTCTTGATTCTGAATAATTTTGAACAGTTAAAGTAGGAGAAGGTGGCAGTTTTTTCAGCGATTCAATATTTAATTGCTTTGGCACTGCAGGTAATGGAACTGGATGCTATTAATTTGATTAAATACATTTATTTTTAACTCGTGCATGTGTATTTTAACTAAATTAAAATTGTATCAATCAACATACGCTACACATAATTGGAGTGGCAAAAGATTCTGGCTGTAATGAAATCAGTTTACCCATGCTTAATTCACTGGGTTTTTCATTATCTGGGTCTTCAGTTAAATTAATGATATTTGTGTTTTTTGCAGTGCAATTGCGCACAGATAGTTTAGAAATATCTGGCGAAGACAACTGCTAAGATAAAAAAATATATATATATATATAATGGCACTTGTACATTAACCAAACATATGATATTTCTAAAGCCAATTTCTATTTTATGTACAACTTGATTTAGATATAAAGCTTTGATTTAAATTATTATTATATTTTTTTTATGTAGAAGATTATTCTATAATTGGGGGAAAAATATTCTGATTTCCAACAATGCCTGTTTAAAAGTTTAAAACCCTTAAAATGATATCAAATAATCATTTTTTTTTTATCTTAATATAATAATATAATATAATGGTTTAAAAAATTAGTACATAAAATTGTATCTATAGTTTTATTAAATTAATAAATATTAGCTTCAAATAATTAAAATGTCATAAGGTAAAAAAAAAATATCAAAAATATATTGATACTTGAATGTTAAAAAATAAAACAAATAAAACAATGATGAAATGTAATCAAATACAATATGAAATTCATATAAAATAATGGTCGCTTTCATAATATTTTTTTGGACTACTGGGAATTTAGAATCATAAATATTAGTTTTACAAAGGATAATTTTTTATTTGTTATTGATCTTATCTCAGTTAGTAAGTTCCATGTATTGTAAATACACAGAATTGCATAGTAATTATATTATAAATCTTTTTTTTTTTTTTTAATGATGCTCAAGTTAATTATCGCACCCACTCTTACTGATTTGCACATATAATAAATAAATATAAATATGTAAATATAAGGTTAACAAAAAAGTATTAGTTAACACATTGGAGATGAAGGACTCGTCTGACACTTTTGTAAAAAAATGTAAACATTATTTTACTTTTTTGTCACTATCATAAATTTCTGAACTACTATTATCTTCAAACGTCTCAATAATTTGTGAAATATCATAATTTGTAAACTTTTGGGCCATAATAGTACACTTAGAAACTAGTAGATAAATATTCAAATATATGTTACAACAGTTTATACATACAATATGTTTTACTAAATTATGTTTCAGACTAAAATATTTAATAGAATGTTTCTACAAAAGTTATAGTATGAAAATTATTTTATTTTTATTGATATCAAACTAGAGCGTAATCAAAAAATTACTACACATGGATGTTGTTGCTTGTACTAATCGATCTACTGGGCAATGATTCATGGCTACATTTTTTATTACGCAGAAATATATTGATATTCAATTATCTATTTGATATAAAAGTATGTCCACATTTTATTAGAATTATTTGTAAGCTCTATATGACAAAAAAAATAATTATTTCGGAATTTAAATTCCAGACTTATAAACAAGCCCCTCGTCCATTTCTACTATACCAGCAGAAACTTGTCAGACGAGTATCAAATGCAATTAATAAAAACTCAACATTTGTCTTTTCAACTAAAATAGAACGGACTTGTGAAATGAGTCAATCGTCCACAACTATATTTTGTCTCCAATGTGATAACTACAATATACTCAATTCATAAATTTCACAAATTTTTTCTTATTTTATTCACCAATTAAATAGGTCTTCACATCTAAGATCGTAAAATGAACAATATTAACAAATTATATATATTTAGTAAAACATCTTATAAACAGATGAATTTACAATTTGGGTGTAACAGATGCATTGATATTCTATTTATGAATTGATACTATATTATATTACCTTTATTTCAATAGTATTTGAACATGATTGTCTCGTAGAATCACAACCTTCTTCACTAACATTTCTTAATTCGCTAGCTAAATTTGTTCCCTGAAAATTCAACATTTTTTAAAATCAGAACCATAAAATATTTGTATTTAAATACTTCTGGCATAAAATAAAAAAAAAAATTACCTTTTCTGATTGAAATTCTACTTGTAAACCATCAGTCTTTTTCACTACATACGGTTGAACGTGAACACATTTTTCCATATATTTCTCATACAATTTTAAAATACTTACAGATTCTTTAAATCTTTGAGTTACTTCTCTACAAATACACTGCCACTTTTTTTCTCTGTTGAATATGAAATCAATACTTGGACTATTTTTCTTATTAAACTCTGTCATCCAATTATCAATAATATTTTTTCTGCAGAATATATTCTCACATTCCTAAAAATGAAAATTTTTAATGTAATAAATTAGTTAAGTAAGTGTAATTTATAACAATTTCCTTACATGAAAAATTAGCTCTTCTTTATTGACAATTTCTAATAATTGAGGATATATCTTGTAGCATTCATTTTTTAAATCTATTAAAGTATTATCTAACAATTCATCCGGTAATTTATTCAGCAAGACATCATCTATTGAACTATCAACATTGGATTCAGATGATTCAGATTGAGACTCTGACATTTCAGATAAATTAGTCTCTTCAGAATCACTTATTAAGTTAATAGTCTCATACTCTTGGCTATCATCATAAGGTGATTCTTTTTCAATTTTATTAATGCTGTCATAAACATCACTTTCTATTAACTCCATTCTATCAGTATCACTTGAAACAGATTGAGGCTCTAAAATATCTATTTTTGACATAAATGAGTCAAAATCTACTTCAGTCGGTCTTACTTTATTGTTTACCACTTCATCTTCAGATTCAAAGGGCCGTTTTAAATTTTTTGTTAATTCATTTAATGTTGGATATTCTTTATCAAGAACAGTGGAATCATCTGAAAGCATTAATAGGTACTTAGGTAAATTGGTATATTCTATAAACTTAATTAGGTACCAATTAACTAGTACCAAATTAGATACTTACCTAATAAATCAATGAGATAATACCAACCGCTAAAAAATAAGGTGAAATTATAGGTGCTTTTTAATTCTTAAATACACAAAGGAATCATTTTTTTTTTAAATAATACGTAGGTACCTATGTAAACTGGAAACAGAAAAATTATCATCGAATTTGATATAATTTACCCTACATTTACTTTGGACAATGTAGTGTTATTTATTTAAGAATACAGTACTTTTTTAAATGTATCTATTTTATTACTAATTTTTCTCGTAATTTTTCATAGGTACCTATAACCTACTTAAGTAGATATAGTGGTTATTGAGATAAGGGATGTAGGTAAACGATATGAACTGAACGTATTCACGCAAAAATCGGTCAATTCAATGGAAATTTTTAAATAATGTAGGTACAAATTAAACTAGTTTTTACTCTAATATGCAGAAATAAAAACCTAAGAGTCCACTAATTACGAGACTAATTATGAAACATCGACATACGTATTGAAACAAAATTAAAAATTACTCCAAATAAGAAATGCAGTCACATAAAAAATCTGGATACTAATATCAACATAAAATTACCACTACTAGATGTTTATTAGAGCAGTCGGCTGAGAGAGGCTGTAGAACATATTCCTCATTATGGCATAAAAACTCACCTCGGGTAGATATTAGGTTGACAAGGGTTGATATAAATAGGCTTTAACCTAAGTTTAGTTTCTACGAGTGATAGACGAGATAAGCCTTGAAGACTAATAAAAACGGCGAAAACAGTGTTTAGCCGAGACGTTGATAATCTAAGATACGTGTTGGGTCGAATAGAAAACGACTTACTGTCAATGGTGACTTCGGATAAAGACTCAACTACGATGGAGTCCTCGGCCACGGAACTTTGTAATTCTGAACTTGTTTCCATCGCGCCGTCCACGGTGCGTTTGGAAACGTCGCGATCGTCTGCCGACGACGGCGAGACAGTGGCCGCGAGAGTATCCGAAGTCTCAAACGTCATAATGCCAGTGTGGGAATCGAACTGTACGAGGGTGGCGTTCTCCATGGTGGACAACAGTTGATCCCAGTCTTCTATGATCGATTCGTCCGGCGTCGCGGGCGAACCGCGATCGTCGTCGATCGTGGCAGCGATGGTTATCGCGAGCTCGATCCGACTGGACGATAAGCACGGGTCCGTCTGCGGGTTTTCGCCGGTCATGTGCGACGGGACGCGGTCGTCGGCGATAACGGTGGCCGGATACGCAGGGCACGACGACGACGGTACGGCGTCGGGCGGGATTCGGGTGACCGGTGACGGGGGGCAGGACGACGACGACGACGACAGCACGGCGTCGGACGGGCGACAAGTGACCGGAGACGCGGGACACGATGACGACGACATGGCGTCGGGTGGCCGTGCGACCAAGAGACGGAGGAGATCGACGCGAAATCGCGAGCACCGGCCGGAGGCACACGTAGACGGAAAACGGATCGGTCGGTCGCGACGAAGGACGAGGGGAGAACGCGACAGAGTAATGGCCGACGGCCGGAAATCCGACGACGTAAACGTCTCCGCGGCTACAATATTGGCTACGACCTGAGACGAACGTCGGACCAATAGAATAGACTAGTATGTATATTGTATACTTATAGCAGTAACAGGACAACACGACGATCACGTTCGGTACCTGCTAACAGCAAACGGAGAAACAAAATTAAAGTTCGACGCCCATTGGCGGCGCCCGTCGTCTCGCGTCGTCTATCAGTGTAGCCACGCTGTGAGATTGTCGTGATTCGACGCGGACATCGAGAATACCGACTATGGACACTGTACAATGAATATATTGTTCTGTCAAAGACCCACCTAATGGTGATGGATACCAAGATCATGAACATATTATAATACTATAGATCAAGGTAGATCCACCTATGAAAAAAAAATAACACAATACTCCGTGAATGCGAGGCGTACCACGTTATCACGATTTAGGTCATAACAAATAATAATAGTCATAGACAACGTAGATTATATTGTTACGTGGTACCCAATGAAAACAGGTACCTATCGTTCTCTTGAGGATGTATGAGTTAAAATAATATGGTAGACAATTGAATAAGTTTAAACACTTTTAATTTAATTCACTTTACAATAATGACAGGGTAAAAATTACAAGTTATAACTTAGTCGCGAATAACAATATCAAGACAGAACTCCGAAGGGCTTGTACTGATGGCTAGACACGTCTCCCGTCCGGGGTCTCCCGGAGGCGGTTATATAGGCAGCCGGAGTGCCCATTCCCCTCTGGTGAAGTCCATGTGCGGCATAAGCTGTTTTCTTAATTGCCTCTTGGTTATTTTTAGTTAATGGCTGAACTGGCAACTTTTCCGTGTGTGAAGGGCAGATGGTCCTTCCCGTCCCCCGAGTGTTGCTTATTATTAGCTGTTTAATCGATTGCATCTGTGATTCGGAGTAAAGCCTATCTTAGCCTTTAGCCCCGTACACTTAGTTATTTTTATACAAAATAGATTATTATGCATTTCTGGAAGAGATTAACGGCGGTGTTGGCCATAGCGTGATCGTGTTACATTTTTAAATGTGCTTGGCTCTCGAAAACATGCGTATTAATATTATTTAGTAATAATAATAATATGCATGTTACAATATTGGTCTGTGGTATACCTGTTATACTTTGGGTGCGTTCGTCTCATAGAGTTAGGTTATTTATTTTTTTTTATATACCTATATCTGTTACCCATGTATATACCCATGTCTGTTGTTCCAAAATATAGGCTATTTGCTGTATTGCAGGTTTCATTTTCAAAGTATATGTTCACAAATGGAAGTTTTAATATAATATACTATTTATTTAATACATATTTGATTATACATGATAGTATAAAATGTTTAATAGTGGTTATAAAAACTAAAATGTTTGTCTTTATATAATTTTCTAAGTGTATATGTATATATATATTTTTCTTTAAAGTTCGAAATTCAAATGGTAAGATAATGGTGGTGGAAGTTGGACCTTCGTCGCTTTACTCCTCAGACAAGATAATGGTGATGAGTAGATAACAAATGTGGAAGATTTGAGTTACAGATAATGTATAGAAAAAATTTTATTTTGCATATAAATGTATATTTTAGGGATGACGGCATATTTGAAAATGTTTCCATATTCAAGCATATTTTGTATTAAAGTTGTACTAAATCAATTATTTTTTATAAAATTTCTTTATTTTGTATTTTTTTCATAAACATTTACCAAATAAATGGATATAAGAATAAGAGGATTAAATGTATTTATAATATTTATATTTATTATTTTTTATTATTCCTAGTTAAAATATTTGTTATAGTTGAATTACTATTTATGAAAGAAATTAAAAAATATATATAAATGTATGTTTTACCTATTATTATAATACTCTGTTAATATTCAGGTACATTGTAAATCATAAAGTATTTATTTTTAAAACAAACAAAGTATAAGTTAAATTTTTCCCTTTTTCAAGTTTATAATATTAGATACAAGTTACTTGTAATTCTATTCGTTGCATTCGACAAAGAAACAATAATGTACGGAGGAAAAAATTTAATGGAAAGTACATTAAAAAAATATTTGTACTATATATTATGAAAAATGTATATAATTCACTATTTAATATTATGGATAACACGGTATTAACATTTTAAATGTATGTATTATCATGCATTTTGTGGTTACATAATTTTTTTCTCTAGATGGACAACACTGTCAAATATACCACCTTCTCCGCTTCAAATTTTGTTCCGAATGGCTTCTCTATATTACTCTATGGTTCGTCTTGGACGATTTGGCGATTACAGACTACAGTGCTTACGCTAACAATACCGTATATGAACCGTTCGACTTGGGATAAGCACTAGTAAGCAATATCACGCAAGCTTCAAGACGAACGCAAATTATTCGTGCGCGATCATTGCGACGTAGGACGTTATCACTTTATGAGTTATCACGTATCTCGTTATTCCACTTCCACAGGTCACTGATCCATACGAAATAATTTTTAATTATTATTTAATTCTAAATTATAATTATTAATGGGTGACTTAAATGAACAAGAGTTAGTAGGACTAGCTCTAAAACTAGTTGGTGAAATCATTTTTTTCTCTTCGTCGGAAGAAAGTGAGGATGATGATCATGACTTTGGACTTGCAGTGCCGTTTTCATTACTAATAATACTTTTCAATTATTAGATATACTCGTTAACCTAAACTAGTATTTGGTATTTTGGTATTTAGATTTTCGGTGAAACAATTTTCTAATGTTATCATTAGTAGTTATCACTAATAATCCGTGTAAGCGCTTTGTTCCGTTCGTCAACGCGCCACAGCGTGAACGCTTTGGCTGCACTACCTATTTCGTTTGAGCGTTTGTGAGCGTGGACGTCATCAACGTAGGGCTCAGATCTTGTGACGTCACGGTTGTAGTGTGAGCGGCACTGAGCGCCAAGTCGAACGCACCGCGAGCGCTTGTGAGCGCTCGTGAGCGCTTAAAGCGTACAAATTGACCAAGACGAACGCACCCTTTTATAGATGGCCAACTTCAAGGCCGTAACTGAGGGGGGGTTCCAGGGGTCCGGACCCCCCCCCCCAATTTTTAAAAGTAGAAAAATTTTAGCGGTGAATATAGTTTATAAACTATAAATTGTATTAAATAATAATTGTATATTTTTGTTAAATTTTTGTTATCATTATGTGTGCGGTATTTGGAGCAAAGTATAGATGCTAATAATGATATTACATATTATGTACTAAAAGAAAATTTTTTACAATTTATACCAGTATATTCTACAACAGGACAAAATTTGGCAACAGTAATTTTAGAAAATTTAAAAAGGCTCGGTGTTAATAGTCGGTACATGTTAGGACAAGGTTATGACGGCGCAGCATCTATGAGTGGAAATTTCAAAGGCGTACAATCTGTGATACGTGAAAAACACCCTGCCGCCCTGTACGTTCATTGTAGACGTACATGAAGTTGGCCCCCCCACATCGGGCAATTTTTTTCGGACAAATTGTAAATAATTGTAAATTAATTGTAAATAATTGTAAATTCAGTCCCCGAATTTGTAAATCAACAGAGACCTCAGAAAATAAAAAACAAGTTGAGGGGGGCTAAGTTCACGGAGCCCCCCCCCACATTGGCCGATCGACTTCAAACAAATTGTAAATAATTGTAAATTAATTGTAAATAATTGTAAATTCAGTCCCCGAATTTGTAAATCAACAGAGACCTCAGAAAATAAAAAACAAGTTGAGGGGGGCTATGTTCACGCAGTCCCCCCACATTGGCCGATCGACTTCAAACAAATTGTAAATAATTGTAAATTAATTGTAAATAATTGTAAATTCAGTCCCCGAATTTGTAAATCAACAGAGACCTCAGAAAATAAAAAACAAGTTGAGGGGGCTAAGTTAACGCAGCCCCCCCACATTGGCCGATCGACTCCAAACAAATTGTGAATAATTGTAAATTAATTGTAAATTTAGTCCCCGTATTTGTAAATCAACAGAGACCTCAGAAAATAAAAAATTTGTTGGGGGGAAGTGGTGTTATAATAAATTCACTAAATCACTAGATGTAGTCTGATCGAATTCAAACTAATTGAAAAACTATTTTTATGCGTTGGTATTTTATATGATTTATCTTTTAGTTATTTATTTTAAAAATATTTAATTGTGCCATACTCTTCTATTGACTATCCACGACCAGATATTTTTTACTATTACATATTATTATGCGATATTTATTAGGCCTTTGAATGGTCTTCCATATCTTTTTTATAGTACTAATCGTGTGTAGTCTCGTTAATACTTAGTTGAGACTTTTGATATTTTTTTGATATATATATATACGAATATATATATACATACAGTCGGGTCTCGATAATCCGAAGGAGATTGGGGAAAGGGGTCGTTCGGATTAGCGATTTGTTCGGATTACCTATAGCTTAAAAAAAAACATCAATTTTATTGTAATTTAAATTATGAAATTTTATTTTTTAATGTATTTATCATTAAAATAGCTATATAATATGGAGATCATATTAAAAATATGATCTCCATGGCTAAGTTTTCCATATGGATCCTTCACCAATCACCATGTCAAATGTATTTTATAGGTATGTGTGTTAGTAGTGTGTGTGTGTGTGTGTGTGTGTGTGTGTGTGTGTGTGTGTGTGTGTATGTAAACAAATTAAACAATAAGAAATAAAATAATTAATACGATTAAATTAACATACAGTAAATTAAAATCGTACATTTGACACTAAAAATAAGTACGTTTATTTAAGAACATTGAATAGACCAATTAACTATTTGTGTGAAAAATATAAATCATTACCTATCAAAATAATAATTATCGAGTAAGACTAAGACTATAATAAATATTGGTTTAGTTATCCAATTATTTATACTCGTATGATTACTTACATCACATTTTCAATCGTAGCTTTAGGATATCAATAGGGTATTGATATAGTAAACTGTGTAACACTGATAAAAATACATATTAGAATCTTACCTTTGTATCTTAGAATTTCAAAGTACCTAGATTTTATATCAACGCGATCATAGATCTTTTTTTCAAGATTCTACTACATGCGGAGTAAATTTACTTTTCTAAGATTTTAGAAGCAGTCGACAAAAAACATACCAAAACATATTATTTTTATAGCTTTTTTTTAAATATCAAAAATCAATGTTTTATCGATGTGTATGAAATAACGCATTTTTTTGAACTTACTTTGTTCTCCATAACGTTAAGATATAACGAAACTTAAAAAATCAAGAAATTTTTAAAATTGTCTCTAATAATTAACAATAAATTAACAATTTTTGTTAACGACTACGGACATGCTCTTCTTCCTTCCGTCAGTCGATTAAGATTAACCTAAAATATAATAAACAACCAAATTATGCAGTTTGACAATTATTTATACACATACACAATTGTACATTTAAAAATAGAATGTGATAATTATATATTATGTGAAAAAAACCATTTAAGTATTTTTAGATCATTTAAATATTTTAATACATGAATGTATAGTTTCAGTTGCACAGCTGTTGAGTCGTTTAACTATTGATGTCGTCTTTAAAAATGTCCTATAAATATATATATATATATATATATATATAACAAAAAAATATCAAAAGTCTCAACTAAATATTAACGAGACTACACACGATTAGTACTATAAAAATGATATGGAAGACCATTCAAAGGCCTAATAAATATCGCATAATAATATGTAATAGTAAAAAATATCTGGTCGTGGATAGTCAATAGAAGAGTATGGCACAATTAAATATTTTTAAAATAAATAACTAAAAGATAAATCATATAAAATACCAACGCATAAAAATAGTTTTTCAATTAGTTTGAATTCGATCAGACTACATCTGATGGGGGGTTTAGTGAATTTATTATAACACCACCTCCCCCAACAAATTTTTTATTTTCTGAGGTCTCTGTTGATTTACAAATACGGGGACTAAATTTACAATTATTTACAATTAATTTACAATTATTTACAATTTGTTTGGAGTCGATCGGCCAATGTGGGGGGGCTGCGTGAACTTAGACCCCCTCAACTTGTTTTTTATTTTCTGAGGTCTCTGTTGATTTACAAATTCGGGGACTGAATTTACAATTATTTACAATTAATTTACAATTATTTACAATTTGTTTGAAGTCGATCGGCCAATGTGGGGGGGCTGCGTGAACTTAGCCCCCTCAACTTGTTTTTTATTTTCTGAGGTCTCTGTTGATTTACAAATTCGGGGACTGAATTTACAATTATTTACAATTAATTTACAATTATTTACAATTTGTTTGAAGTCGATCGGCCAATGTGGGGGGGCTGCGTGAACTTAGCCCCCCTCAACTTGTTTTTTATTTTCTGAGGTCTCTGTTGATTTACAAATTCTGGGACTGAATTTACAATTATTTACAATTAATTTACAATTATTTACAATTTGTCCGAAAAAAATTGGCCAATGTGGGGGGGCCAACTTCATGTACGTTCATTGTAGCGCACATTCTTTAAATTTAGCACTAGCACATTCTTCGAATATTCATTACATTCGTAATTGTATCGGAACAATTAAATCAGTAGGTAATTTCATTAAGGTTTCTGCTAGACGAACTGAGTTGTTAAAAAATAAAATTAAAGAATTTATTCCCGAAAAAAAATGGACTAAATTAACATCTATGTGTGAAACTCGATGGGTCGAAAACCACGATGGAATGATTCGATTTTTAGATATATATAAACCTAATGTCGACACTTTAGATGAACTCCAATTATTTCATGATATTGAAACATCATCAAAAGCACTAAATCTATATCGTAGCATAACAACTAGTGAATTTGTTATTAGTTTAGTGACAGCTAACACACTATTTTCATTAACATTACCTTTATGTAAATCATTACAATCAGTAACATGTGATTTAAGTGAAGCAGTGACATTTGTCGAAACTGTTTTGAATGAAGTTGAAGACATGCGAATCAATATAAACCAAACATTTAAAGAAATATTTGAAAAGGCAACAAATATGTTAAAGTTGATAGACGGAGAGGATCAGATAAAAATTCCAAGACTAGTTGGACGTCAAAAAAATAGAAATAACGTTAATGTTCACTCTACAGAAGAATATTTCCGTATAGCTATTGCTATTCTTTTTTATGACGATTTTATTCAACAACTAAAAGATAGATTTTCAAAACACAAAACAGTTTTGTCTTCTTTATATTTATTAATACCAAAAATGTGTCATAAAGCTGCAATATCAGCCTCAGATTTTAATTTATATTCTGACTATATAGATATGGATTTATTACAAACAGAAATTAAACTATGGAATAGGAAATGGATCTCACGTTCTCAGGACGATCATCCCAGTACAGCCGTTGAAGCATTAAAAAATTGTAATTCTGATTTGTTTCCGTGTATATACTTTTTATTAAAAGTTTTAGCTGCATTACCAGTTTCAACTGCAACACCCGAGAGAACGTTCTCAACGCTGAAACGGACGGAAACATTTTTGCGAAACGCTATTGGACAAAACCGTTTAAATGGCCTAGCATTATTAAGTGTTCATAGAAATATTAAAGTGGATCCCGAAGACGTCCTGAATAAATTTGCACTTCAAAAAGATAGAGCTATTTTACTAATATAAAATAGTCGACATATTGCATGCTTATAGACTATAAATTAATAATTATTTTGTAAATTTAATATTGAAAAAATTGTATTTTATATTTTATCTTTTTTTTTATTTGTGCTTTGTAATGTGAATAATAGTCAAATAGTCTATATATGTATATAAACAATCAACTATTATGTTTATGTAAATTGAATATTATAATAATGACCTATGTTTTTAATAATGATAATAATACAATTTTATATTTTTAACGTAAAAATGAAGTGTTTAGTATCTATATTAAAAAAAATGTTGGATCCCCCCCGAAATTTTTTGCCAGTTACGGCCTTGGCCGACTTCCTTAATATACGGTCCATGCATTATAAATATAAGAGGGAGTGATGTGTGGTGAGGGTGTCGTTTAGATACTTTATCATATAATATTACTGCCAAGGTGGCAATCACGGACTAAATCGGACTTCTATTCTATTACAGTATTATACTCCAAAGAATCGAGAACTTTTTTTCAAGTACATTAAACTCATACATATTTGGATACTTTAAATTATTTTAACAATAGTAAAGTTTATTTATTGTAAAGTAATACTAATATTAATGTAATAGTAATATTAACGAATATGTTTATAATAACATTTGATGTTCGAAAAATAACAAACTGAAGATTATAAATAGGAATTCACAATTGATTCTCATATGAATGATGACTAAACTATGTGTTAAAATTGTTCAACACTCGACACAGTTTAGAATAGAATGCAAATATAACATCACACGCATACATGAGGTAAGGTAAACTACGTATATTTCCGTATATACATATATCTTATACTATAAAACGAGCAAGGAATTGTATGTACCTATTTCCAGTCATGCTATCTCGAAAACGGCTCTAACGATTTTTCTTATATTTTATATATATATATATATATATATAAAGTTTTCGACCTCAGGAATCCAATGGACTTAGTCAAAATTTCAAGAAAATTTCATTTCTATGAGTTTTCATAAAAAATCTTTATACAGTAAAGTATCTGTGGGTGAGGTTCGCGGTACGAAAACGGACGGCGGCTAGACGTGGCCACCCAAACTTCTCCTTCCATATCACCGTCGCGCGACGTGATAGTTCATATCTTTATAATATGTTGCTAATGGAAAACCTTTCTTGGGAACGCGATGATGACAACGCGACGTTCTGGGTTCTGGTAACCTACAATTCGATTCTCCCTGCATGTAGCGTTCTCCCTGCATCGGACCCCCAGATTCTCCCTGCATCGGACCCCCAGCGTGTCCGACGGCCAGTCGTTGAGTGATAAAAACAAAAATACACATTTAACTATTTAAATGATACAAATAATACTTTTAAAAATTCAAAAAATTAATTTTTTAAATAATATTCACCAATTTAATGGTAAATATCTTTTAATTTTACATTTTATGAAACATTTTATTAAACAGTACTTCTGCAAAGAGAACAAATTCAAAACTCAAATTCAAACTTCCGTGTATATAATTATCAAGTAAAAATTTTTTTTATTATTATATGCAGTTTACAAATTATTTTATGGAAAAAAATTTATTTTAAAATCATAAATTATAAAATTTTCTTCGTTTAATTACACGAAATTTCCCACGTATACCTCATATTCGGAAAGTACCAATAAATTCTTTAAGCTTTGAACTTTCAGTTTATCACTATCTGCATTGGGGAATTCGCGATCTCATGGTAAAAATAATTAACTTCATGAATTCTCCCCATAAGACTAATGCAATATTTATTTATCTTTGCACCTTTATATCAACAAATTTTGCACGACAATCGACTATAAGACCCATACCATTTGATTCCTGAGGCTTTTCTCTAACAACTTGTATATGTCTTAGTAGGGGAATTTATTAGCCAGAGCGTCCGTAAAATCTTTAAGATATTTTTTTCATAATGCCCTAAAAAAATATAAATTTATAAATATACAAAGATAAAAAATTCGCTTGACATTTTCAGATTTTATTTTTCAAATATTATTTCCGAAAACAAATTAGTAAAAAATAGTAAAACTAAAAAACACAACATATCAAGTTTATACATTAAGGGTGACTTTTGCAAGCTACAATTTTCTGAACATTTTTTATTTATTAACGAAAATCTACTTACAAAAAAATAAGCATACTTTTTTGGCATAAAAACAGTACAGTGTAAAATAACCGCACCTTATTTACTAATAAATAGATCGGAGATCTACGATATCTTACGATCGGAGATCGGCCTTCCTGGTACTATATATATATATATACAAACTATACCTATAATAGGCAAGTAGAAACATTTGAGATTTTTTTTCTTTTTGATTCCAGTTCATTATTGTGAACGAATAAAAATATATTTACTTCATGTTTTATTAAAAGAGTACACATTTTTTTTTTTAGTTTTTTTTTCTTGTAAATAAATACAGTAATGTTAGAAAAAAACAGATATTTCTGCAGGTATTCAAAATAGAAACAGTCACGATTTATGATTTCGATAAACTATTGTTTCGCGCATTTATACATTATATTACTCTGGTATATACACGTACCCCATATTATGTATGAAATAAAACTGTACATTATATACATATGTATTTTTTCCAATTTCACCACTAGATCTGCGCGTAGTGTGTATTTCACGACTGTTTGTACAGTTATGGTTTTATCACTTCAATACGGCTCGTTTTTTTGCACTCGAAATAATAACGGCTAGGTGTCAAAACAGACAGATTTTACGTATACGCACGAGAAAAACTAAACAAAGTTAGTATGAGAGAGAGAGAGAGAGAGAGAGAGAGAGAGAGAGAGAGAGAGAGAGAGAGAGAGAGAGAGAGAGAGAGAGACAGAGACAGAGACAGAGACAGAGACAGAGACAGAGACAGAGAGAGAGAGAGAGAGAGGGAGAGAGAGACACAGAAAGAGAAGAAGAGGGAGACGAGCGAAATCTTCAAAGTTTTCAAGTACCATCGCCTCCCAAACACAAGGTTCACCGTCACGATCGCACGTGAGGATGTGAATAACGCGAGAGGTGTTGAATTTTCTAACGGAATCCAAACGTTTTCCAAGTGACGTCGGCAAGGGTCGTTAAAGTCTCCTTTGCAGACGCACCTATACAAAGACGTTCGTTTTTCGTAAACACCCGCTCATCTCATATATAAATATATATGTATAATAATAATATTTGACTATATAAGAATGCACACTGAATTCCAGTGTGATTTCAACCGGGTGTGTACAATGTACATTGTACATGTGTCGGACGCACTGCAAGTGCGTGTGCAGTGACCGTGTGGGTCTGCACAACGTATAAAACTGTATACAAGTCTGTGTCTGTATATATTTATATCTTCATATAGGTACACTATATATATATATATATATACGTCATATATTGTTCATCTACGTCCGAGTTTAATAGTATTATATGAATAAATATATTTATATATCCATATGGTTTTCGCCTACTTTATCACCGACACATTTATTTAAACGCGATTCGACGCGGATAATACGAAGAGAACACGACCTGTTGTATGCACTTTACTGTCCGGTAGAACACTTCAGACTATATATTTAAATACTCTAGTAAAACTGTATGGTTTCGAAAATATTATGTTTAGAAATTCATCTCAAGTCCCGTACGTTAGGGTAAACACGTATGTATGTTATTTTCACTAATACAATAATTATATGCGTTTGACCGTGAATGGTCATTTGTTTTGAATCCATACGCGTACAGATATATGAGTAGTTCACGGTGTAATCTCTCGACTCGTTTCGCGTATGAATTTATCACACGATCCGGTTCGAACGAAAAAAACCTCGAGAACCCCACGGCTAAATCTCCATCGTTGTTGTCGACCCTTCCCGTTTAGCTTCTCCTTCCAAGGAAATAACTGCGCAATATCGTTTTATGTACACTAGTTTTGTGTCTCAGGTCTATAAGAAGACGAAAACGGTAATATTTTAATTATTTTCGCACTCGTCCGATGATATTTATTTGAAAGTATATTCAGCACTCGACTAATATTGTCGTCGTCGTACACATTTTGTTCTTTACCGTACGCGCGTTTACTCCGCTCAAAACCTACAAACTCCACAATAATGTATAACAAGCAAAATACTAGGGTCTCCCGTTAAGTAGAGTGCTTTAAACGGGTGGAATCCTTATAATTTTGTTTTGATAAAATTAAAGATACCAAACTTCGATGGATATAAAAAGGGTAAGCGTCACAGTAGGTACTTAGTACGTACGAGAATAACGTAAATATATAATAATATGCGCAGTAAAACCAATGGATAAAGAGACATGACCAAAAGAAAAAAGAAATTCTACGTACAAATGACGACGGTAGGATCTTTACGATTTTTTTACACCAGGAAATTCAGTCACAAAACAATAAGAGAAGAAACAGTCACTCATGTTTAACGTACACCCATATTTGTGAATGCCAAGTTCATCTATACATTGACTTGAATTTTTTATTTAACAATAAACTGTTTGAAAATTAGTTATTTTATCTATTGTTTTTCGCGTACACACAATAATCTTAAAAGACTATAAAGCATATAAATATTTATGAATAATATTTGTTTACAAGTATACCTACGTACTGGTTCAATGGAAATGATCGAAACATTATGACTAAATCAGCGAAATAAACACGATTTATTCGACTGCAATCACCATCGTTTGTGTGTAAGTTTAGAATTGTGCATGGGTATTACGAATCGTAAAAATTATTGTATTACCTATAAAAAATAAGAATTATTATTGTTTATCCGAGAACGTTCAAATCATATACTGAGAATATATTTTAAATACAAATTGAATTACAATAAACGCGAGAGACGAAATTACGTATGTACGTCATATACACATAAGTAATTCGAATTTTTCTCAATGTTACTTCCCGAGATCAATCGTAGGTGTACGAACGGTTTGCACGGCTATTATTATTATTATTTTTTTGTTTGAACCGACAGCAAGGAGGATCTGTGTGAACAATACTACTCTTTTGCTGCCATCGTTTATTAATGTTTCTACACTAATTTCACATCTAAATACATATTAACGCATGTCACATCACTCACATCTACATATGATTATGGCTGTTACACCTTACAAATAAATATTTATACAGAAAATATGCAAATCCCCCCTCCCCCCCCGTTTGTCGTATCGCATTCTGCTATCGCGCTCCTCTTCATGTGTTGGCTCAATCAATCAGCGCAGCTGCCGGTGGGTTGGCTCTTCTTTCAGCCTCAGCTATCCTTTGGTCTTCCTCCTTTTGCCTTAAAATGTTCTCAACCACGTCGTAGAACGCCTGGGTGGCGCGTTGGTAGGCTGCCAGTAGTCGGTCGTTCTCAGTGGATGGGACATCAGAAGGCCCGCACATCAAATCCTGAACATCCCTCGGAGTGATATTTTGGCTACCAACAAATGCATTAACTGGCTGCCGAAACAGATCCCAATATGCACAGTCGAAGATTGTGTGTTCCACTGTGTCCTCCGGATGTTGGCAATACAGACAAGCCGCGTCAGGGGCGCACTTTCTACTGTGTAGGTAGTACCTGAAACACCCATGTCCCGTCAGGTCTGGAAGGATCTTGCGGGTCCAGGCTCCTTTGCTGCCACGGCTCCACCTTTTTGTCGAAGCATTAAGCAGAATGTCACGCTCCGCTCTCCGAATTTTATGCTTTGAGTCGGCTCTGTTCGGGTCGTCGAGTTTGCTTCGGACTCTTGCGTTCCAAGGCAAGAAGATCACCTGGCGGAGTTCCCGCCAGGAATAAAGCTGCTTCAGCCGACACGGTACGGTACGCCCTCGTGACTCTAAGTGCCGCTATTCTCTGTGTCCGTTGCACGACTATTACACACAAATAGTTAATCATTTTAGTAGCTCGGATGAAAAACAAATAAATAACGCTTTTAAAATAAGTACGGTGAGACGACGGGTACGCCGGCAGAAATATTCGAAACGGCTATACGAACAGAAAATCCAATCGAACGGGAGATTTATCTGAATGGCTTTTATAGTATTTTTAACACATGGGTACCAAATACGTTGTGTGGCCTAATCTGACATAATCTCAGTTATATTTAATCGAAATAATGAAGTGGTTTATTTAAATTTAAATATTGTTGTTACTTCTCATAATATGATGTTAACATATTATGTTGCATAATTACGTCTATTTTACGTCAAATGACCAGAACCATACATATATATAAGATTCATTTATATTAATAATTACTTACCTTGCACTTATCTAATGCTCGAAACAATCCATGAAAGTTCAATTTCTGTGAATTTTATAATTATATGTACATTTATTTATAACATTTATTTGTATATTTAAATAGTTGACAAATATATTGAAATAACCGTTAGAAAATCAATTTTGCCTTATAAATTAAATAATTTTTATTTAATATTTTAGTGCAAAAATAATAGAGTTACAAAAAATTTTAATAGAAACTTTATTGTTAACAGTAATTAAGGCTACAATTAAGCTTCTATATATTTTTACGATAAGGTCATATTTTATGGGATCCTTCCAATGCCAAATATAAATTATCCAAATTAAAAATTAACTATTGGCTAGAAATTGCGAATGAAATGGGAAAAGATGTAACTTCTATTAAAAAAAAAAAATGGAAAGTTTATATATATATATATATAAACACACCTTTAAGTGATTTTCATTGATATTTATATATTCAGTCGTTAGCGAGCACTCCGTTAATTTTCATCGAACCAAAGCTCGATCGGGTGGTGCTGGTGCATAATAAAGTTTGTGTATGAGTGTTGTCACGGTGTGTTTGGAATTACGGCGTTCACGAGAATACCCGGAGGGTGGGTGCACCATGACACGCCTGCGGTTTTAATTATCGTAACAATAATTGAGAATATAAAATAACTGTTCAATAGTATCACGGTCGATTTATTGTCGTAATTAGTGATTAAATGCAACAGTCTCAGCAGTATTAGGCTGGACATCGAGCTAATGGATATTCGTACTCACAACGTAATATAGAACAATTAAAATGACAAGTTTGAAAAATCACGGGTACATCGCGATACGAGATCCAGAACCGAATACACGTTTTCCTGTATTCCGAGAGTGGTCAACAGGTCGATTGCAACATTGTTTTGTATAAATGCACGGGTGATAATCATTCGGTCTTTTCACGGTTTTTTCCTTTTATCATTCGGAATAAAAAAGTTATTTACAATCATTATACAATATTCGTTTCTGATTGTAAATAATATTATTTTATTTCGTTTAACAGTCGATACTTATGAAAAACGATATTCATTCTTACTACACAGTGGCGTTCTCAGGATTTTTTGTTGGGGGGATATGAAAATGTATTGTCTATATCTGTACACTGATCGTTATCGAAACGAATTGAAATGATAACGATTCACATAATTATTTATTGATTAAAATGTGTTATTTGTACAAAATACTTAAACATAAGTTTACCATAATAATGCCTCCATCAGTACTTGTATTTTGGACTAAAACTAATGCCATAAAGGGATCTACCTCCCATATCCCCCCTCCGTGAGATCGCCCATGTTCATACAGTAGAATCGAGCGACGAAAATTAAGAGAATTAAAAAAATAATAAATAATAAATAGGAATTCAAGGGTTTAAGGGGGTTGGAGGCTAAGCGGCTTATATTTTATACTGATGTGTATGTATAACATGCATAAACCAACTTCTAAATGACGACATTTTTTTATTGTCATTTATTGAGTAGGACTGTAAGAAGGTTATAGTACCTATATGTCGATCGCTACAAACTATGGAGAATCTCTTTAGTTTACCACCTCTGGTCTACCCGTCTCATCAATATATTGACGATGTTACGCCTTAGATCCGACTTTACATGATATGTTTCCTACATTTATTTGGACCGTCCTTGATACTGAGCAATTGCCAGGTCCGAAGGGAGGGAGCACCATTTTGGATCACGTTTGGGTGAGTGTTTTGTAGAATATGATTGTGTGGGGAAACTTTTGTATTCCCACGCGTTGATACCAAATGAAATATAATACGATAATAGTAATTGAGTTCGTACATAATTCATCATAAATTTATACGTGTATATTAGTCATGTTAATTTTAGTCTTATTACTGCATCGATTTTACTTTATTATATGTTGGCTTTTAATAGATACTATTATTAGTCCAAGACTTCTAAACTCGTGTTTACTAGTACATCCTTAAAATATCCTGAAAATAAGCCACGTCCCCGCACTCAGCGAGGATGTGCGAAAAAATACTGCAAACAATAATGATAATATTATAAGGTATTATTCGACGTCGAAAATACCTCACGCGAGAATAGATTAATTTATATTCTGTAGATATTGAAATATACACACACACACACACACACACACACACACACACACACACACACACACACACACACACACACACACACACACACACACACACACACACACCGTGCAGTAATATATGCACACACAATATTGAATGTATATTTTATCATGGCATTTTTTACACGCAGAGTAGCGTCTCGCCTGCCATTGATTTACACACTCGATATTATAATGATATTATTACTATTATTACTATTATTATTATTATAATTATTATTATCTCATCGGCCTCGTCCTATTTGCATATCATAATATTATACTTATACGGTATACTCGCGCGTGTATGAAAATACTCAACATAACCGACGGATAACGCACGACGGACGCGCGAGGCTCGCAAATACTATTATACTTTTTTTTCCCCGTATAAATCTTAGACGCGGTCGACGGCCGTACAGTACCACGCGCACGTTATTTATCAACAAAATTATAATTACGTTTCGAGAAAGCTCTTCCACAGTTGTGTCCGGTGTCTTCGACGATGACGGGTGTGTCTGTGCGACGTGATGAGTACGGCGAAACACTCTAGCACACAAACCGTATATATATAGACTCGTATATATGTATATTAAATACAACATATTTAAGTCATACACGACATCGGCCGGCAAAACCGTGGCCTATACACGGCTAGTTTGCCTATATACGTTCTGCAGTACACGGGAAGAGAGCTTTCGCGTTTTGTCGGCAAAAACCGGTCGCGGCGAAATCGTAGCCGTTAGGCCAAAACGGCGAAAGTAAATTCGTTTCCATTGTTCTCCGAGGCCCACGTAGGTCGTTGGCATTTTTATTTCTTCTGTTCGCCATTCATAATATTTTCATGCTCCTGATATAGTGTTTGTTTGCTTTTTTTCCACCCGTTATATACACGCGTATAATGTGTACATATACATAACGTTATATAGATACCACGCGAGCAGACGTGTACACGTATGTATATAATCTGTATATATAAAACAGTAAGCTGATTGACTGCTATCAACGCACAGCTTAAACCATTGGACGGATTGGACTGAAATTTGTCATACAGATAGCTACTATGGCGTAGGTATCCGCTAAGAAAGGGTTTTTCAAAGTTCAACCCTTAAGGGGCTTAAAAGGGGTAAAAAGTTTTTTTTTTTTGGTCTGATTTCTTGAAAATTAAGTATATATACTCAATAAAACATATAAGCATTGTCTATAAACTTTTTTTTTTTAATTCAACCCCTAAAGGTGTTAAAAAGGTTGGATACTAAAAATAGAAAATTCCGCCAAGCCGGAACCGTTGAAGCTATGAGTATGAAATTTGGTCAGTAGATTCTTTTCATGCTGTAGACATTCGTTCAGGTAATATTTTTCAAAATGTAACTCCTAAGAGGGTTAAATGGGTTAAAAAAGTATAAATATGGAAAAAAATCCCTATGCCGAAACCTTAGTATTAGAACACAACCTAAATGTGCGCAATCCACAGGTCACTCTCGCGAGTTGTTAGTAATAATTTTGGTACTGTGAAAAACTATTTTCTCACAAGTCTATTTGATTTTATTGTTCTAATAATGAGTAATAACATATACTATGAATTATAATAATACGCAAAACGATTCAAAAACATACTATAAGACGTAAGTAATAAAGGATATATTTTATTTCAAGATATCTATCTTAATCAATTTGAATTTTATCGAAAATAGAAGTACTCGCGACATTGCCTTAGCTGTGGCATCTTCTGGAATCGCAGCTACACTGCTCGTGGGTGGTCGATAGGCTCAAGCTACCTTTAAATTACCACTCAATCGTCTCAATCTAACAACTGCGGTCACTCTCTTTTGTAATATATTAAAACAAAGTAATTTAGCGGAAGTTTAAAAAAATACAAAAATAATAGTGTGGGATGAAATAACAATTGCACATAAGGGTGGTGTTGAGGCTTTAAATAGATCTCTAAAGGGTATGAGGGGAAATAAAAGGTTAATGGGTGGTGAAACGGTTTTGCTGACTGAAGACTTTAGGCAGACTCTACCAGTAGTACCAAAAGGGACCAGAACTGATTAAGTCATGTCTTAAAAGATCTACTTTATGACCACAGATTAATATACTCAAACTGTCGAAAAATATGAGGGTCGGAGGGTATACTTTGGAGGGGAAAAGTTTGCTGGTAGATTTGCAGATCTTTTACTTGAAATTGGCAATGGTGATTATCCGTCATTCGATGAAATGATAAATATCCCGAAAAATTTGTGTACAGTTGTAACTACAGTTCAGGATTTAATATCAAAAATGTATCCAGATATTGCTCATATTCATGATAAGCCTGTGGAAAGGTTGTCTGTACGAGCTATATTCACTCCAAAAAATGACCAAGCAATAAGCCATATCATAAGCTTATTCTGCGTGTGGGCACACCTATTATGTTTTGCGAAATTTGATACCACCTAAACTGTGCAGTAGGACCAGGCTCAAAGTCAAAGCATTACATCGCAATATAGTGGAAGCCACAATATTAACTGTATGTGCGAAAGGGAAAACTGTGTTTGTACAACGAATCCCTTTAATTCCGAACGATCTTCCGTTCGAATTTAATCGATTACAGTTTCCCCTCAAAGTCTGCTTTGCAATGACTATAAACAAGTCTCAAGGCCAGACTCTCAAATTTGAGGAATAGACTTGCGAGAAAACTGTTTTTCACATGGGCAGTTCTACGTAGTTTGTTCACGCTTAAGCTCACCCAATAGCTTGGTGATTTTGCCGCCTACTAATAGATCGGCATTGAACATTTTACAAAGAAGTATTGTAGATAAAATTTTGAAAAAACCATTAGTAAAACATTTATTTTAAACCTTCACTGCTAAAACTTATCGTGAACATAGGCCGCCAAAAGCTATAACTTATAGAATAGGTTATGTTAATAATTATTATCTTAAAAACTAAAAAATATGTATAAAATATGATTTCAAAAATTTAAATTTCAATAGATTAAACAAAATGTAATCTTGCCAGGTAACATACATTTTTATACTTAAACCCGGCAACGACGGGTAATTCAGCTAGTATATAATAATCATCATCGTCGTTGTTGGACCGTTGTGGCGCGAGTGAATCCGTTGCGTCACGACGTGAGTACGACGGCCGAAAGGCAAAAAACCGAGAATAGAATAAAAAACAAAGTAATGAAAATCACGAAAAATACGCTAACGAAAGCGGCGGGCGAAGCGACACTCCCTCGCCGCGCCCGCCGCATAATACGAGTTAATACAATATCCGTTTAATTCGATTGTTCATCGCCCGTTTGCGTGTCTCAGTCGCCACACGAACCGGTCCTTAAAAAATAAATATTAATAGCGAATCGTTTAAATAGCAATACAATCGATGAATTCGTATGCAAATATACCTATATGTGTACCGGTACACGTTTGCACGCGTAGGTTCCGCGGAGTGCGGTCAGTTGACGTACCGAACGTGTGAATTACGACACCTGTGTCGGGGGTCGCGGAGAACATCACGACGAAATCCCCGAATGCTTTAACACACTTGAAGTGGGCAAGTGTACATTTTAATACGTACTCGAATACGTATTACGTGTACACGTAAAACTTGTACCGCATCGTTCCTTTTCGTTTCTCTGTATTATTTTGATGCCGACGATGACGACAAAAGTCGAAGGACGAACAGTGGAGAACGTCTTCGCCGGAGAAACTGTGTTAGTCTACACACACACACACACACACACACACACACACACACACACACACACACACACACACACACACACACACACACACACACACACACACACACACACGCGCACACACACACACACACACACACACACACACACACACACACACACACACACACACACACACACACACACACACACACACACACACATACACATTTTATTTAATATAATGTACCCGCGAGGAGGCGATGGCTATTCACACACTGACACGCTGACCCCGTGTCTCTGCCTACGATAATATACCTACAATAGGTATATGCACGCTCGCAGGCTACAAAGTATGTCCGTCTGCTTACGTGTCTGTTACTACCTGCATGGTAAATTATACTATAAATACGATTATAATATACCGTGATTACTGCAATCGACGGATCAGACGACTGCTAGACATTTATTGACGTACAATAATAGTATGTGTTTATTTATAGATATTTGTTCTGTAGTGAGTGGACAAAAATTTGTTTCAATATTTTTCATATTATACCTAATAATTCAAAATCGAGAAAAAAACCATGGTGTGACTGTTGATTTTGAAAAATCTAAATCGAATTGTATATTTTATACTTTTTTAAATTTTTTCCTCATCAAATTTTGAAAACCTTATGGAAACTTAATATTTTTTGCCACTTTATCGGTTTTTTTTTAAATTCGCTTTAGCGATTAAAAATCATTTTAATAATTTTTTTGTCATACAAATAAATTAAAAACTATTTTCTCGTTATAATTACGAAAAAAAAAAAATACTAAACGGCTGTTATAAAATAAAACATTTATAGATCGTTTAAATTTTTTTCAAATACATACGTTTTTCTTTAATTCGAATATTCACATGATATAAATGCTGTAACATAAATTTTTGATTGCCTTGTATAAATATACTTTAACGATGCTTTGATTGTTTTTGCTTAAAACTAATTTAATACATAAATATAAATGTATGTGTGTGTGTGTGTATGTATTTATTTATACTTTTACAAATACGTATACGATTGGAGCAATACGCAAGAGTTAAGTGCCAACCGAGCTGTTGCTGAATAGAATCTGCGGACAACGATTGCGTCCTTTACAACATACTTCTGTGTTCGTGCCCCTTCACCATTCTCGGCGGCAGCTCGGTCTAGTCATGCCTTGCATTTTTGTTTTTTTTTTTTTGTTTTTACTATAATTATTATTATTAATATTATATTTGTTTATACGTGTACTTTTTGGTTTCTTCACGACGATAGGTTATACGCAACATGCCTGTCGACGAACATCTATTATACCGGTAGGTATACGCGTGTTTCGAAACATTTTTTATCGACGGATTTTTTTGTAAATTACTCGTTTTGACACGTTATTTACCAACGCGTATACAATACACGCCTCGCTTAATAGGTACCATACGCTAACGTACGTAATACTAAATTAATATCATTATGTGCGTACGTTGCACTTTGTTTTTTCAGATTCTCTTCTTATATTTTTTTCACGTATTCCGTCTAGTAAAATCTGTACGATGGTACTATTAAATGATAGATATTAATACATGTGTACACTGCCGGTGTGTGGATGGCGTTATCGTGTTTTTACTTTTTAGCTTGTGTTTTTTTTTCACTACTTTTTGCACACTGCGTGGAATTTAATACGTTTTTATGATTACGTCCTTTTTTACAATAAATACAAGTACATAACGATAACACACACGAAGTTTCATTAGATATATATATATATATATATATATATATTTAATTCTGTGCACATTTTATGCGTTACGAAAAGCTACGAAAAAACCGGTGACTGCAATATTTAGTTAAAACTAGGAACGTTTGTTATGTGAATAAAAACTAATTGTCAAAAGGTAGTTAGCAAGAACGTGTTTTTACACGTTTCACCTAGTTTTTATACAAATGCCAGTTTGAAAACTCGAAGTGATTTTTAAAAACTACGCCTTTCGACGGTGGCATCGTTTTTACCCGAGTAACTTCTATAATATGGTTTTGATTGTTTTCAAGTTTTCAAGACTGCAATGTCATCGTGAAATAAAGACTTATGTCGTTTCAATTCAATGTTATGATTTTCGAACGAGTCATAAAGTATCGATTTATGTAATTTATATTAGAATTTGTTCTGCATAAAAAAAAAAAAAAACATCAAAACAGCGTTTGTGATTTTTTTCAATTAACTGTATTCCGGTCCGTTGCAGAATACATATATTTTTGAGTATACGCCCGTCATACGAATTATATCAAAGAAAACAGTATCGTTATACCTCCTCCGTCAAAATGTGACCGTGTTTTACATCATCTTTTTGCGCCATATAAAAGAATAGCTGTTCAACGAGCTATCTCGTCGAAAAAAAGACATAGGATTTAGAAAAATCTATAACGAAATTTGTTGTGTAGCGTATTAAAACCATTGTTGTCTACGACTGGTACACGAAAAAAATAAAACAAAATTTCTATTCGTATTTTAGTATAAAAACTAGTAATATTATGTAAACATGTAAAAATACTGCGGGTGCCCTTGGCCGCTGCCAATGATAATAATAATAATTATTATCATAGTATTATTATTATTATTTTGTCGTTTTGCTGGAAAGAAAAAAATCAAATAAAACATCTACCGGTTAACAACCGTCTGCCGGTAACGTAAAACATCAATTATTACGGTAAGAAAATTTAAAAAAATCGCGTAAACCTCGTTAACTCTCGAAAATCGCTAACGATTTATCGTATACCTATACTTGCAAACGATCGCGGCGCGAAGGACGCAGGCGCCGAGACGGCAGTACCTCTGTATAGGTACCTATTATAGGTTATCGTATCCACAGTCTACATTGCAAACGCGTGAACGACAAAGCCGTATCGTCGCTTTAACACAGCGTCCGCGTCGATTTCACGGGCGTTAGCAAAAGCTAATATAAAAAGCTCGATCGATTTCGACCGAGGGTGAGTTTAGAGAATGGCGATTGGGGCTTCCTGGATCTTTTTATAGATCCTTCAGTGTGTCAGCGGCGGCGTATATAGGTATTATGTTTGAGTGTGATCGTGTTCACTCCCGTTGGTGGAAGACTTACTTAGTTACTCCCATAACATACATGCATACATATGAATTAAGATATTACAATTAAGAATTTTAATACTTATTCATCGCTTCACGGAAAAAAAACGAGAACGTATTAATAGTATAATTAACGTGCGAATACAACGATACCGCCTATTTAGCGCACGTTTACCTAAAAAGTTACTCGTTCGCAAAAATGAATACCACTCGAATGCGCACAAAAAAAAAAACTTAAAGAAACCCATTGTAATCCAAATTTTGATGTTGTCTGCGCACGTGAGTATCACTCACAATAATATACACTATCTACTTTTATAAACAGTTATATGTTCATTGAACGTGATAAAATATGGGGGCGACGATAATAATAATATGCAATCTGAAAAAATATTTTTAACGTCACAATATTACATATTTTTATAATTGTTAATGATAAGGCAATAATAATAAAAATAATAAATAGTGATTGTCCGAGAGACTTGAAACTCGACACTGAATAATAGAATCTTTTGCACTGTTATTATTCATTTGGCATTTTCAATTAGTCAGAGTGATGGTAAAAATTAAGCCATGGTTTTGTGCAAAATAAAATCATACACGCAAACAAGTTACGCGCGATCTAATGACATTTTGAAACTTAGAACTTAGCCCGCACGGACACGTATACTATGATAGTATACTGTATCCACCTATAACTGAGAAGTTTAGGTACTTGAATATATTATACGTTACAATATTGTAATACGATCATTTTTGTTTTGAACTTGTCCTGAGCATCATCGATAGTATTATAAAGAACAACGGCAACAGGAAAGTAAGTTTTCGTTTTACGGTTGATTATTATGATTGATTATTTAACTATTATTATATTTTGTTTTATTATTGCTATTGTACAATGTTTTATTTGACCTTTCTATATCCCCAAAAAAACGATGGTTTAAATGAACCACTACGGCGTGGTTTGTCTTCGGCTTACTAACATTTCCATTTATTCTTAGTAATTTATTGTGTAAATAAATGTTATTGGATGTATTAGGTGATATTATGTTCATTTATATGAATCAAACGCTAAATAATTTTAGATTCTGAACGGAGTGAAGAATGTATTGATTTTACAATGATGTGTGTTTTTTTTTTTTGCATTTAGGCAAATAATATGGTATTTACCTACGCCCTATCTATGCACATCCTGGTTTGTCCAATGCTCACGAGCAGAAGTCACATGAATAGACAAATGTAAATTTAACCCAATCTAGGATATTAAAATAAAATATATATTACAATTTAAGGCTGACATCTTCATCTTCGTTCAGAATCGTTTTTTTTTTTATAATATAAAATAATTCCAAAATCTATCCAATAATGCCTAATCTAGCAATGCATCTCGTGTATCCCACCCAACTACTGTATCCTGTACTTAACTTACAATGATTTATCATTGCATTCAAATGTAAAGTACCATACAACTAAACTATCGTAAACCAGGTGATCCCATGATAGAAAGTGCTATACACTCCTCACCATTATCCGAGGAGCGAAGCGACGAAGGACGAACTTCCACCACCACTATCTTATCGGCTTTTTTTTATTTTTTTTATTTTTGTGTCTGTCGACACGATTTGGGGCAGTAAAAATGCTTTGATTGCCTTATAGAGCAACTTTTCTGAAAGGAAATTGAATCTAGTTGGTACTTTGGGGGGTCAAAAGTTAAAAATTTTCAATATTTTTTTAACGCGCCGGGAAAAACCCTTAAAAAATGAGGGAAAAACGGTATATTTTACGCAAAACCAGTTTTCGACAAAATCAAATTTTTTATTTTGCTATAACTCAAAAACTAATCGATGTAAATACTTGAAACTTTCACCAAATGTTTAGATTAGCGTTCTCTATACACTGTTAAATTTTCAAAGTATTTTGACTTTTATTGAGCTAATTATAGACAATTGAAATTTTCAATTTTTTTAAGTATTTTTTTTTAAAATAACGATAAAATTTTTTTTTTTTGCCAGAAAATCTTGAAAATTTAATACAAGGTTTCTTATAAGTTGTTCCATAACTGATAAAAAAAAATCCAAAATCGTAAGTCACAATTTTTTTTTATAAGTGCTCAAAGTTCCAATTTATACGAAATATGTAAAAATTGCGAAAATTAATTTTGTTGTTGAAAAATCGTAAAATTTTTTTCTTTTATAACTAAGTTTTGAAAATTTGGTACAAGGTTTTTCATTAGTTTTTCTTCAATTATCTGCAAAAAAAACTCTACCGGATTCAGACAAAAAAATTTTATGAGTGTTTGAAATTTAAATTTTTACAAAAACACGTTAAACAACGGTTTAGCCTCAAACGATTTTTGCTATTTGTTTTTTTTTTCAAAAAGTATAAGTTGTAGAAACTTGAAAATTTTATCAGTTGTTTATATTGGCATTTTCTTTATATAATTTTATTTTCAAAAGATTTCACTCATTTTTAATCAATTTATAGGCATTTGAAATATTCGATTTTTTTTATTTTTTTTTTTATAAATGTTGATAAAAAAAATGTAGCTCGGACGAAATACTTGAAAATTTAATAGAAGGGTCCACATAAGTTGTTCTAACTCCCATTCAAAAATTATAAAAATACATAGGCACAATTTTTTTTTATAAGCAGTTGAAGTTCAAAAATCGACAAAATTTGTCGAAATCACAAATTATGTCGTAGTTGAAAATGTATAAAAAATGTTCTACTCAAAGTTAAGAAATGAAAATGTATTACAAGGTTGTTCATAAGTTTTGCTTGCAAAAAGTATAAAAAATCTCACGATCGGTTCAATGAAAAAATTTTAACGGGCGTCTGAAACTGTAATTTTTACAAAAATTCAAGCAATTTACTATAAACATATTATTCACTGACAATTCATCTTCGTTCAGAATCGTTTTTTTTTTTATAATATAAAATAATGTCCTAATCTATCCTATAATGCCTAATCTATCAATACATCTCGTGTATCCCACCCAACTCCTGTATCTCTACTCATCACCATAATCTTGTCCTAGGAGCGGAGCGACGATGGACGAACTTCCACCACCATTGTCTTACCGGCTTTTTTTTTTATAAATGTTGATAAAAAAAATGTAGCTCGGACGAAATACTTGAAAATTTAATAGAAGGGTCCACATAAGTTGTTCTAACTCCCATTCAAAAATTATAAAAATACATAGGCACAAAATTTTTTTATAAGCGTTTATAAGTGCTAATATTGACAAAATTCGTCAAAATCATGTATATTTGCTATGTATTTTGTAGGTAAAAATTCATAAAAAATTTTTTATTAGAAGCTAACAATTGAAATTTTAATACAAGGTTGGCCATAAGTTCAAACAGTCAATATTTGACAATTTTTACAAAATCAAAACTTTACACCTAAAATAACAATTTACCGTAAAATAATTTTGGATTTATGCTATTTTTCTTTAAGTACTCGTTATAGAAATTTTAAACTTTTACTAAGTGCTTAAATTGGAATTTTCTTTCCATAGTTTAATTTTTTAAATATTTTGCTTATTTTTAAACTATATATATATATATATATTATATATATATATATATATATATATATATATATATATATATATATATATATATATATATATATATATATATATATATATATAATATATATATGTATACATTTGTAACTCTGTCATTTGTAAACTTGTAAGAGTGATTCAAAAATTATTCAAATACATAGGCACAATTTTTTTTATATGCAGTTGAAGTTCAAAAATCGACAACATTTGTAGTTGAAAATGTATAAAAAATTTCTATTCAAAGTTAAGAAATGAAAATTTAATACAAGGGTGTTCATAAGTTTTTCTTGCAAAAAGTATAAAAATATCATGATCGGTTCAATTAAAAAAATTTAACGGGCGTCTGAAACTGTAATTTCTACAAAAATTCAGGCGTTAAATTACGATTTACTATAAACATATTATTCACTGACAATTCATCTTCGTTCAGAATCGTTTTTTTTTTTTATAATATAAAATAATGTCCTAATCTATCCTATAATGCCTAATCTATCAATACATCTCGTGTATCCCACCCAACTCCTGTATCTCTACTCATCACCATAATCTTGTCCGAGGAGCGGAGCGACGATGGACGAACTTCCACCACCATTGTCTTACCGGCTTTTTAGTCTCATTCTTAATGTTTTTCAGGCTTTTTAAATTTTAAATATGGTTACTATAAATGTTAATATTTAATTGAAAAAATGTGCTCATGTTGTATTATATCAAAATAAAATAATAATATTATACTTATTATAGTAATAGATCGTAGATAGGGTTAAGTAGTTAGTAGATTTTTTGCTTTGAAAACAAGAATACGTATTCATTTGTACCGTGTATTATATTTCACACGATAATGAAAATTAAAATTATATTGAAGAATGAACAAAAATACAGACCGATTAGTATAAAATGTAGTTGTATTTTATGATTGTAATAGGCTGACGATGAGCTATTCAAAAATGAAGGAAAATTGTTAAGTTTTATTATTCTACTCTCAAGCAAAACTCGAAGTATATATTTGATATGTATACGTTGAAAAAGTTAAGTACACCTAAATTATAATGATTAAAACGTGTTGCGTCAATAGGCCCCACCTATAAAATAACTCTCCAGATCCGCACCTGGCCCTGATATTAAGAATCATCGCGATAGAACTTGATTATTGCTAAAAAAAAAAACTGTATAAACAATCTCTGTACACGAAAAATAGAAAAACGATTGGGTAATCGAGACGGCCGTACGGTCACGGTTTCGGGACGATTCTATAGTTGCAATCACTTTTGACAAAACGAGTTAGCTCTGAGAGTTGTCCGTATCTTTGAGATGCGACCGCAGAAAAAAATAAAGAAAAAAGTAGTACGAATATTAAGTAATAACACACACGATTAAAATACGATGCCACCGTTTTTAATCGAAATGTCCGACCACGATATAACGGACCAACGATATGGCGTACTAATTATACATTCCAAAGATGAGAATTGCGATAACAGTGATTTACGAATAACCTTACCGCGTTCGAAGTTTTTTTTTAAGGACTACTTTTATTACATAATATAAGTATACGAATTTATTGCGCCCGGATCAGCTACGATCACAGCGACGGGTCTGAAAATAATTCAAGGGGAAAAGAGTGAATCGCTATTACAGGTATAGTTCAAGAAATTCTCGATCCCTCGAAACCATATAATATTTTGATAAACGAAAAAAATCTAATGGTTCGGATCGAAAATAAATTATTCACAGCCAAGTTACTATTTTTATTATTTATTTGACACCTAGCTGAAAAATCGGGGCCGAGATCTCAATCTATATACCATGTTTTTACAACCCGTTTATATTAACGGACCGATTTTACAATCCGCTTCTTTGTCCGGAACACGTAATATAGGTATCCGAACCAGTATGGGAACCCAAAAAACGAGGATTTCGCGGTCCGTGCGAATCGCCACGGAGAAGACGGAGAAGATTATTTTCGCATTTGAACGTGAGCGACGGAAAATATCTACATCGCACAGACGTGCCATTATATTATTATCCATGGTAGGTGCCCGCCCCGAGTGTTATTACATGACATTGTCTGAGAACACGTCATCTACCGCCCGTCCTCGGTCCGCGAGGGCGCGGCGTGCGTTTTTCACCGTGTCCGTTGATTAATTTTTCATCTTTATCCGGTCCGCGAGCTGCGGCGGCGGTGGCGAGACCGGTTATAATGTAACTGTAAACCATACACGCTCGCACGGTGTACAATATATATCATATCGGATACGATATATATATATACTAGCTGAATTACTCGTCGTTGCCGGGTTTAAGTATAAAAATGTATGTTACCTGGCAAGATTACATTTTGTTTAATCTATTGAAATTTAAATTTTTGAAATCATATTTTATACATATTTTTTAGTTTTTAAGATAATAATTATTAACATAACCTATTCTATAAGTTATAGCTTTTGGCGGCCTATGTTCACGATAAGTTTTAGCAGTGAAGGTTTAAAATAAATGTTTTACTAATGGTTTTTTCAACATTTTATCTACAATACTTCTTTGTAAAATGTTCAATGCCGATCTATTAGTAGGCGGCAAAATCACCAAGCTATTGGGTGAGCTTAAGCGTGAACAAACTACGTAGAACTGCCCATGTGAAAAACAGTTTTCTCACAAGTCTATTCCTCAAATTTGAGAGTCTGGCCTTGAGACTTGTTTATAGTCATTGCAAAGCAGACTTTGAGGGGAAACTGTAATCGATTAAATTCGAACGGAAGATCGTTCAGAATTAAAGGGATTCGTTGTACAAACACAGTTTTCCCTTTCGCACATACAGTTAATATTGTGGCTTCCACTATATTGCGATGTAATGCTTTGACTTTGAGCCTGGTCCTACTGCACAGTTTAGGTGGTATCAAATTTCGCAAAACATAATAGGTGTGCCCACACGCAGAATAAGCTTATGATATGGCTTATTGCTTGGTCATTTTTTGGAGTGAATATAGCTCGTACAGACAACCTTTCCACAGGCTTATCATGAATATGAGCAATATCTGGATACATTTTTGATATTAAATCCTGAACTGTAGTTACAACTGTACACAAATTTTTCGGGATATTTATCATTTCATCGAATGACGGATAATCACCATTGCCAATTTCAAGTAAAAGATCTGCAAATCTACCAGCAAACTTTTCCCCTCCAAAGTATACCCTCCGACCCTCATATTTTTCGACAGTTTGAGTATATTAATCTGTGGTCATAAAGTAGATCTTTTAAGACATGACTTAATCAGTTCTGGTCCCTTTTGGTACTACTGGTAGAGTCTGCCTAAAGTCTTCAGTCAGCAAAACGGTTTCACCACCCATTAACCTTTTATTTCCCCTCATACCCTTTAGAGATCTATTTAAAGCCTCAACATCACCCTTATGTGCAATTGTTATTTCATCCCACACTATTATTTTTGTATTTTTTTAAACTTCCGCTAAATTACTTTGTTTTAATATATTACAAAAGGGAGTGACCGCAGTTGTTAGATTGAGACGATTGAGTGGTAATTTAAAGGTAGCTTGGACCTATCGACCACCCACGAGCAGTGTAGCTGCGATTCCAGAAGATGCCACAGCTAAGGCAATGTCGCGAGTAGTTCTATTTTCGATAAAATTCAAATTGATTAAGATAGATATCTTGAAATAAAATATATCCTTTATTACTTACGTCTTATAGTATGTTTTTGAATCGTTTTTGCGTATTATTATAATTCATAGTATATGTTATTACTCATTATTAGAACAATAAAATCAAATAGACTTGTGAGAAAATAGTTTTTCACAGTACCAAAATTATTACTAACAACTCGCGAGAGTGACCTGTGGATTGCGCACATTTAGGTTGTGTTCTAATACTAAGGTTTCGGCATAGGGATTTTTTCCATATTTATACTTTCTTAACCCATTTAAAATAGCTATCAAAAAATTATTTTAGTAGGTGACCTAAATTGTTAACATACAACTTGGAATTGTAAATCCATAAACGCTAACGGACGTAAACTTTATAAATACCTCGCAAGCAATCCTGCGATACTGTCAGCTCCAGACACACCCACATACTATCCATATGATCAAAATAGAAGTCCTGATATTTTAGATGTAATTATACTAAAATCAATTCGTTTTTCCATGCACCAAGAACCACTTTTCGAACTCGACTCGGACCATTTACCTGTTAAAATTACATTAGATGCGTCCTTATCGTTCTCAACTCCTACTCCCAAACTCATCACCGGTAAAGCAGATTGGCAAAAATTCAAACAATACATCACAACAAATCTAATTATCCCTAAAAATATATTAAATACTAACAGTGCAGACACTGCAGTAAGACATTTACGTGAAATCATATGCCGAGCGGCCGAAGAATGCTCAGAAAAAAAAAATACGGTAATAAATTATAGTCCTAATCAACTTCCCCTCAACATTGTAAAATTAATCAAATCAAAACACCAAACCAGAAGACTCTGGCAATTGTACAGACAACCTCTTGATCGAAAAAAATTAAATTATTTAACGAAAGAGGTTAAAAGACAACTGGAAGAACATAGAATTAACAGTTATCAAAAATACTTATCTGCTATACATCCATCAGACTCAAACCTATGGACAGCGACCAAAAGATTAATTAAACCAAACTCAAATGAAATCCCCCCTTTAAAAGCGAGTGGTACTTACCTAAATACTGACTCGGAAAAATGTGAACTGTTTGCCCACACTCTTGAAAATGTTTTTACTTTAAACAACTCTGAAACAGAAAACTCCACAGACAATCTAGTCAAACTAAAACTATGTGAGCCCAATATTTTTCCACAAAATATTTTACCTTACTCGTGTCCAAACGAAATCTTAGACATAATAAATAAATTACCAAAAAGAAAATCACCCGGTCACGATCTAATAACTAATGTTATTCTAAAAAATATTCCTAGGAAAGCAATTACTTATTTAGCCATATTATTCAATTCCCTAATAAAAATTGGATATTTCCCTAAAGAATGGAAAATGGCCACAATTATCATGATCAAAAAACCAGGCAAAGATAACACTGACCCGCGTAACTACAGACCTATTAGTTTACTGTCATCAGTTTCAAAAATATTTGAAAAAATTATACACTCCAGGCTCACCAATTATTTAAATGCAATAAATGCTATTCCGCATTTCCAATTTGGATTCAAATCAAATCACTCAACTACCCAACAACTCCTACGTCTAACAGAACACATAAGCGATGGTTACGAAAAAAAACAACATACAGGTGCAGCCTTTTTAGATGTAGCCCAAGCTTTTGATCGGGTCTGGCATGACGGACTCTTATATAAACTAAAAATGTTAAACACCCCAAATGCTATCTATAATCTAATTAAATCCTACCTCACTGCTCGCTGTTTTAAAGTTAAAATAAACGACACTTCTTCACAAATAAAAACTATAAATGCAGGTGTACCTCAAGGTTCAAAAATTTCTCCGTTACTTTTTAACCTGTACGTTTCGGACTTTCCTACATCAATTAATACGGAAATAGCACTCTATGCCGACGACAGCGCAATATATTCAAGCTCTACAGACGTTGAAACAGTGACAAAAAATATCCAAGACCACCTGAATGACATACAAAAATGGGGAGATAAATGGAAAATAAAACTGAACCCTCAAAAAAGCACAGCAGTCCTTTTCACTAATCGTCGCCCCAAAACTCCCGGCAATTTAAAACTGTACGGCAATAACATTCCTTGGTCACCCAGCATCAAATATCTCGGCGTAATATTAGACAGGAAACTAACTTGGAACCCACACATCACCTCTAAACTTCAACAAGGCTACCAGAGACTAAAGATACTTTATCCATTGTTAAACCGACAATCATCGCTAAGCTGGAAATGTTCTATTTTGCTATACAAACAAATTTTACGACCACTACTTCTATATGCAGTCCCGGTGTGGGGAAATTGTGCTAAGACCCATATACACAAGATACAAATATTTCAATCTAAAGTCCTCAGGACAATATCTAACGCCCCATGGTTTATACGTAATGCTGCATTGCACACGGACTTCCAGCTACCATCTATAACTGATTATATTAAAAAATTAACAATCAACTTCTTCAACCACTTACAGTCTGCTAGCAGCGCTAAATACTACAACCTAAGTGTCCCTTCTCCAATACGCCGTCTCAAGCGTGGACGTCCGCATGATCTCCTACGCTAATTGTCTATTGTATTATTTATTTTGTCATATTTATTAATTCTTAATTAAATCTTAATTGTACATACCTATCACTGTTGTAAATATATAGTTTAAAAAAAAAAGCTCATATAACATTGTCAAATTCTAATTTACCAATTCTTACAGATTTTGTAAAATTTTTTTTTTTTTTTGTTAACCTTTTTCAAAATGTCAAATATTATATTCTTTAGCCTTAAGTTTAGATGACCAATTGTCAGGAAAACTTTATAAATAAAAAAAAAAAAAAAAAAATAAATAAATAAATAAAACCCATTTAACCCTCTTAGGGGTTAAATTTTGAAAAATATTACCTGAACGAATGTCTACAGCATGAAAAGAATCTACTGACCAAATTTCATACTCATAGCTTCAACGGTTCCGGCTTGGCAGAATTTTCTATTTTTAGTCTTCAACCTTTTTAACACCCTTAGGGGTTGAATTAAAAAAAAAAAGTGTATAGACAATGCTTATATGTTTTATTGAGTATATATACTTAATTTTCAAGAAATCAGACCAAAAAAAAAAAAAAACGTTTTACCCCTTTTAACCCACTTAGGGGTTGAATTTTGAAAAACCCTTCTTAGCGGATGCCTACGCCATAATAGCTATCTGTATGCCAAATTTCAGTCCAATCCGTCCAATGGTTTGAGCTGTGCGTTAATAGCAGTCAATCAGCTTACTGTTTTATATATACAGATATATATATATATATATATATATATATATATATATATATATATATATATATATATATATATATATATATATATATATATATATATATGTATATATTGCGGGCTCTCGATCCCTGAACCATACGCGTGCGATGCCTATACACAGAGTGTTTCAGACGGTGTTTCCTAGTTTGTGGACAAAGTAATAAAAATCATGTGAGTTGCGGACACAGTATAAAAAGGTGACATACGAATTGCGGACACGAAATATAACATACTGATTTCGGACCAATTCCCGATCATTATTTTAGGTATAACAGTTGCGGACACGGGTTATATTATGTTATCAGCATATAATATGTACTAATATTGATAAATTTATTAGTGTTTAATATCATATACACTGAAATAACTGTTATGATTAGAGACCGGATTCTCGTGCAATTGCAACTTTTTTTCCTTTGCTTTAAAACATATAAAAACAAATTATAAATCTGAATCATGAGAAGTAGATTAATTTAACAAAGTTTTATTTTGCACGAAATTGCACGTTTTGCACTTTTTATTCTAAATTGCACGATTTGGATTTTCGTTGTATGAAATTGCATATTCTGCATTTTTTAAATTAAACTAGATAATATATATATATATATATATATATATATATAAATATATATATATAGGTAGGTAGCCAGGTAGGTATATAAAATTATAGTAAATATTTGTTTATTTCAGTTTTCAACTATACAAAAGGAAAAAGTGAACACAAGCTGCTAATATTCTTAGAATAACATCAATTTATTAGTGTTTCGTGGTAAAAATAAATGACAGCAACCACTAGTTAGATAATAATTTTGAATACCCGGCCATTAGACCTTTAGTATTCTGTCTGACTTTGTGTTTGATTGAGTGTTTCTTGAATCAGTTAGTGTCGTGATAGTTTCATTACGAATAATTACGTAAAGAAGTATAAACAAATTTTTAAAATGCCAAAAATTGGGTCTAGTCTGTCGTCAAAAATTAAAACCTGGATATCAAATTACCCAGAGTTGAAATTTGATGGGAAATTAAATAGCTTAACTCTGTTGGTATGTTTTTTTTTATATATGTATATATTTTAATCAATTTTTAATTATTAATTACTCATTAGTTTTTTGCTAATCCTGTAATATTGTAAAAAACTGGGTAAATAAAGTATAATTTAAGGGTTTAAATCAATGTACTTTGAATGTTTACAACATTTTGGTAAGTATTAAGCGATTTTAGGCAAAATATACATTTTTGCACGATTTTTGGCACTTAACTGCATGTTTTTGCAAATTTTAAGTTATTAACTGCACATTTTTATATTTTTACTGCATGAAAATCCGGTCTCTAGTTATAACAATATAAAAACATTATTATTTATCAGCATTGAAGTTATATGTGTCGGCGTCGTCTTGACGTTCAGTCGAAAATTATTTTAAATCAGTTCGACGACGACCTTATTCGTATTAAAATGTCCAGTGAAAAACTGAAAGACTTACGCGTAATAGATGGTTTTAAGTTTCGCTTCATCGCATGCTGCGCAATGAAATTCAACCGTGGGCATGTTCCAAAAAGACGTGTAATGCATTTTCAAAATAATAAATAAATATGTACATAATATTGAGACTATTTACAACAATGCATTCTGTTGAAAATAATTTAAAGAATAACGATTGTATTTTACAAGACACAAATATTTTTAAACCCACCCATAGATTCAGTATTATTTATGTATTTGGATTGGTAGCTTGTCCTAAGTCTTGAAAAAGTGGTGAAGGGAAGTATTTGTGTTTACGATTCGTAGGTCACCATTTATAGATCGTGTCCGCAGCTTAAATGATTTTTATAAAATAAATATCCGAAATTAGTATGTTGATAACTAACCGTGTCCGCAACTGTTAGGTCGACATTGATGACAATTTCTTTTTTTGTCCGCAACTAATATGCAGCGGTTTCAGATCTATTTTACAAATGCAATAATTTTTGTTTTATTCGTTATACTCAAAGTTTAAAATATATATATATATATATATATATATATATATATATATACGTATATTGTTATAATAAAAGGCTAACATTTTATGACAAATGATGCTCTATTTAGTTTTTATCTAAACGATTTTTCGATGTTTTTTTTAAATACCGCAATTCACACCGCGTTTTTATTGAAGAGTCTACATATTTTTTGGAAATTCCACAATTTTAATATTTATTGTTTGGCCAATCGTTTAAGAGAAGTAATAGCATTTTAAGTTTAATACAGCGGTGTGGTGGTAGTATATTTTTATAGAGAAATCCTACTTTTACTCTCTGCTTAAATCTTAACTTTAAATGCTTACATGGCTTTTAATATTGGTCTAATAATAACATCAACAAAACAAAGTATTTTCTTCCGTAATATATTAATGCATTATGTTACGAATAGTGGTAATATTTAAGAACACTAAAAACCTTGTCAAATCATGTGCCTAAATACAAATTTGAGCTAAATTTCATTTTTATAAAATGTAGAGTTTTATTTTTTTAATTCTCAAAATGAAAAATATAAAAAAAAAAACAAAAATTGTTCGTGAAAACGAGTGCAGGACGCGATAAAATACATACGACCTGGTATAATGTGCGGGTGAGCGAATAACGATCGATTGATCGTACGCGTTCGATGTAAAATATATACACATTCTACCGCGGGTACAGTGCGCACGAATCCGATAAATATAGTCCCTTCCGGCAGCGTGCGCGTGTTCGCCGCGTGATTAAATAATAAATAGTAATATTATTAATATTATAAATCGTAAGACTCTATTATTTGTACCGATATAAACATATTGTTGCCGTTTAAAATAATTATCTTAAATCAACGAGCCGCTTGGACTCAATAGTTCTGTTGCTACATAAACGCGTCGAATATATTTTACCGTCAATGTTTACAAAATTAAATAACAACGTGAATGTGTTTATTTGTTCAAGTCATTTCTCTATTGTACGTCTATTATATTTTTTTGTCTACATATTATTTATCAATAATAAGGGTTTACAATTTTATTGGAGTTTATTACACTCAGTGCCGAGTTTAGTATTATACACCCTCACATCATCCACCCTAATAATGACAATGTGCAAAAGAGAGTTGTAAATTAATTTCGTTGATTTATTGTTTTTTTTTTTTAGTTTATAATATTATCACCTTATTATTTAATTGTATTATTAATACGAACTATTTTACTATTTGTTAGAATTTTACCAAATAAATATTGTATATTATTTCACACGTATTTATTTGCACGTTAATATTACAGCGACGGGGGCCTTACAGCGCTTTCTTCCAGAACTGGTCCCTCTCTGAGGTATAGAAATATAAATTGTGCCAATATAACATTGTACGTATACATCATTTAATACGATTACGGCCGATATCGTTCGATGTATTATAAATCAACAGAAATCGTGAATTCTTTATAGCAGCGCATGTATATACGCGCACATAGTGCGTAATTACAGGTGGTAGGTATTATATGCTGCACGTGTGTGTACTGTGTAATATAAAAGTTTATCGCGAATATTTAGTTTAATCTCATGAATGTGTTCGGTTTTGAGTGCTCATAACATAATATAGTGTTTAAACGCATAATTTTATATATGCTATACGATATGGAATGTATATATTGCGTTTCAATGTGAAATCGAGCGTTAAAAGGAAAATCAAATTATTCAGCTAATGTGTGTGTGTAAGAGTTCGCACACAAGATAATACCTATTTAACCCAACAAATGATTACTGTGCGTGCGTGCGTGCATGCGTGCGTGTGTGTGTGTGTGTGTGTGTGTGTGTGTGTGTGTGTGTGTGTGTGTGTGTGTGTGTGTGTGTGTGTGTGTGTGTGTGTGAGTGTGTGTATACTGTATACAAGTAAGGGGTTACATTTGTTACCGTACATTTGTTTTTCTACCCACGTGGAGTATATAATCATGACAAAAAATCGAATAGAAAAAAAAAAAAAAACGTTGTAAAATGTAAGTACCCGCATTGTTTTTATAGTTATCTAATTCGGTAAAGTTTGTGGCCTGAACAACATTTCGTTTCAAACGGTGTCATTTTTATAATAGTAAATTTATAAAATAATCAGGTCTTACGGATATAATATAATATAATAAAAAAAAAAGCTGGTAAGTGAGATGATGGTGGTACAAGTTCGTCCCTTGTCCCTTCGGTCCTCGGACAAGATATTGGTGATGAATGTATTAAGTTTTAAAGAAATGATGACTCATTTCTTTAGTATAAAACGATTCTGAGCAAAGCTTCAGTGTAATATAATATGTTATTATTTAAATACTGTTTACGTATTTTACGGTTATTTGTATAATTTTTGGTGAGTTTTTTTGTAATTAAACCCTCATAAAATATTCAATTAGATATAACTCATTTAAACTTCAATTGTTATAACAATTATTACTCATTAGAAATAAACTTAAAAGAAATCAGACAATATCGAAAAAAATCGTATAATAATTTATTAAAGTGTGTATAAAAAAAAATCCTGACTAACGATTTTTGAACTTTTGTTAGGATAATTAGGTAGGTACCTATATGAGTAAGGTCATATTAAATTTTCAGAACTTTTTGTCAAATATTTAAAATTATATTATATAAAAACTTTTAAACAATTTGGTAAATTAAAAGTTCTATATTTAAGTCAAAAGTGCTTTAATTGTTCTGAAAATGTTGTCCAATATAAAAAAGTATGTATTTGATATTGGATAAAATTTTCAAGTTTCTAGTTTCAATACTTTTCGATTCATGACTAAATACCTAAAATCTGAACAGTGAAAATCTCGTTTACGGCGGATTTTTACCGTTTTTACTCAGTTTTTCGATCGTTATTCTTGATTACTGGAAAAACTATGGAGATTTTGGAAAAATGACCTCTTTAAAGTACCATCTCAGTTCAATTTCGAATCTAAAGAGTGGCTGGACGAAACTTTTGGACAAGGATTTCTCTACGAAAAAGTGTTTACAGAAAAAAAAATAAATAAATAAAAAAAAAAAATAAAAAAATAAATAAAAAAAGTTCGTCCTTCGTCCCTTCGGTCCTCGGACAAGATATTGGTGATGAATGTATTAAGTTTTAAAGAAATGATAACTCATTTCTTTAGTATAAAACGATTCTGAGCAAAGCTTCAGTGTAATATAATATATTATTATTTAAATACTGTTTACGTATTTTATGGTTATTTGTAAAATTTTTGGTGAGTTTTTTTGTAATTAAACCCTCATAAAATATTCAATTAGATATAACACATTTAAACTTAAATCGTTATAACAATTATAACTCATTAGAAATAAACTTAAAAGAAATCAGACAATATCGAAAAAAATCTTATAATAATTTATTAAAGTGTGTATAAAAAAAATCCTGACTAACGATTTTTGAACTTTTGTTAGGATAATTAAGTAGGTATATGAGTAAGGTCATATTAAATTTTCAGAACTTTTTGTCAAATATTTAAAATTATATTGCATAAAAACTTTCAAACAATTCGGTAAATTTAAAGTTCTATATTTAAGTCAAAATTGCTATAATTGTTCTGAAAATGTTGTCCAATATAAAAAAGTATGTATTTGATATTGGATAAAATTTTCAAGTTTCTAGCTTCAATACTTTTTGATTTATGACTAAATACCTAAAATCTGAACAGTGAAAATCTCGTTTACGGCGAATTTTTACCGATTTTACCGTTTTTACTCAGTTTTTCGATCGCTATTCTTGATTACTGGAAAAACTATGGAGATCTTGGAAAAATGACCTCTTTAAAGTACCATCTCAGTTCAATTTCGAATCTAAAAAGTTGCTGGACGAAACTTTTGGACAAGGATTTCTATACGAAAAAGTGTTTACAGAAAAAAAAAAAAATAAATAAAAAAAATAAACATCATTGTAAAACCATAAGATCCTTCGCTTCACTCAGAATCTAAAATAAACATCATTGTAAAACCATAAGATCCTTCGCTTCACTCAGAATCTAAAAAATAAATAAACATCATTGTAAAACCATAAGATCCTTCGCTTCACTCAGAATCTAAAATCATTGTTATATAATAATGCATGAATCACTAAATTCACAATACGTTCTAATAAACAACTAAAAAAAAATATTATAAACTGAAACCGACTGTGAATTTTGTGACTGAAGGCCGATAAAAAAAATTTGTCAATAATGTGAAAAATATATCGTGTTGATCAGTAAAAATAATAATCGATGAGTAATAAAAATCAAGATATCGATGATCATTATAAATTTTGTATTGTGTACGGCATAGTAGACAGTGTAGTTCGAAATTTAGAATGGTACAAAATTATTTTAATTACAAACTCAAACTATTTAATCAATAATCATAATTGTACATAATCTATAAATCACAATGAATTCAGTTTTATAAAATATGCATTACTATTATGTCGGATTATTACTATCGATCCCCAAACCCCGCTCAAAAATGGCCTCGAATTCGGATATTGTATCGTCGTTATTCTGAAACTATTAGTAATATTATACAAGTCGCTTGAAAAAGGCACTTATCAACATGTTTATCACAACATTGCATTATACACATACGTTTTTTTGGCCTGTTTTTGAATGTAAAATTTCGGAAATTCACACAGTGACACACTGACACGGAGGTGCGCAGCTGAAACGTAGACGAGTCGTCGTGGCCTAGACGAATGTAACGGCGCGGCGGCAGTTAGGTGATGCGCAACGGAAATATAAAAAAACACTGCACGCACGTGAAAACGACGATAATGTTAATATTCGTCGGGTAAGTGTTTTTTTTCTTTTTTAGTCACCCACGCGCACGCCTTCACGTCCACACAGAATAATAAAATATATAGTATTGTGTTTCCATTTCGCGTCAGGTTTTCTCTCGTTTGCCCATGTAACGATGTTACACCATCGTCCGTGGCGTGCGCGCATCGTTTTCCAAACATAAGTTCTTACCGGACACGATAATATTGCACACTGTATTTATTTTATTTTTAACCATACGAGTAGTATAGTCAAACTTGGTCTGTTCAAAGTTGAAAGGTCCAGTGTAAACATTCGAAAAATCCATCAAGAGTTTGGTTAGTTAAAGAAAAACGAAAAACGAAAAACAAAAGTATAAAATGAACATTATAATTTGTCTTCAAAGTAATAGTTTTATTATACGCATACTATGTGTTTTTAATTCGATATTTTTAAAAATATTTAATTTTTTTCAACCATTGTTTATGAACCTATCAAGATGTATTCTATGTACAATATTGGTGCATAATTAATCGATTGCAGTATGTATTAGCATTGATTATAGAATACATTTTATAATTTATGTATATATAAAATAATTTAATGAATTTATTCTATAATCAATGGTATTAGGTAAATCATTTGATTTTATTAAGTGCTAAAAAAGTTTATTTCTGACGTCTTGCTAGTTTTCAATACACTGTCTTAATTCATGATGATAATGTATAAGATCGTTTTCAACATTACGGATACACGAATATAACCGTGTATCAACGATTATAATAAATTGAGTCGTTGAGTTATCCCCGAAGTTAAATATGATTTTTATACATTGTTTCAATAAAATATTTTAGAGACCGGAGAAAACGTTGGATATATCGACAATTTTGAGTATATCAAGTTTAACTGTAATTATTTATATATTATATAAAATTTCTTTGCTGATAGTCGGTTGTATTAGAGGTTGTATAGGAGACTTTTTCTAGGCGTGTCACACAGGCTTATGTCACGTCTAAAACTATATAAGTATGTTTAAAGTTTGGTCACGATCACTGCCTGGAATATAATACAGAAAAAAAGTAAAAGGTTATGATAGTTTTTAGTGTATCGGCTACTATTTGTATCATTATTATTCTGCATTGATAAAAAACCGTTACGAAATTCTCGATGCACTTGAGAATGATTTCAGTGTGAGGGTATATTTTGTATAAATGTATAATACGCCTATTGGGATTAATACGCGTGTAGTTATACACATCAATGCGCACGTTTGTATTGACGCAAAGATGTGTGATAGTTATGACTATGAACTGGTGGTTCGGATAATCAGTATATTTATTAAACACTTATCATAGCTTTTGAAAAATTCATTAGTTTTTGTTTAGTACCAAAAGTTATTACTTATTAATATAAAATATTATTTGCAAATATAATTAACATTGAATAATAAAATATTAAGTCGCGGTCATATTGACCAATACGTGACTAATCATGTTCCCCGTATTGATCGTAAAGCCGCGTACACACTTGTAACATTCTTGCGTATCGTAACACCGTATCGTAACTTTGTCGCGTAACAACAACTCATGTGTGGACGTAAAGGCGCAACATCGTCGTGTAACAAAAGTTGACACGCGACGGAGTTACGCCGCGTTCCACCGGTTGTCGGTAAATTTGAACCGCATCAAAAGATTGTTGCGAGGTGGGGTTACGAATAGTGTGGACGTAAATAATAACGCAACGTCGCAACATTTGTATCGTGACAGTCGTTTTTCGGTTTTCACGCTTGTTAGTAAGTTGTCTGCAGTGTTTAAATAAATATTTGTGTTAATATTTCTAACTAAATATTGTTATTATTCGATATGGAGTGGAACGAACAAAATACAATAACATTTATTGAAATGTATGAACAAAAACCAATACTTTGGTATGCAAAACATCCACAGTATTATAATAAATTTAAAAGAAATGATGCTTGGGAAGAAATAGCAAAAGAAATTGGGTTTTCAGGTGACGAATGTAGGAAAAAAATGATTGCCTTGTCATCTGCAATGAGACGAGAAAAAGCTAAAATTAAAAAAAGCTTTGGAACAGGAAAAGGTAAGAAAAATCACACATAAAATGTAATGATTTTAAACTAATAGTTATATTTTTCACAGGTGCAGATGAAATATATAAAAGCTCTTGGTATGCGTACAACTACATGAAATTTCTTTGGGATAAGGATACACCTTGCCAAACAACAACTTCTGTGAGTATAAAATAATTTATATTTTATGTCATTAGTATTTATAATATATTTAATGTGCAATTTTAGCATATTTTCAACTAGGCTTAAGAATTTTTAATTACTATTTATAAAATAAGAGAAATGACAAATGAAAAATAAACAGTTAGTGTTAAATAAATTATATTAATAGGACACACAAAATAAAAATAAATACACAGTAAAACTAAAAATAATTAATAGTATTGTTCAAAATTAGTTGGTATAATGTTGCCATATCTAAATATAATTACTACTATCGACACGAATGTCGAATATAATATCAAATTTATTATTATATTAAAATGTATTCACAAAAATATTTATAACCATTTCCATTTCAGAATAATAACGTACCTGTGTTTTGTGAATAATATTTATATTGTGTAAATAATGATTATGTTTGCATACTAGAAAAATGTATATATCCAGTTTTATTTATTTTTTTGTTTTTTTAATTTACCATTATTATTATGAATATTCATTTTGCCAGCTAATTTGTCCTTCTTTTATAAAATAGTCAGCCAATTCTTCTCGAATTTCTTTTGCAGCCAAACATGATTTACGTGGTATATTTTTTAATGGAATTAAAGATGTTCTATTATCATAATCATTTCTCCATGAGCCATTTATTATCTCTCCATTCACAACAGAGTCCATACTTCCTGGTGGTGAATAAATATTCAGAGATGTAGTACTTCTTCGCAAAAAATTATGAAGATGAACTACTGCTCTAACGATAATTTGTGCTTTCTGAGGCTCCAACAATAGTGGTTTTCGAAGTACACGAAATATAGATGAGCTGATTCCAAAGGCATTTTCCACTACCCGACGAGCTCTGGACAGCCTATAATTATATATTCGTTCACGGGAACCTTTTTGATGTATACCGGAAAATACTTTCATTAAGTTTTCACTTATAGCAAATGCGTCATCTCCAATAAAAAAATAAGGAATTTCTTTTTCTCTGTTAGTTAAAGGTTCAGGTTTTGGAAATCGCAATTCGTTTTTTTCAATTTTTTTGTACAAAGTAGAATTTTTATATACTCCTCCGTCTGAAATTCTTCCCTGGCAGCCAATGTCGACATACATAAAATTATAAAAGCAAAAAGAACAATACTAAAGGTACTTTTATAATTAAAGTATTCACTACCACTGTTAATAGGAGCTTGTAGAATAACATGCTTTCCATCTAATGATCCTAAGCAGTGAGGAAAGTTCCAATTTTCTTCAAATTGTTTTTCAGTGTCTAACCAACCTTTTTCTTCTGAGGGTATCTGAAATCAAATAATTAAAGAACCTTGTATTAAATTGTATTATTATATTTTAGATTCTGAGCGGAGCGATGAATGTATTGATTTTACAATGATGTGTTTTTTTATTTTATTTTTTTTTATATATTTATTTTTATTTTTTTTTTTTTTTTGTATCTGTGTACATGATAAGTAGATTTTACAATAATGTTTCGATTTTCAACTTCAGTATCTTGTTTGATAGGAAAGTGAATATCGTTGGTGCATTGGGGTGGTCAAAATTTAATTTTCCCAATAGTTTTCAAAAGCGCTGTGAAAAACAAATGAAAAATTAAGGAAAAACGGGATTTTTTATGCAAAATCGATTTTCGACAAAAAACTCAAAAATTAATTTCTGTAAACACTTGAAATTTTCACTAAATGTTTATATTAATGTTGTCTATACAGGGTTAAGTTCAAGAGTTTTGACTTTTTTTGAGCTATTTACGGTCATTTTCAGTTTTCAAATTTTTTAGTTTTTTTTTCTATAATTGTCAATAAATTTTTATTTGTAGGGTAAAAAATCGTGAAATTTTAATCCAAAGCTCCTGATATATTGTTACTATAGCAGTTGAAAAATATTAAAAATACGTAGGCAAATTTTTTTTTTTAAGCATTTAAAGTTCGAATTTTGACAAAATTTATCAAAATCTCGAAAACTATCAATCATTGTAATTAAAAAATTATAAAATGTTCATGTTTGGACGAAATTTCAAATTACATATTAAAATCAATATTAACTTATTATTTATTAGCTTTTATCATTTTATTATAATTTTATTTGTTATAGAGTTACACCAAACTCCAAAATTGATTTTTTTGTTTTTCCCGGTGCTTTTAAAATTACTCTCTCTTTATATTTACAGTTACCGATTGAAAAAGAGATGGACATGACAGAAATGATCGGAAATGACGAACCTTCTCCAAACTCGTCTCTACCACCATCGCTATGCTCATCTCTTCCACCACCACCAAGCTCATCTCTACAACCACCGCCAAGCTCATCTCAGCTACCAGAACCGAGTCATTCAACGCCTACTCTAGCGTCCTCAAAAAAAAGAAAGAAGTCAGAAGATCCTCGATTGGATAAAGCTTTTGAACTTTTATCTGCTGCAGCTTCTGCTACAAATGCTGACGAATCGCAAAATGTTGGCGATTTTGTGGCAAACAAACTGAGAAAGTACTCAGCAAGAACACAAAGTGCGATTCAACATGCGTTTATGGGTATTTTTCTGAATGCAGATAATGGCATGTACGAACAGCCTTTGATACCTCAGTATACCTTTGATTATCCTTCACGATCTACAACTGCAAACATGTCTCAGAATTCTAATTTGTCATCCCCATACTCTTCTGAAACTCCAACTCCTGAACAAGTTTGTACACCTCAAGTGGATGACGGAGACATTTTAAACTTTTCAATGTTAAATTAAATTAATTAATTAATATTAAAATTTTTTATGTAACTTTTTTATATAAGTAAATAAAATAATACATTTTATATGTGCATTTACCTGAATATTTTCCCTTAGTGCTTCTACTAAAGCTTCACAGACTTCTGGTACTATTTGACTTATGGCTTGTTTTGATGTTCTAAAAAGATATTGCAAACTAGAGTAATGATCGCCTGTTGCTAAAAAGCGTAATGTTATTGACAGTCTTTCTTGAACACTTATTGATTTTCTCATAAAAGTATCCTTTTTAGCAATTTTTGGACCAATCATATTTAACAAATACTCAAAATCAGTAGGTGACATTCTCGTAAAGTTTTTATACTGGCCGCTAATTTCTTGGAATTTTAAATCAGCTAACAGTGTGTTGTTATTTGCAGGAAATTCGTTTCTTCTTGAGAACAATCGTGTCTGCCACCATCTTCTTTGTTTTGATTGTTTTTTTTTTAGTGATAAATGAATACATATATATGCTGCAGCACTTATTTGCAAATTATTCATTGTTCAAAAATAAAATTAAAAAAATAAAAACTCGAAGAACGTACTACCACTGCAGAGAACCACGGTAAAGTGAAGATTGTACACCACCAAGCGTGGTGGAACACTACGCAACATAGCAACATCACAACATCGCAACACCTACACACAAATAATGATCTCGTAACATGTAACATGTAACATGTAACACTACTATGTTACGATACGGTGTTACGATACGCAAGAATGTTACAAGTGTGTACGCGGCTTAAGACAAGAACATTATCTATATTTTACTAACTACTTGCTATTTTTATAATTGTGTGAGTTTAAATAAAACTATATCGGCTTTATTTTTGCCATAGTTTATAATCCACATTTATTATTATTTTTGTGTTCGACTCAATACCGGTTACACGTTTACATAATTAATAATCATTCATAAACTAAATAAATAACTGATTTTGTAAAAAAAGGTTTTATGTATTCCTTTTTGATTAATAAAGCTAATACACAGTTTAAAAAAACTAATACTATGAAACGATAGTGCGGTCAAAAAGACCGCAGCGTGACTGATGATGTAACACATGCTCACGCGACTGTAACGTGCCAACGGTGTTGATTGACACGGTGTGTACAACAACACGGGTGTAAGATTTCGATTAAAGTGTAATAGTCGAATGATTTGTATTATTATTTGTTTTAATTACACTTTTTAGTAAATTTAACAATTTATACAAATCAAAATTACAATATATACCTAAGTAGCCAGGTGACGTGAAATGGCTCGATCTTGAATAGCTTGATACGTCTGCTTAATGGGTTGATTCTGGGCTGGTTATCTATAAAGACGACACCAGTGACTATTCACTGGTGTCGCCTTTTAGACTTACGGAGGGGCATTGTGCCCGTTAATCAACATAAACATTAAACAAACGACGCAAGTTTGTCTCTGCGGATTTATCATTTTACAATATTTCATACCAATGTAATATAATATAAAATTTTAAATGCGGAACCTTATTCAATCACATTCTTTAAATAAGCAACAGGATACTTTAGTTTTGTTTTTTTTTCTCAGAATAGAATACATATTTTTAATGCACCGAGTACGCACTTTCGAGTTTTGTGTAATAAGCGTGATAAATAAATATCAAACACAAATTGTTAATAGAATAACTGAACGAATCGCGAATTTTCGGCGTGTATGTGTGTGTGTGTGTGTGTGTGTGTGTGTGTGTGTGTGTGTGTGTGTGTGTGTGTGTGTGTGTTTTGTGTAGCGTGTGTTACATATGATTCGTACAGGGGCGTATTTATGGGGGGGGGGCTGAGGTGGCTTCAGCCCCCCTCCCCGAAATCCAGGAATTGTTAATGAAGTAGTGCTTATTATGTCCTATCAGATGTAAATCGTAAAAGATCAAAATAATTTTATAAATAATTATTAGTATCAACGAACAAATTATTCATGTAATGTGTCTGACGATTTTGATCGTAACGATTTTACCTTTTATTTTGGTTTAATAGGCTGGATTGGGGAATTTCAGTAAGAGAAAATACCAAAGTCCCCCCCCAAAAAAATCTAAATACGCCCCTGAATTCGTATTACATTTTTGATATTTGTGATAGCGTATTACACGACTAACGGCGGGTTAACGACGAAAACGAAAAATCAAGAACAATAGCGATATCATAACGCAAGCGGTTGGATCGTACCCGTTATGAAAATTGCTAGTCTTGACGGACACTCGCGGCGTGCACACACGAATGGTCGCGCAGCGCGGAAAACCGAAGCGACGGACGCGCGGGCACGTGACGAGTGACGACCACGTCACGGCGTTTCGGCAACGCACACTCGTCGGCGGAAAAACGACGGTCGCGCGCGGGGCGGCTTGTACGCGGGACCGTCGACAGCGTTTGTTCAGACTTATTTTTCCACGCTTTGTTCTCGCCGTCAGCGTCGCGCAACGATCGTGTCGGCCGGTACGCGTCGTCGTGCGCGCCCGTGTGTCAAGGTTCCTTTTTCGTCGCTCGTTATTTATTTATTTTTCGTATGACACATTTGACACGTCATAATATACATAAAAAGTTGTAATATGGAACAAAAATAAAATAAAAAGCAAAATAAAATAACTCATATATATATATATATATATATAAAAATGATAATAATAATATAGCAATGTGCAATAGGGTTATAAATAAAGAGCGGAAATTTAGGTTCTTAAATCAAAATATGATGCTCATATGCTTTAAAAAAAACCTTAAAATATTCTCTAAATATTTCTTAAATTTGTAAATATGCAAATATGATTTTTTTCTAAAATGTTCAATAAATACAATAAATAACTGCTAAGCGCCATTCTCTTGGTAACAGGTAAATTATTGAATGATAAAAATTGTAAATTTGTTGATACAAATACATATAAAAATAAAAAAATGTAATTAAAAATCATAAGAGTTTGATAATAAATAATTAATAACTTTGCACCATTCCTTTGGTAACACGAAATTGTTGAACAATAAAAAATGTTAATCAGGTGATACATAGCTACATAAGTGTGATAAAATATATTTAAAAATATATAATAGTTTAGGAAAAATAATAAATAACTTTGCACCATTCCTTTGGTAACAGGAAATTATTGAACAATAAAAAATGTAAATCAGTTGATACTTGATACAGAGCTATATAAATATAATTAAACATAATAATAAAATGTAATTAAAAAAAATACAAGAGTTTAATAAAAAATAATAGATAACTTTAAACCGTTCCTCAGGAACATAACCAATTCGATTACAGACGAGTAGATGATTGAATGATTTTGAATTTTTATCACTCTTAAATCAAATTATTTTTTTTCCTAGAAAAAATCACATTTCGAGAAATTCACAAAATATACGAATTTTTATGAACAATATTAGAATATACTCTAAAATGTGTCCAAAATATGCTTTATTATGCTAAATTAATTTATTCCTACGAACTCTGTGATAGATAAATCGTCCACTTTTTTCACCCTCGTAAAGTTGCATAAAATCAATAAAAATACCTATGTAAAAACCTAAAGATCCGCTTTTTAGTTATAAATTATCAATTTGTATATTGCTTATTGTCTAGTTTTAATATTTTCTCTACCGGGAGGATGGTGGTAGCCTGCATGTGGTCCTCCCTGCATGCGCTTGTAGACAATACGATCACCCTAGCGTACGAAGACAGACTGCGAGCGTAACTAATACCACCACCAAGGCGCTGATACCCAGCAACAGATACAGTAATATTCGTTGCTCGTACGTCGCGACTATTCTTTCCGGCACAAAACGCACTCTCGCGCTGTTACGAGTGTAGTTTAGACGACACGTCTCAATCGAATCGGTTTCTGCAAAAGTGGCGAAAGTCGAAATTGTCGGAAAATTTTTTTTTTGTGGTTTTGGCCTCTTGGAAGGTATTTACCATAGACCTATTATCTCAGATAATAGGTCTATGGTATTTACATTGCTTTCTATAAAAAGGGCGTCAGTCCTTATTTCCGCATCGAAACCCAGAAGTCTTCGTCCGCGAGTAAACGCTTGGGATCGTTTTTTTTTCGTTTGTACGCTGCAGTGAAAACAGACGAAGAGACAGCCTGTAGGAAATAATACGCTGCTACCCAGTTTTGCTCCTAGGAAACGTCTATAGTCGTCTTACTGCATACTAGTGCTCTGCATGTCCAGTCTTTTCGGTCTTTGTGTATTATGATCTAAAATGGTTTGGTCCGGTCCGGTCCGCCTTCAATTTCAGTTCGACATAAGTTTAAATGACAGAATCGCGGTCCGGTCTGGTTTATTTTAACACGTAATAGAATATATACGTATAACTATAAAATTAACACGTTCAATCCGTCTATAATTGTAATTTTCTTCAGAACGTAGTGATGGCGCGGAAGGGATGGGAATTCTAAATGTATTAATAAAATAGAAAGATATTTAATTACTTTAGTTTAATATTTCAGGTATTTTTTTTACTATTGTTCTAGCTCGGTCTTATTCTTATTTTTTTTTTTAAATCGGTACAGTATTGGTGTTTTCTTATGCTATAAAAATGAACTGTCCAATCCAGTCTGGCTTGATTTTTCTTCGGCGATTTTAACGAACGGTTTACGGCCCCGTAATAAAATACAAACACGAATAAAACACAATATATTGTCGCAGAAGAGAATGACTCTCAATGTCGGAGCAGTGCCGGATGATGGATTTTGCGTAATAACACGCATGCCGGGGACCTTACATGGTAAAGCGGTTAGATATCAATATTTTACCTGTGGCTGCAGATCGTTTCGAAAACTGCCAATTAGGTAGTGAGTATTTTGCGCTGAACGAGCGCTTTTATAATAGTACCTAATAGTAATAATAATAATAATGTGCTTTATGGAAATGCGTTACGTCCACCGTATTGTTGTATCCCGTATTAGGTGGCGGCAGTGGAGTGACGGTTGACTGGAATTAGTGACTGAGAAAATAAATCGGGATTTAAAAATTAAATAAATACTAATATCGGCCGGTCAAAAACTCACAACCAGCTGCAGATCACGTGTAACGGTTTTAAAATAATCAAAGATTAATCAATTAATAGTTAAATTCATTTTAACTTTTTTAACTCCAATTACCGATAATAATTTTGTATAATTAGTGAATTTGCCCTTGCGTCAACTCAAATTGTGTTGTCAGTAGAGTTAATTTCGAATTTTTTCTGTCCATCGTTATAAATACATGTTATATTTTTCTTTGGTTTTATCGTATATAGGAAAAAAAATAGTTAAAATCAGTTTAAGTTGATGCGAATCGACTTACGATGTAATAAATTGATTTGCTTATCCGAGTCAAAATTAACACCATATAAATATTGTAATTTTAACCAACACATTGTAATTTAACCAAAAACTAATAACCTTTGTTGTTGATGTTTTTTAAGTGCAATAAAAAAATAAAAAAAATAAAAAAATAAAAAAATATTCGTATATTTACTTGCTCAGTCTTGATAACAATCAAACGACTGCGAGCTAAACGATAACTCGCCTACAGCAGCAATAAATTAGTCACTTTTGATGCCGATTGGGTTTTCGCCTTCAAACAAGCGGTCTTCGTTCATTTTCACCTTTTTCTATCTCCTCGATAATATACTCGCGAGGTGTTTATAATTTTCTTAATTAATTAATTTAATCTCTTTGTCGCTCTTGCCACGAACCCATCGGACGCGTGCGTCCGCTGTACTCTATTGCAACCGGAACTCGGAAAGAATTTCGCTATTCGCCGTCGAATAACTTCTACAATATTGCAATATTTTATATTAGGTACATTTATTTGCTCGTGTGGGCGATATTTTTTCATGCGTCTACCTTGCAGACACACTATTTCGCAACAAACATAATCTATACGAATGTTATTGTATAACGCACGTATGAAATAAAAAAAGCACATTAGTCATTCGTCTAATAACGTTATGATATTATTATTATTATTTTTATGTGCTTTTTGTATCGGTCACTGCGCGTGACGTACACACGCGCCCGTGTGAAATAATCAACACAGGACTCGCACTCGACGTTACAATATTTTACGTAATATCAAATCAGGTAAATCCGTACGACGTTATGTTTTACTTCGAGTGATTTATGGATAGGTTTGTAGGTGGATAGGTGTATCAAATGATTCGTGTATAGCATATTTCACTGGTTATATTTTAATTTTTTTTCTGTCCGACCAAGCGGCGGGCGTGCAGTGCGGAGCAATAACAATAATAATATCGAGTACGATAGAAGACGACAGACGTCCGCCGCGATGCGATATCACCGTAATAATAACATGTACGTAATATATAATGAAATCGGATCATTATGATTATTACATTAACGTCCTTACAGAAATCGCGATGGCGTGGCTTACGATCGGCTAATTACGTACGAATTAAGGTCGGCGATGAACACGGCGAGTAAAGACGTCTTTATGCCCGCGTATTATATACACGCACGCGCGGGCGTGTGTGTGTGTGTGTTTGTGTGTGTGTGTGTGTGTGTGTGTGTGTGTGTGTGTGTGTGTGTGTGTGTGTGTGTGTGTGTGAGTGTGTATTGGCAATTACTTTTACGTCAAGAAGTCTCACGACTTCAATTTACTTGTAATTATAATCGCGCGGCGTTTATTATTATAGATGTACGCACACGTCGTCGTTATAAAAACATTCGAGGAGAAGAACTGCATTCACATACGTCCGTCTGCTGTCCATGTCGGTCCGTTTACACACGCGTGTACCTATTTCATCAACGCACAAACGTTTTGCCACGTTATTTATATAGTGTATTAGTGTGCATGCGAAATAAACGCGTGTAATAATATCGTATTATAAACGCGTGGAATATAATGCGTCCTATTTCCAAAGTAAATCTGTTTCCAGTCCGTGTATAGGTAGCACCAGTGGCGCTGAAGCCAGTTTTCAGAGGTATTGCAAAGCATTATAAAAATACCTTCAAAGCATGTACCCACCCACCTACCCACAATAGGTTGAAAAACTGCCCCTCATTTATTTCCCATCCCATCGATACATAATTTTAATGACTACAAGTTAAAATTATATGTATAGATTGCCAACATGGCCGTGTTAAGGGGCGCAATAGTTCTTACGGCATTATTACCATTGAGTAAAACTAGCTATAAGCCTATAATATTACTCAATGGTTTAGCGAATAGCTTTATCATAATTCATAACGTTAGACATGAAAAATAATTTATAACTTTCATACGTTGAAATTATTTTAGCAAGTGTGTTTCGCAGTCTTACCACACCCACCCACCCTTAACAGGTATAGCAGCTGCAATACCTAGATATAGGGATCGGCGCGACTGGGTAGCACTTACGAGCAGTGTTGGGATTAGATAAGTACTTTTTTATCTAGATAAAGATAAAGATAGTATGACATAAAACTATCTAGATAAAGATAAAAGATAACTAAATCAACATTTATCTAGATAAAGATAAAAGATAAATACTTTTTATCTAGATAAAAAAATAGATAATTTTTTTTAATTCCTACTTTAAAGCAGGGTCATCATTTCAATATTTTCTAGGGTAGGGGCGTAGGGCATTATGTTGAGACGTAAGTATAAAACTACCCTTCACTTCTTAGGCATCCAACCAGTGACGCCACTAGCACTAAATTTTAGGGAGGGATATTTTTGTCTATGGTCCTATCTCAGTATTATGCCACAGGTAAGATATATTTTTTTTTTTTGGTGGGGAGAAAATATTATCGTGAAAAAACTATATAACACGACACTTCACAATCATTTTGAACCTTAACAACAGTTTTAGTATGTATTTAAATTTTTATAAGTAGATATACAATATTTTTATTAGGTAAAATACATATAATATAATTTACATCAATAATTTTTTCATTAATTTAATGTTGACGACGGTTGACGAGTCATCAACATAACATAACAATGAACTGTAGGTTTACTCTATATTTGAGCACCTAACAAGTTCCAGGCCCCTAGCAAAAAGATAAATAATGAATAATACCTTATAGGTATATAGTATTATTAGGAACAAACAATTTTTTACTCAGATGACTTAAAAAGTCAAATTTAAAGTATTAATTATCAAAATATTAACTGACAATGAAAACCAATATATATATATATATTTTTTTTTTTTGTATAGAGAATTAGAGACTTATAATTTATCTAGATAAATTTATTTAGATGGATGAAATTTTTATCTTAGATAATCTTTTAGATAAAATGAAATTATTTATCTAGATAAGATAAAAGATAACTAAATAATTATCTAGATAATTTATCTAGATAAATTTATCTTGATAAGTCCCAACACTGCTTACGAGTATATTATGTACGTTTACAGCGTACGCCCGCGAAAAGATCATAAACTTAATCGTCCCTCAGATCATAGACAACTAGAGTTTATAACTAGACCGCTATAATAATATGATATTTGACATCAGACGGTCTACACGTGTGTTAATACGTAAAAAATAACTATCAGCGCAATGAACGGGGAAGCTAGAGGGCCTGTGGTGCTGTGGATCTCGGAGAATCCAAAGGCCAATACACATTTCACATTTTGTTTTTTGTTTTTTTTTTTTTTCATAATTATTATGTACATCTATGTCTACCTATTTCCACAGAAAAGACAATAATATTATCACGTCGTACGCTTTTTGATCTTTTCTTGCATTCGCTTTGTAGACGATGAATATAGAAACCGTTTCGCTATAAATAAACAAAGACTGAAATCGGAATGAACGTACACGTTATGTTATTTTGATGTTATAATCGAATACATATTAGCATTGTTGTGTTAAAATATTATTAAATGTATTTTTTCTAATTTACATATTTAATCAGTTCTTGGCCCTGACAAATATCTGCTCCTGGACACACAGTTCAATATCACGCCACTAGCCATGACTGTACAATATCATGTTACCAGTAAATTGTATTACCGTGAAATATCTTTCTGCAGTCGTCGCGACACTACGGTTAGGTTTTCAAACGACAAATTCAGAACCCCGACACCTATAATTATACATGACGCAAATATTATGTTATAGATTTATAATAATATTTTTATAGGTTCGTTTATAAAGCGAATCAGTGACGATCGTACACATAGTGTTTACGATGTGTAGTCAAATCACTCGGTACGACCGTTATTGTTATTATTATTATTACTAAGGCTCGGGTTTTGTAGCAAAATAAATCCTTAAAAAGCCTTTCAAGTGGCAAAAAAAAGCAAAAAAAAAACTTTTTTTAAATCCAAAAAAAAAATAATAATAATAATAATTACACATTAAATTAAATATTAAAAAATGAATTTAAGACCATATATTTGATCAAGTTACTTTCGTTAAAACTCATCCTATTGAGTGCTGATATATTTTCATTCATAGAAAAAGACCTTTCCTCATCAACTGGTGTAATTGGTGCATATTTCATATAAGCTAAATCATTTAAAATACTGTTCCACATTAATGTTTAATGCAGTGCCATTATGAATGCTATTGATTTTTTGAAGTTCTACCCATCCATTATTCTTTGAAAAAACACGATTGCACTTTTCTAAAATCAATTTCGTTACTTCACCATTAGCTTTCTCTAACTTGTACATTGCTTCTAACATAGTAGCTATATTTTTTTCCAAAGGTGTGCCTAAAAAAAAAAAAAAAAATAATGATTTTTATATTATAATTTATTTGCATTGATATTTGATATATTAATGCAAATACTTGAAACAAAAATAAAAAATACCTAATTTTTCTAATTTTGTAAATGCGTGTGGTATTTATTTCTGAGTTTTTCACTGGTTTTATAATTTCTAGCAAAATAATGAAGTCCAAGTATAATATACCTAGAAATATGTAAAATTTTCACATTATGTAAAAATTAAGAAAAAATAATCAATCTGAGAAAAAAAGCTAAATAAAATTTACTTTATTGAAATCGGAACGAATCAAAACGTATTCATGTATAAGAATTATCTTTTTATCACTCTCCCGTCAAAAAAAGCCTTTGCTACAAAATCCGAGCCCAAATTATTACACACCCACTGCACGATGTACCTAATACACGGTGGTCAATCGCCGCTCTCCTCGACGTACGTGAACACGGACGAAATCGAAACGAGTACTGTTTCGACGGCTGCGTATTTTTTCGCGACGTTCTCATTAAATGAACGAGGAAATCAACTATCACTATACGGCTAAAAATTCGTATTATACACGTGCCCGTCTCTTAGTCGCAGGTCGTACTCGCAAATTCCCTATCCGTAGCGGGGACTGGTGTCTTTTGGGTTTTCGCGATTCCAGTTCTGGTACTCGAATACTTCATTAAACCGTTCAATTATTTGAAAATGTAAACATTTCGTTTCCGACGTTTCAAGGGTTTTCGGGTCCCAGCGCTGGTTCTTTTCGGTTCGGTCTCCGCCCCTGACTCGCAGGCCGTGTACACCTCTCGAAGGCGCGTCCAACTTGCCGACGGACGGATTTTCGATTGCCGTTTTTATTCGTGCTTCTCGCCTCGCGCGTGGCATGAAACGCGACAGTCGATTCTTTTTGTCCACGACGAACGCCGAGCGGGCCTCGGCTTTGTGATTTATAGTAAATACCGTACGCACACATACACTGCAGTTGCGTCGTACGGCGTGACATTGGCGACGGCGACGGGCGTGCGGTCGCGGCCGTGACGAGACGTGGGAGTTGCAGACCACCTTGGATCCGAGTGCTGGAAAGAAAATAAACAAAACAATAAATCGACAACGATATTTGCTACGGTCAAAACGTCTAAATATAGACCGAGCTCGCGCACGTGCGAGCGCGTGTGTAGAGGTTGTGTGTGTGTGTGTGTGTGTGTGTGTGCATGACGCGAGTTGTGTGTTATCGTACATATATCACGCGTGTAGATGACTCGACGGACGGTCATACGAGTCGTGCGAAAAGTCAACTTTCGTGGCCTCCGCGCGCACGAAATAGGAAACGGGTTCGCCGGCAGGCTCACGTGGGAAATCGGCGCGGCGCCGAAAACGGCCGAGACACCGCGGAGGACGAGTGTATGGTAGTGACGCGCGGCGCGTGGGCGTGAAAACGAAATCCACTGAAATTCGACGACGCGTGAAATCACGCGTTGAAAAAAAAAACTCAATTTGAATTCCATCGCCTACCGAACGTGCCAACTTGTTGTAACACGCGCTTGCGAATGTATTATTATCAGATATCATCCCGGCGGGTATCCTTCGCGCTTCTATCAAGAGAACGTTTACAACGCGCTAACGTCAAACAACATTACTCCGTGCGTTATTCCTATTTTCCCATTCACCCGCGACGAGTCGTATTTTATATAAACCATTACTTGTGTATGGTGTGTGAACTTATATTCGCGCGTATTGCGATTGTCACAAGACGTGTCCGTATGGGTTCAGCAGACTCTGCGGTCGTCATTATCTCCGGTCGACAATCGGCTGGCCTCTTGCCGACGGGCCGTGGGCCGATTTTAATTACACCTGCAGCTCTCGAACACGCGTTTCGTATTTCTATAAAATTTAATCGATAATTAACAGTAGATATTACAATATCACGCATGTGTATGTGTGTGTGTGTGTGTGTGTGTGTGTGTGTGTGTGTGTGTGTGTGTGTGTGTGTGTGTGTCGCATAGGCCAAAATTTTATTATTATTATCATTATTATTATGCGTAGCCTCCGGGTCGTGTGTTAACCGGTACGCACGGTCGTTGTCGTCACTATATAGACATAATATATGCGCACCACATATCGCACCTAATTGTACGTTTGTATATACGTATCCCCTGTTATGAACGAGTACACTTCGCCGAGCACATAACAATAACAATAATCGTAATCGTAATAGTATCACGTCTTTGAAATACGGATAATGTGTTACATTATTGCTGTTTTTATTATATTATTAGTACCCTTGTAAAGCGCTAAAGATCGATCACTTTCTAAGCACGCGCGCAAGCTGGATTTTAGAACCAAAGGACTTTCTACATGTACGCGTACACACACACACACACACACACACACACACACACACACACACACACACACACACACACATACACACACTTACACGTGTTTATGGATTACAGGGTATATTACGGTACATGTGATACGCCCGAAATAAAATTATAGATCATAAATCATTGTACCGTGGTGCTTTATACACACTCACACACACACAAGCGATATTTGTTTACGATATACGATCGTCACTCATTATTATCATTTTATAATATATTGTGCGTATAGTGTACACGTGCGTGTAACCGCCCGCACACGGACTCGACACACGATTTTTATCGGCACGCGAGATCGACGACCGACCGCCCAATACATACACTATTGTTTCCGCCGCCAATTTCACCCACAATCTCTTTTGCGCGCGCGAGAGAACAACCGCCGTCGCGCCGTGATGTGATCATACGTGTATGAGTGTGTGTTTATGTTATTACGATATGATATTTTACTATATTCACGTCGTTAATCTTGTTTTAATATTCGTGAACGTTGGGCCGGCCGCCGCGAATTGCGCAGCGGATATTGTTCAATCGACGGAAATTTCCGCCGTCGGCTAGACGCGGTTTTACTTAGTATAGTATATCGACGGAACGAGCGACAAAAAAATCAAAACCACGTTTATGCGTATACACGTAAACGTTATGATATTTTCCATGAATACGACGGATAAAACCATATGAACGAAAACGCGCGTTACTACAGTGAAACCTCCCTTAACGGATACCTCTGAATAGCGGACACCTCCAATTAGCGGACGGTTTTATGAGGACAAGAACATATTCTCCTCGTTTATTTTCCCCTCTGAATAGCGGACACCTCTGAATAACGGACAATATTTCGGCTACCGAGAGTGTCCGGTATTCAGAGGTTTCACTGTATTTTAATATTGTACAGCCACAGGCATACCTCTTGTTTCAGGTGAATAAAATGTCCCTCATTGATTCCTATTGTTTAAGTAAAATCTTGAAAATCGATGCGTTGCCACACGAGTGGATGCTGAAACTTCAGCACTGTCTTCAATTATTATAGCTGGGTGTGTCTTAAAGGGCCATGCGAACTCCGAATCTATTGAATATATTTTCTAAGCTGACCACTCAAACACATTAAATGGTTTGTAGCATTTTGTTGTGTTTTGTTGTGTAGAATATGAATATACCAAAGCCATTTTCACCAACCATATCATAACCTAATCATAGATTCCATTAAACGTTATAAGCTGCCGCAACCTACTGCCCACCTGGTACACTAAGTATACTCGAGTATACTCGAGTTGGGAATCACAATGAAAACTCGAGCTCTTAAACGGTTCGTGATACGACGACGCATACTATTATCACTAAGAGCAAACAAATGGAGAGAACAGTCGGCGGGAAAGATAAGCCGGGGAGGAAGTCGGAGCCGCCACTGATAACGTGAAAACTAAAATTTGATAACGTAAAAACTAAGTGATAACCTAATAATAACCCAAAAAGATTTTCATCCGGTCGAATCGGGAAAAGGGAACGGAGAAAAATCGGGAAAAAAGCCGAATTGATTATAAAACAGTCCAGAGTACGGAATATCCCGCTCTACAAGATTTTTTTTAATATATTAGATTATTATTTATACCTATACAAGATGCGTCCCCACTGGAGTACCTAACGCGTGGTTATTTTTAGCCAATCGGCCGAAGCCGCGGGTTCCCGATGGTTGTTGCCTGTTGGTAAACATAAAAAAAAGCCGTGTGCAGAGGGGAAACACAAGTACACTGCAACATACCTTATTTCTTAATATGGCAGTATCCCGATAACGTAGGCACAATTACGACAAACACTGGCTGGCCTTTGTTTGAAATTGAAACAAAGGCTGTTAAATGGCAGTACTCCGCCAACGTTGATACATCTTCGAGGAAAACTAGCTGGCCTTTGCTGGCATATTGATCGTGGCCCGTAATATGCCCGTATTCCGTCAACGTTTGCACAACTACGACAAAAACTGGTTTGCCTTTGCTTGAAATAAAAACAATGGCCGTAAAATGCCAGTACTCCACCAATGTTGGCACATCTACGAGAAACACTAGCTGGCCTTTGCTAGCGCATATTGATCGTGACCCGTAATATGCCAGTACTAGATCAGGACTAATCTAACAGTGCTGGTTTTCCAGTACTGGTGTAGTACTGGATAACCTTATGGCCAGTACTGCGCCCATAAGGGCCAGCCCACTGTCGGCTGCCAGTACAGTCGCCGTACTGCGCCTTTTGTGAGTGTTGGCGTAACTCTTAATTTTCCGATTGGGTATAGAAAACCAACACTTCCAAATTATCACACGTAACGTTTACCCTCATCGAAGGCATTTCGCCTCATGTAACTCTAAACAACATCATAATCCCTACCATTTAGATATTATTCATCTAGACAAAAGACTTGGTTGTGTTCACCATATCGAAATAAAACGATTATTATTCCACCGAAGACGTAGAAACATCATATGCTTTAAACTAAACGAAAAATCGAATATCGATTTTGAAAATAAATTCAACTCGCACACACCGATGTTGATGCTAATGACATCAACATATGGGGTGCCATCGAACCGTAGAACGTACAAAACATTCAGGCATTACAATCAACCACACTGATACGTATGATACAGGGGCATCTTTTCACATCTCAAATTACATGATCTATTCCGATAACCACTCTGATATTCCAATGAACGTGGTGTAGAGATCTGACTAGTTAATATTATCTCATAACTAATTTCGAGTAAAAAATTGTTACCATTGTGTGATTAATTTTATTCAGCCAAATCATGTTAACCGTCTCATACGCCCGTAGTAAAACCAATTATAGATAGTGTATAACTAAAGAAATAAAAAATAATAATAAAAAGATTATTGTACAGTCTGATTATTCAAACAGGATCCCATTTTAAACCCCTTTACAATGCACGCATTACATTTTTAACATATACGGTTTAAAAGAATAATATTACTAGATCCTTATGAAAAAAAATTCACTAATTCATCTACGTGATAAGTTTTTTAGATCTATTAAATGGAAACCACTATTTATAACACAATAGTAACATTTAGAGAATACTTAAACAGAAAAAAAACACATTTATTTTATTTTCAATTATTAAACTTATAGTTTAAGATATATAAACGTATTGAGTTTAGAGCAGTGAACAATTGGTAGAACATTTTTCCGATGACCCCTATCTGTTACTCGACATACTTATACTTCAAACTCAAAACACTTAAATAAAATATTACTTAAACTAATGTTAAAGTAATTAAAATAGGAAATCGTCAAAGATAAAAGATTTTTATTCGTAACAATATGTTGTAAATAGTTATTAAAAGCCGATAAAAAAAAATGTTGTTCTACAAGTGTTTTATATCAAAAAATGTACTGAAATTCGAATATTATTCAACATGTAGTACTAATAACAAATCCAAAACGCACATTACATCGTGTTCAATACGTATAATATACTATAACTACGCGCAACGGTGCAACAGTTCCTAGAAATCGGATTTTTTTTTCACCACGCACAAGTACTTGCGCACACGGTATACCGCAATAAAACAACGTGTGTCATACACCCAATATTATCATGCGTATGCGGGCGTATTATAGCGGTTTAAGTAGAACAAATTGGTCACAAAATAGTGCGACGGACGCCGCCGAATCACGAAAGTATTATCCAACGGCCAACGGGTACGCGTACAGCCACGGCGGAAACGACTTTTCTCCTCCCACGACGTACGTACGGAGCACGTGTGTGACGTGTGACGACGCAACAGTTATGTGTTTTGTTAATTAAAACGTTTTGCAAAACTCATTAAATACGTTCTGGACAAAGTATTATACACATAATATATAATTAATCAGTGTCACACGTATGTGCATTGTGCATACGCCGGCCACCCCAGAAAGTAAAATTACTACATTGTAATATTGAAATAATATTATGAATATAATAATATAATGACTAGGGCTAGGATTTATATGCAATAACAAATTGTAAAATATGCATTTGATTTACCAAAATATGCAAAAACAAATTTTTATTATTTCTAGATATATTTTTTTATCGTAATTCGTAATTTATTATTATTACATTAAATATAAGTTTATATAATTACATTAAATATTAGTTTATATTATTACACGCTACTATGATATGTTGTTTCAAATTTTCAAATATGAACAACCGGCGATTTGAACGTAAAATAGATTTATACTGACTAAAACTCCTTTCCACATCACACGAGGTTATTGGTGCATATTTGAAAGACACGATTTTCCCTGGAGTTAGATTAATATTAATATCTTCTTCTTCATTTTCATATTCACCGTTTATAATTCTATGAATTTTTAATAGTGTTTTAAATCCCTTATTTTTTTTTAGCAGAAAATCCATTTTAGTTTTTACCAATTCTGCCGCTATCCCGTTACATTTATTCATCTTATCTTTTACATTTAAAATAGTGTTTAAACCTTCGTCAAGGGATAGTGTACTTTTTTCTAGGTTAGTAATAGCTTGAATGAGAAAACAAAAATTACTTTTTAAATAAGCTAAATCATTTTGTAAATGTTTGTCTTCAAAAAATTTTAAATTTAAAAATTTAAGTTAAAAAAAAAATAAAAAACCTTAAAATCTATAAATATGCAATTATATGCATTGTGTTCAAAATATGCAACAATATGCAAAAAAAAATTGATTTTATTTAAACGAGAGTAAGCAAAATCGTGGACAGATCTGACAAACAATCGATTTGGACTTAAGGAAAAAAACATGCAAATGCATATAAATCCTAGCCCTAATAATAATAATAATATGTTTGAGAAAAGCTGAAAATATAAAAACCCAAGTAAAAAAAAAAAAAAAAACGGTAACAGAAAAACAAAAAAAATAATACAAAACACGGGAACAAATAACGTCTGGACGTAAACATAAATGAATGGTAGACGTGGAAATATAATTATAAAAAACTAGTGGTGTGTATTATATATAAGAACTCACGTGTTTAAACGGAGGTAACTGGGAGACTCCACAGGGATATGTGGTTGCCAACCAAATGTAATTATATTATATTTAGTTTAACTCTATTCTGTAATGTAAACCCACAGGTCTATTTTATTACTACTACATATTATTACTATTTCAATATAATGACTAATTTAAGAATCTCTCACCTTCACCACAAGCTTTGCTTATAGGAGGTGAGCAAACAAACTTTTACTTGTATTATTTATTGTGACTTTTTATCATATCATTGTTTGCAAAAAAAAAAAATATATATTATTATTTTTATTATTAAACGTATACTACGATCACATGCGTTCGGGATATCGCCCGAATATTTGGCTCCATGGACAACTTATGGAGGTAACTTGTACAAATGGTTTAAAATTCATCGGAACACCGTTCTCCCGGGTCTCTGTAAATTGCGTCCCATTTCAAATTTTTTATGTAAATTGCGGCCCGGGTATATTTTATACATACGTAAATTGCGGCCCAGGTATATTTTATATATACGTAAATTGCGGCCCGGGTATATTTTATATATACGTAAATTGCGGGCCGGGTATATTTTTGTACATATGCCTATCTAACTATTTCTTATTAATATGTAAATTACGTCTAAGCCTTTTTTCCACAAAACCAATATTTTCCTTCCCATTTTTCAGACTTAGGACTATAACTATAACAGACTTAAAACTATCTATACAAATATTATTATCATCAAATTTCAAAAAATACTTACACGTTTTAACTGTGCAACACCAACGTTGAATATCATTGTTTAGAAATTTATGAAAACGAAATTTGAAACCATCAACTATTTTCAACGTTTTATTCCTTTCATTTTTCATAACGTCCATTTTTATTAGATTGAAAAAAATACTGTAAACTGTAGACTGTAGAGCAACCACAGATATATAAAACAACTAGATAGCCGACTCAACGAATAAAATTGAAGTCTAGAATCCATATGCGAACAGGGCAAAATATGATTGATTAATCCATGACATTTTATATTGTTCCATGAAATATAATTTTTCTGTGATTGAAACCAAAGATATAATATAAAAATGTTGTTTTATATATCAGTTATCTTTTTATATGGATTCGGATTGAAACACAATTTTTCGATTATAATTTATAAACTATAAACTATAAACTGAAATTCAAGTAATTCAACATCATGGTGGTTTCTTGTTCTGTGTCTGGTTGTGTCAATAGGAGACTGAAAGGAAGCAAAGTTCATTTTTTTTCGTAAGTTCCCGGGACGCAATTTACGTATGTTATAAAAATACTCGGGCCGCAATTTACGTATGTTTTAAAAGTACACGGGCCGCAATTTACGTATGTTTTAAAAGTACACGGGCTGCAATTTACGTAAGTTTTAAAAGTACGCGGGCCGCAATTCACATAGTATATGACCATAACTGTACTTATAGGGACGAAATTTACCGACTCCGATTCTCCGTCAGCCGCATGTGATGTTCGCTGGATGGCCTGAACGAGAAAACGAATAATTATAACGTTCATTGTCGTTACGAGCATCATTGTGTGGCTGATTAACGGGCGGGTGGGGAGAGATGTGAATTATTCATTTTAATGAGCCGATATTCCGGACATATGAAACGTGGTAAATATTACGATAATTGGTGACACAGATTCGGGATTCCGATTTTGAAGCTTACGACTAATTATTTAATAATGCACTAAATATGATCAAGTGTTTTTTTTTAACTATAGTGATAACAAATGATATCAAAATAATATTTTTTACATATTACAATAACGTTTTCTTTAAAAAAAAAAAAAAAATGAATTTTGATAATTATAATTTAATTTAAAACGCATGTTTTTCTACATTTTACTTGATTCTTATTACATTATTTTTTTCGTTATTAACCCCGTGTTTGAATACGTTCGGACAACATCGTACGATATGAATATATGATGCGTATATCTTTGTACGTAACAGCATCACAACACACGGGTATAGGGTGTTTCAGATCTACTTGATTGATACAATATATTTATATGTTCTATTCGTTATTTCGAGTATAAATATTCGAATTATTGTGCTACAACTTCATAAAAATAATAATTTTTCAGAAGTTTCCTGGTTCGTTTCACGGCAACCGCCATTTATAACATGATATCACGAAAGAGAACGTTACTTTTTTTTTTTTATATATTTTGACGTTTAAATTTGTATTACTCGACCAACAAGACAAAAGATATACAGGGTGTCCCACCGAGATTTACACAGAGCGATATCTCCCGTGTTAATAGAGATAATCAACTTTTTTTTTTTTTATAAGACTCACAGAGCTAAAAACATTTATTTCACATTAGTTTGGTAAATACAAATGTTGTATTAAAAAAATTAAAAAAATAACTTTTTATTTTATAATTTTTGTAAAATTCGAAGATAGCCATTTTGTAGGGCATGTTTTTCTGAAACTTTTGACGGTTCAACTTTCAATTTTCATCAACTTCATGATTTTTAATAATTTTTTTAGTTTATAATAAAATAGTACTATTTACCCACGATAAAATTTTAAATCGCCTCATCAGCTCGTTCCGATACCTAACAATTCTTTTATTATTACCATAAACAATAAAAGATAATAATTATTTTACTACCCATGATTAGATTTTTGTTATCATTTGTAGCTATTAATATATTATCATTAATTATTAATTGATATATTTTACCATTATCGGCACAAATTTCGTAATTAACATTATGATTATATCGACGTAATTGTACAGTTAACCTTACAAATTTCCTTTAACGAATGCAGTAATAACTAATAAAATAAGAAATACATGTTCGAAATAAAATACAATTGTTGTGTGATTTTTACTTTTTAAGTTCATTAGTATTTATAATATCACTTAAAAGTTAAATAATAGACCACAATTTTTTTATGTATTAGTATTACTTACTCCACGTGTTTTTCTTGTGTGAAATCGGAGAGCCAAGTGACATTTAATTAATGTGCATTTTAAAGAAAATTGTTCTTCCAAATTGGTATATTATGTTAAATGTTTATCATTTTACCGTTTTACTGTTTAACGTCTGATCAATAATCAAATTGGCATGTCTTTTTCATCATTTATTGAAAAAATGCAAAACATAAGAATTGACAAATTGTTTAAAACCAACTGTAGACTGTTATCAAAGGGACCTACTAAATAACTGTCAATCAAGTATCAAAAATATATCAAAAATACAGCAACATAACAAGTCATTATGGAAGTTTCATTCAATTACATGAATTAATGTAAATAAAACAAGTAATTATCAATACATTTGTATTGTACAATAATGAATTGTCGAAATATGCATTATTGGACTGACCAAAACCCCTATGGTTGCGTGAGACGAAACACCAAATTAAGTGGAGCACAAACGTGTGGTGTGGGATTCTAAATGGGAAAATAATTGGTCCATATTTTTATGATGGCAATTTAATAGGTAAATTTAATTATGTTTGTCAGTTTGTGTACAAATAAATACCTATGTATAAAATATTATTAATTATATGGAATAGTGAAACGAATCTTAATTTAACTTTAAAAATGTAATCCATAACAAAGTTAATTATAAGTTAACAACAATCTACATAATATGATGAATATTTTTTTTTATAAATTAACGCTATTCGCAATGGCGTGTTTAGGGGTGGGCCCGGTAGGCATGTGCCCACCCACATCTTACAGCACTGGACCCGTGTAAGACCGGTGCTCAATGAAAATATGATTTATGAATTGTTACGAAAAAGGAAATAATTTTTCGATTAGGTATTTCAATCAAAATTTATAGCGGTATGATTCTAATATTATATGCTGCAAAAGTAATGTTATTTTTAGTCGTATTCATGTGTAGTATTGAGGTGACATGAAGGGGCAACGACGATATCATATTTATTATGATCTATTAAAAGGTAAGCTATCCTTTTTTATAAAAATATAAAAATTAGTCATTCAAAATTAAAATATAAAATATAATTAGTTTAAAAAATAGGATGAATAGGAGGTAAAATCAATATTTGAACTTAATATAGTGGCCCATCCATAAAAATAATGCTGGACACGCCACTGGCTATTCGGCTTTTAAACGATGATTTTTAAGAAATACAATAATTTACAAATACAACAGTAAGACATTTAAATATTATTTACATGATAATAAAGTATTCTTATTCAACTGCAGGTGATCAATATTTGAATTTTTTGTCAAATGAAATGTCCATTTTATTGGAAGAAATCGCATTAAAATCATTAAATGTACGGAAATCGCAATAATAATTAATGTTATCAATAATTGAATTATAACTATTATATATTTTACAATTGATTATTGATCATTTATGTTATCGGAATGTAATTCATGGATTAATAAACACCGGGTAGGTAAGAAGTACGTCTAATTGTTTAGATGATAATAATTATGGTTTATAAAATAATTACTATCTTTTATTATCTATGGTAACAATAAAATAATAGTTAGGTATCGGAACGAGCTGATGAGGCGATTTAAAATTTTATCGTGGGTAAATAGTACTATTTTCTTATAAACTAAAAAAATTATTAAAAATCATGAAGTTGATGAAAATTGAAAGTTGAACCGTCAAAAGTTTCAGAAAAACAAGCCCTACAAAATGGCTATCTTCGAATTTTACAAAAATTATAAAATAAAAAGTTATTTTTTTAATTTTTTTAATACAACATTTGTATTTACCAAACTAATGTGAAATAAATGTTTTTAGCTCTGTGAGTCTTATAAAAAAAAAAAAAGTTGATTATCTCTATTAACACGGGAGATATCGCTCTGTGTAAATCTCGGTGGGACACCCTGTATAATGTGTAAGCATTTTAAGTTTAGTGTAACAGAGTAATGGAGGAATAGTACGAAATGCTCGTAAGGCGATTTCTCGATACAGATACGAAAAACTCTGTATAAACACTCTCTATCACACACACACACACACACACACACACACACACACACACACACACACACACACACACACACACACACACACACACACACACACACACACACACACACACACACACACACACACACACACACCCTGCATCTATCCCGACCTACTCATAACTGTATCTACTGCTTACACAATTTTTTACATCTTATGCCGTATTATGAATAAAACGTATGCATAATACGTACACAATTCGACGTGATGGCGTTTACAGCCGTGTACACACGGACGTGTCGGCTAAACCCGCAAATCGCATTACATATTATATTATTATTATCATGTGCCTATTATACGTAGCATGCATGTGTATTATAATAATATGTATTATGTGGCGTACAAAGCTTTCTTGTGACCGACACAGTCGACGCTGGACACAATAACGACACAATAATATGATACGTTACGTGCACACGATGTGGACTTTCATTTGCACGGGTTTGCGGATATAACGTGTAAGTCGTATTATTACTATCTACATCACGTCGTCGTACGTACAATAAACGCGTGTACGTATTATGTCACGCGCCGACGATCGATGACGTTCCGGTTTGACGCCTTTGCAACGGTCAACTGTGCGTATACCGCAGTATAATCAGGACAAGAATTCGCGTGCGTTACCACCGGTTATTTTCCGCATTCGTTTCGAGCGTGGTCAAAACCACGTGGTCTCGATTTCGCGTTTTTGCAGGACGCTAAAACACGTACAAAATACCATCATGACCCAACGCGTTTCCCGTTTTTATGATATCTTAATGACAACGTTGTGCAATTTTTTTTTCTGTAAATTATCTGTATATGTACAGAGCGTTTTATAAAACAAATTTGAAAATTGTTCCTAATGAATAACACTTGAAAACATTATTTTTACATTGACTCAAAATAATAAGGGATAACTCACATTTCCGATTCAGTTTAAGCCTGTAAGGAGGATTGTCCGATAGTATGAATGCTGATTTCATGTTTTTGATAAAGTTACTCAAGATGAGTTTTTAACGAAATTAGTTGTAGCGGAGTTGGGCATATTCGGTGATATTTTTAATTTTTCAATATTACGTTTAGGTGTAGGAAAAGTGGCGCGCCCATCGCCTCAGCACACAGCATAGTATAGTGTGATAGCCCCATACTGACTTTGAATAGTTGGCGCAGTGTGGCCCGGCCCTTTTAGTACGGAGATTTAGCGCAGGATTAACAACCAAATCTAGGAAAAAAACTGCATGTTCAGGAACAAATAAATTTGTCTAGGGTCAGAACTCTCGGGAAATCGACTGACAAACGGAAAACGGCCTTCTCTTTTGGAACTGGGAACGTACGTACACTGTGGAAACCCGTGTACACCCATAGGTATTATGTCTATCCAGTGACATGATTAGGAATGGATTCTGAAGAATAGGGCAGACCCGTTTAAATGAAAAACAAATTGCTGACCTATCATCAACACACCTTGACGGCCCACGTTATTTCTAGTAATAAAAAGTACAATACTTGAGTCAAAAGTGATAACGATCAGATTACGCACTGGTCACAGCCTACTATCACACCACTCGTTTAAATTGGGTCTCAACAGTAGTACGTATAGTCCCCTACCCAACCGTGGTGGAGAATACTGTGACTTCCAACAACTACTCATAAATTGTCCATCTCTCTCTATTCAAAAAAATCAGCTTAAGAATCTCTTTTCCACTTTTGATACTGATTTTTCCCTTACTGACGCTCTTTCAATTGACAATGTTAATATAATCATACATACGCTAAATTTTATTCTGCAATCAGGCTTCCGAATTTAAGAGTGGAGCTTTGCCAACTCATTTTTACTTCAGATTAATGTACATAATATACATGAACAATTGTACAGATATTATAATTTAATGATGAATTATCATTAAAAAAAAAAAAAAAAAGTGAAAACGATATTAAATGATGAACGTTTAATTTTAAATTTTGTCGTTGGTGTACCTTTTTTTTTTATCTCCCAGAGACATAATATAACGAATTTCACCACCAAAAAATACAAAAAACCATTTGAGAGTCAGTACTTTGCATAAGAATCTAAAAAAATGCTCGGGAAGCCTATCCCACCCGCATAATCACACCGTCGTAATTTTCCTACGGCAACTTCGTGTACACGCGAGTCTTATGTAAAACATGATATCATACCGTTTCGCTGTGGTTTTACAAGGTTCGCCGTAACGTACTTGTAACTTTGACGATTAATAAATATAAACAACGAACATAAAATATAATATTGTAACACTATTATCATACTCTCGCACGACGCATACGCAGTAAATGGTAAACCAACTCTATTAACGTATGGAAATCGACGGACGCCGCGCGCCCGCGCCCCGAAACCGTGTACGATAAAACAAACAATAATAATAACAATAATAATAACGATAATAACGATAGTTTTAGTAATAGTTTAATATGATATGATAATTCCACGGCGCACGCACGTCTGTAATGCGTTTCGCGTATGCGGAAGGTCGACGCCGCCGCGAAGGCTCCTCCAGACGATATATTTTATGAGACGCATATTAATGGTATCGTGTTCAATCGGTTTGGCATTGAGAGAGCGTGGAGGACGATTTGGCGTTTTCGTCCGGGCCGCTTGTCAACGAAATTTACGACCCGTGTGCCGGTCGAACACGACATCGGTCTATACCACGCGTCGACGTGCATGTAACGTGGTCGTGATAATAATATGGAAATCACCAGCGTGGACGGATCGCGCGTGCGGCAGTGACGCCAGGGCCACGTTTAGGAATTCGTCGCCCTAGAGGAAAAAAAGCCCTATTATATACAACAAATTTAAATGAATAATTGTATTTTTAATTTACAGTTAAATGTATTTCCCGGATTTGTGACTTCATAAATAATTTAATTACATCATTATAATAATTGATGCTGAAAGTTGTTCACTTTCTATGTTTAATACATGTCAAAGCATTATTTGTTACCGATCTAGTATACGTTTTTATTCTTCTTAGGGCTGAAAATGATCTTCTGAACGAAAAAATGAACGGTTCGTTGCCAAGTGTAAGTGTAACCACAATGCCACATGACTACTATCGACTTTCGATTATAGCTTCAGTCGAATCTCGATAATAGGCCATACAAGTAAGGCCATGAATGCATGATAAAAGTATAGATTAAAAAAAAACATTATAATAATACTACGCGTAAAAATAAATTAAATGAAGTTTTGAGGGGATTGAGTTTATGAAAATATAATATGTGAAAAAAATTAGTCACCCGGTGCAATATCTCTAAATAATGAAACCGTGGAATTCAACACTTTAATCCTCGTGTACACAAATAAGACCAGATATTTGCACCACATAAGGTAAAAGAGATCGGTGCCACTGCGGCGCTTATAGAATATTGAGCATGACGTGAAAACCCCGTGACCGTACACACACGCGCGCGCTCGCGCGCGCGCGCTTTTTGGTAGTGCCAACCCCAACAGAACGCCTCTTCGTCGTTGTGATTCTGGTTTTCATTACAAACAATACGCACCGAATTACGTTTTTGATAAACCGTACAAATGAGTAGATAGAAAAAAAGAAATCATTTATCCTATGGTATTTTTTATATTATAATTTGTATTATAATTGACTACAAAACACGTTTGAGATCGGATTTCGTTATTTGTTTTGTTCAATCATACAGTCTCCTTGGTTTTTTTCACTATATTATAACATCATAACAACAACAACAACAACAACAACAATTAAATGAATACCTAATGAAAGCATCCCCCATAAGGGTCGCATTATGACTGTAAACACTGGTTTAGACCTTTAAGGTACGTCACTTTAATATTGAAGGTACCTGAAAAGCTCAATGCAAAGTGCGTTGCACTGTGATATGAGTTTGGTACTGCGGAGCTTAGGCCGTAGCGCACCGCGATAACTAATATTAGTAATTATTGTATTAGAGTATGAGACGCTAAGAACCAAAACAGCCTAATCTACGAATAATTACATTTCGTTTAATACGATAAAATATTTTACTGTGATATGATATTTCAAAAATAATCAAACTCAAAATTAAAAAAAAAATCCGGAAAATTTGAGTACTTAATTTATTGTTTCATCGGTATTAAAATATTTATTTTCAATGCTAAAACGGCCTTAAAGTTTGTTAATATTTTACAAATGGTTTAAAGCATGGATTCATGCATATACGTACTAGAGACTAAAGAGTGTTAATTATTTTCCTTAGAGAGGACTAAATCAAAAAAAAAAAACATTTTTTGGTGATATATTTATTGAAAATAGTCAAAACCTTAATATCCCGTCTTGCATAAACACACTTTTGTGGGTTGAGCTGTTTAGGTTTTATGCGTCTCATACAGTGCCGCAATTAGCGGGGGTGCTGGGGGTGCGCGGCACCCCTAAAAAGGCCCTATCGTCGTATTTAGGGGCCCCTTTTCAGACATAAAAGATTTCAGATTTTAAACTAATATTAATTTTTATTCCAATTTACAACACATGATGAAAATTGAAATTTTTCGATATCATTGTGTTACGTCCAACATCTAATATTATGTTTTTCTAGTATTGATTATACGTATGAAGAAAATATTATATACTATACATTTTTAACTATTACTTGTACTTAATATTTTATTTTTGTCTCGATAGTTTCAATTTTGTGTTAAATAATAGTTTTCGATTCAATGCTATCATCAATGATGTTATCTGTTAAACGACTGAGAAAAATAATTAAGGCATCCAATTTTTTTTAGTAATAGTGGACCACAATGGGCTTCCTTAACGTTTGGTGATAATGTAGCGAACATAAAAAAAAAATAAAGTTTAAAAAAAAGTGTGTGTCGCTAGATGGGAGGCAAGACATGATTCAGTTTATGCATTAAAAGATAGACACATTGATGTTTTAAAATCATCAACTAATATTTCCTTGACCAGTCAAAAAACAGAAGAAAGAACAAAAAGCATTGGGGAAAAAAATAAATGAAAAACATACATGGTTTTAGGTTTACATTTTGAATGGAGGCCTATGCATAAATTATTTGTTCTATTTTTGTAAGTAAAATTATTTAAAATAAATTGATGAAAATCGTTTTGCTTTTTAGATTCTGAACGAAGTGTTGATTTTACTATGATGTGTGTTTTTTTTTTTTTTTTTTTTTTTTTTTGTTTTTGTGTCTGTGTACACCATAACTACTCGAAATAATGCTTCAATTTTGAACTTCAGGGTATGTTTTCGGTGGCAAAACGAATATCGGAGGTACCTTAGAGAGGTCACAAGTGAAAATTCCCAAAAGTTTTCAAATGCCACGGGAAAAACAAACAAAAAATGAGGAAAAACCGGTACTTTTTGTGCAAAACCCGTTTTCGACGAAATCGATTTTTTTATTTAGCCGTTACTCAAAAACCAAAAATTGTAGATACTTGAAATTTTCACCAAATGTTTATATTGAAATCATCTATACGTGGTAAAATTTTTGAACACTTTTGACTTTTATTGAGCTAATTATAGACAATTGAAATTTTCAATTTTTTTAAGTATTTTTTTTTAAAATAACGATAAAATTTTTTTTTTTTGCCAGAAAATCTTGAAAATTTAATACAAGGTTTCTTATAAGTTGTTCCATAACTGATAAAAAAAAATCCAAAATCGTAAGTCACAATTTTTTTTTTATAAGTGCTCAAAGTTCCAATTTATACGAAATATGTAAAAATTGCGAAAATTTGCAAATAATTTTGTTGTTGAAAAATCGTAAAATTTTTTTCTTTTATAACTAAGTTTTGAAAATTTAGTACAAGGTTTTTCATTAGTTTTTCTTCAATTATCTGCAAAAAAAACTCTACCGGATTCAGACAAAAAAATTTTATGAGTGTTTGAAATTTAAATTTTTACAAAAACACGTTAAACAACGGTTTAGCCTCAAACGATTTTTGCTAATTGTTTTTTTTTTCAAAAAGTATAAGTTGTAGAAACTTGAAAATTTTATCAGTTGTTTATATTGGCATTTTCTTTATATAATTTTATTTTCAAAAGATTTCACTCATTTTTAATCAATTTATAGGCATTTGAAATATTCGATTTTTTTTATTTTTTTTTTTATAAATGTTGATAAAAAAAATGTAGCTCGGACGAAATACTTGAAAATTTAATAGAAGGGTCCACATAAGTTGTTCTAACTCCCATTCAAAAATTATAAAAATACATAGGCACAAAATTTTTTTATAAGCGTTTATAAGTGCTAATATTGACAAAATTCGTCAAAATCATGTATATTTGCTATGTATTTTGCAGTTGAAAATTCATAAAATTTTAAGTATTCAAAACTAAGAATTGTAAATTCGGTACAAAGTTTGACATACGTTTTCCTTCAATTATCTGTAAAAAAATTTGCACTGGAATAAAATCAAAAATTTTTATGAGTGTTTGAAATTACAATTTTTTCACATAATCGCGTAAAATAACAATTTAGGCATCATTGATTTTTGATATTTGTTCTTATTCAAAAAGTATAGGTCGTAGAAACTTAAAACTTTTACAAAATGTTTAAATAGGCATTTTCTTTACATAGTTGTATTTTCAAAATATTTCGTTTATTTTTTAGCTATTTATAGGCATTTGAATAATTCGATTTTTCTTAGATTTTTTTTTATAAAAGTCGATAACAATTTTTTGGCCCTACCAAATCGCTTGAAAATTTAATAGAAGGTTTTGAATAAGTTGATCTAAGAGTGATTCAAAAATTATTCAAATACATAAACACAATTTTTTTTTATAAGCAGTTGAAGTTCAAAAATCGACAAAATTTGTCAAAATCACGAATATTTGCAAATTATTTTGTAGTTGAAAATGTATAAAAATTTTTGTATTCAAAGATAAGAAATGAAAATATTATGTAATATCACAGCTGATAAAGATAATTAAATAGATTAAGTTTATTATAATATAATCAGTAGCTGACAGCTGTTCTATACAAAATATTGGTAGATTGTAAACACAAGGTGTATAACGTACCTTTACATGGTTGAATAGAACGTTACTAACTTCCAATTTCCAGTTATTTTAATGTGTGTATCAGTTCCATAAACATGCGGATTTTATATATTATTATTAATTATTAATATTTAAATAGACGTAGCCACGGAGCATTCAGCATAAATGGACGGCGGGGTCGGGTGGTGCCGTCACGATAGTGCATTTAGGCAAATAATATGGTATTTACCTACGCCCTATCTATGCACATCCTGGTTTGTCCAATGCTCACGAGCAGAAGTCACATGAATAGACAAATGTAAATTTAACCCAATCTAGGATATTAAAATAAAATATATATTACAATTTAAGGCTGACATCTTCATCTTCGTTCAGAATCGTTTTTTTTTTTATAATATAAAATAATTCCAAAATCTATCCAATAATGCCCTAATCTAGCAATGCATCTCGTGTATCCCACCCAACTACTGTATCCTGTACTTAACTTACAATGATTTATCATTGCATTCAAATGTAAAGTACCATACAACTAAACTATCGTAAACCAGGTGATCCCATGATAGAAAGTGCTATACACTCCTCACCATTATCTTGTCCGAGGAGCGAAGCGACGAAGGACGAACTTCCACCACCATTATCTTATCGGCTTTTTTTAAAATTTGTACTTGGTATGCACTATGTATAGGCATTATTGAGAGAGCCAAAATAAAAATGTTTAGCCCCCTGAGATGGGAAACCAAGTGTCTATTATTTTCGGGAGTTTTTTTTTTACCGGGGGGTTTTAAGCCAATCATTAATTACGCTTTTGCCCCAATTACTAAATCAATTTTGTAAGACAAAAGTTTGAAATACGGGGCCCCAAAATATGACTCGCACCTAGGCCCTTTTATCTCTAGTTGCGGCACTGGTCTCATAGTATAGCGTTTGGCGTGCACGTGAAAATCGCGGGTTTAAAACATAAGCATAACCGTGTGCGCGTCCGAGCGCCAAAGCGGACGAGAAAAAAGAACGAGAAGAGAAGAATATATCACGTCCGCTGTTTGTCGTGATGATCGTGCGAAGAGACGCTCACGTATTATGTTATTATTATTGTGTAGAAAAAAAAGAGGGAACACAGCATCACAGTATATCATCTCTTGGTTTTTTGAGACGAGTAGTAACCATGACTTATGCAATTATATTTTATTACACACACACACGATAGTCCCATAAAGATGTAATTACACGTCGCCGTTGCACAACGAGTCGCTGGCACCGTGTAAGTACGTTTATACGAGTGGGCAGTGTATGCGTACAGTGTACACACTGTGGCGCCATAGTTTTTGGCATAGCATTATAAGCATATCTTCAAAGCAAGTACCCATCCTCCTAACCACAATAGGTTGAGCAACTGCCACTCATTTTTTTTTCCTCCCATCGATAAAAAAATCTAACCTAGGGTGTTTCGCAGACACACAACATCCACCCACCCACCCTTAACAGTTGCAACTGCAATACCTGGATATAAGGATCGGCGCCACTGTGTACATACTGTATAGATACAGTGTACGCCATCGTGTGTGCACCTGCAAGTGGTATTTGTGGTGTTGCGGAGTGTACAACGTGGTCCACTCAATGTTCGTGATATACATTGTATATACGATTTTTTTTTCTATACTGTATAAGGTATAACACGATGTTTATTATATTGACGCTCGTGCGCGCACGCGTTCTCTACACGCAAATACGTTTTTTTTTTGTACACTTGCATGCTTTAAACTGCCGTTTTTTATAAACGTTTATTTATTAGATTAAAATCCTCTAATAAAAAGCTTACATATCCCGACGCTTCCTGGAAATCCCGATCGCAGATTAAAAAGAAAATGGTATCGAGTTGTAGCATACTACGATTACTATTTACAATTAGGTAGGTACTAATGATTTTATGATTGACAACAACAAAATTGGATTAAAGATCCTTTTACTGCTGATCTACCATCAGAATTAACAATTGCTGAACAAGAACAACTGACAGATTTATCCTCAGATTCAGAATCAAAATCCAAATTCGCATCATCATCCTTACCAGAATTTTGGATAGCTATGAAGAAGCAATATCCGATTGTAGCCAATAAAGCTATCAGGACTTTGATTACATATGCTTCTTCATACTTATGTGAAACGGGTTTTTCGGCCTTGAAAGTTATTAAAGTAAATACAGAGCAAGACTGAATAGGTACCGAAAGGGAAATGAGAATCGCACTTTAAAAATTTACCCCACAATTTGATAATATAATGCAACAAAAACAAGCACAGCTGTCCCATTAAATATTAAAATTATTATTATTGTATTAATTTTGTAATTGTATGTAAAAAATTAATCGCCAAAAAATGATTCCTATTATTAATAATTACATGTTCATCGTTAAATTAAAGTTAGATTAAAATGATTAGAAATTATGTAAATTTGTTTACTTTAAATGTTCGTATGGGAGTCGCATATTTTATTTCAAAATCAAAAGGAGCCGTGGACCCAAAAAGGTTGACAACCACTGGTATAGAGGTCATTTAACTTAATCCAATAACAACGGAACTTCAAGTTAAGTGCTACTATTGGGTGGCTCCTTATTCACGCAACCTCATAATGTTTTTTTATATTCCCTATCTCACATATTATACGTATTGAGCATAAATTGTATTTACAATTACAATTATTAATTGTTATATTACATATATATAAACTGCCTACAATCCTTGGGCAAAATGTCATATTTCGGCTTTTGACCGGGCAAACCTAGTTATGACCAGCCTCATTTAGGCAAAACCGTATACTTACTTTTATCGTATTGTTTTTTATTACATATTTCACGTAACTGTAAATATAATAACATTATATCCCTGGTAATATTTTTGTATTTTTGTTTTATTAAATGCTTCATTCGGTTTCGACCACCATGTTCACAGTTTATATGAGCCATGTGCATTATAATATCAAACATTTCATTGCATTTTACAAAATAAATAATTTCACCATTGGTTTTACTTGGTGGAACTATGTTATTATCTTTTTAAACTCACCGATTGTGAGTACGTCAAATCTATTTAGCCTCCTGTATCCGCTTGTTGTTTTCTTTGAATGGGCCTTCGCTTGTTCTACCTCTATCATGAGTTCATCGTATCTTGTATCACTTATTAGAGCACTACATTCATTTCTTGTGATTTCATTAAGTTTTTTCAAATTCCGTTTTAAAATCAGACTTACACATTTCGTTAGCCATTGCTAAAGACGTACTAATATAAGCTTACAAAAATACGAACTAAAGTACAATATTGTACAATTTAGATAAGGTGTATTTTGTGTACCTTTAATATAACGAGTTGACATAATACGAAAACAACAATAAATTAACAAGATACGTGTGGTCATTTATAATCGTAATAAAATCGTACGATACAAATCACTGTTTGTATTTAATATTAGCGAACGTATATAAGACACTACGGTTTTCTCTTACGATAAAAGTGAGTATACGGTTTTGCCCAAATGAGGTTGGTCGTAACTAGGTTTGCCCGGTCCAAAGCCGAAATATGACATTTTGTCCAAGGATTGTGGGCAGTTCGCGTTTTGCCCGGGCATTTCTGAGATTTGCCCGATTTCGACTTTTGCCCGTAACATATATATATATATATATATATATATATATATATATAATATATATGTATATCGTTTATTTACAATAAATAATAAGTAATAACATTACATATATGTATGTACATACATAGTACATTATTATACAAATAAATTTCAAAAATGTATCCCCTCAGAATTACGGACAAAATGTTGGTGACCAAGAGTGTCCGCTATTCAGAGGTTTCACTGTAATAGTTGTACGTCATAGTACGTCCGCGGGTGCGAACAATCTGATTCCGAACGACTTTCGAAAACACAATAGTTCGTTCGTTTTATTCGTTTAGCTGTTATTGTTGTTATTACGTATATATTCGCGTGTTACATACGCGCGGCACGCGCGTGACTTTATATATTTGTTGTATTATATTATTATGCGCGTATACGTACCCGACCGGTGTAACGCGGTTTGTAGACATTTTTCATAATTACGTGTGTACCCTCTTACTCCGCAATACCAACGATATCGCACAATAATTTCATTATAAAACACAATGCCCTCGCGTCGGTGCTCGTTATGATCGATGGTTCGCCCGATATGTCATACTGACGTTTTCACGTACGTTCAATCGGCGGCAATGCGAAACGTCGCGTTCGATTTTCTCAATCGATACTCAACCTACACGCGAGTACCTACGATAGAACACGTCGTCGTGTTTTGCGTTTACGCGCGCGTTGTCACTGGATTTTTGGCAACGATCCGGACACCGAATCTTCGCGTTTAATAAACACGCCTGGTTTTTAGTTGTTTGCGTTTGTCAATAGATCTCGCGGTATTCGCAATAAAAACAGAGTCTAATACAGCGAAAAGTTCGCGTCGACACACATTAAGATGTAATGACAAGTGCGTACACGCGTCAACGGCGACAGTCGTACAAATAAATATTAAGTGAATCGAGTAGACGTAACAAGACATAGATAAATCAAGTTAATTAGCGCGAGGTATAAAGGAGTACGATAAAAATATATTTATCTAATTAAATCTATACTGGGAATACGAGAAGACGGGAGACGTCGTGTTTAATAATTTTAAATTATACACGTATAAAAAATAAAAATATAGTGTTATGTTCTGTATAACTAATTGAGTTATTAAGACAATCTAATACATATATGTATACATTTATGTTGGTATACATAGGTTGGGTTTATTATTATAATAAAGCAGTTCATCAAACTCGATAAAAGCTTCTAGTTAAATTGTTTTCATTACTGACAGATTACTCGAGTCAGACACGAAAAGACATGTTATAAAAAACTGAACATAAATTATTATTGTGAATTATATTATTGTAGTAAATTATTTTGTGTCGGGCGTTTAATAGAGTTCTCTAGGTCACATACGTAGTACGATTTAAACGGCTATTTCGATTTCGATACATCGTTGGAATGATTTTCATTTGGTATGGATCGTTCAGAGTAGATGACAATGAGCTGACAACGAAATCATGATCTTTGGAAATTCTCGGTCAGAATCATTGATCCGTGATCATACAATTCACGAATCGGTAAACGTAATAATTTGACGACTAATGACTATGAAATCATATTCAAACTTTAATCAGCGTTCGTGTCGCCCGCGCTTTCGACGGCATACCATATCGGCGGAACCGTTGTCATGGATTATATAAAGTGGTGCGTGACATCATCCCCGCGCATTTTTATTTTTCAGCGTTAACGCGAGTATTTCAACTGTTGCGTACGATAAATTTTAAATCTTTAATTTTCATAGAAATATCGTTTCGTCGATAATCTACACACTATTAACGTTCCATTTAAATATCTTCCGAAATTTACTAGTTTTAACAATCACTCTGCAATTTATTTTCATAACAACGCGATAGTGTGTATTTATACAAGTATAATACATCGCATATTATGGCGCCTATATCGTGTATCAGATACACTTTACTATACTTTCGTAAAATCATTTAACGTAATTTTACGTTGATATAATTATTATGTTTCCAAATAAGCGACGTGGAGTAAAATTAAAGACCTTATAAATTTGCTGCATTATGCCGATCGAGCGTTGACGTGCATTTAAGACGATAAACATCGCTTGCGTCATATTTTCATAATAATAATCCGTACTTGTAACGTATGATTGCTGTTCATTAGAGGTTGCGGGTTGTGTATTTCAATTATCGCAATAAATATAACGATTATTTTTTTGCTCATTTGATTCCATATATAATTGACATTACTGAGTTGATCGACGGGAAAGTGTAAACACATAGGTATACGTACGTCAATATTTTTTTATGATTCCAAAAGCAATAAATGTTTTTGTTTATTGTCGTTGTAAAGTATCTAATTTGTCTTTTCATTAGATACACCCATTAACACATTTTAACTTTTAAACTAGGATTTCAAATTACATAAAAGTTTAAAACCCTTAAGTCTTATCCGTATATTTTATTACAAAAATGACAATGAAATATAATGGCGTTTATAACACACGACTTACTTAAGGTCTGTTCATACGAGGAATTTTATCATTTTTTTTCTAAAGTTTTTTTAAAGGATGCTTAACTTTATCCAAAAGTTACGTTCAGTTTATTTGTTGATTGAAAATTATGTCCCTTGCGTATTTTGCTGTTATTTTTTATTCGTTCTTAAAAGTTTTTCTAATATTTGGGAAATAATACAGTAAAAATGGTAAAATGATTGAATGTACTCAGGATCGATTAACCCAGTGGTGGCCAAACTGTTTTTACCGCGGCCCTAAAAAAAAAACTTTTTTTACCGCGGGCCATAAAGTGAAATTTTACTTTAAAGTCATCAGAATTTCAGGTGTAGGCATGTAATTACACATTCAAGAACGTTTTTATCGTACTCACTCAGTTCAATGGCTTTAGTTAACACTTAATTTGATAATTGTTACTACAAATGAAAAAAAATCATAACGGTTTACACCTTCCGAAAAACATATTAAAACGTATTAATTTGTTGATGCGAATTACGAGCTTGTTTCTGTTGACAGAGGGCATTAATTTTAGGTTCTGATTTGGTAGAATTTACACGGAGAACGGCATGAATATGTTCATTCGTAATGTAAGCTGATCGAGTTTTACTTTTATTGATTTTCATCGTCGAGAATACTTGCTCACAAATATATTACGTTGAACAGTCATCGTGATCGTACAAAAATAAGATAAAATACGATAATGCGATTTATATACGTATATTATTAAATGATATCGTAACAACAACTACGGTACGGTATGGCGATATGGAATTAAATATTATGAAAAATGTATACAGTATTTTTTAGTTTTTAGATTCTTTTTGCGGGCCGGATTTTAAATGACGGTGGGCCGGATTTGGCCCGCGGGCCGTAGTTTGGCCACCACTGGATTAACCGAATAAACTAAATAAACGATGATGAACCGATTCATACACCACATTATATTCCCCGCGAGGAGCGAGAATACCCGTATCCGAATAGTATGTCGGTCCTTTTTTGTTATGTTGATTACGGACGCGTAATATAGTTAAAGAGTAAGTCAGGATTTTTACAAAAACCGTTTTTTGTTATTAGTTAAAATACCGAATCAGATAACTATTACTATTTATTGTTGCGATAAATCGACTTTCAGCGTTTATTTACAATAAACGATATTATGCTTATTGTTAAATGAGGTGTCATTGTACAATTTTTGTTTAAGTGGGCCCTATGATAGATCGATTTATCTGTAGAAAACGCTATAGTTAACTGTAACTACCGGTACGGCGGTCGCATACTGGAAATACTCAATGGACACGGCGTCGGTCGACTTGTATGCATGTCTAATTGTCTTTCTAACCCACTCTGATTTCACTGACGACATTTTTAAACCCGTGGATTTTTTTATATTAAAGCCGTTAAATAACGAGTAAAGAGTGTGCGATATGTATGATACAGTTGATGTCTGTTAAGTCATTTTTCGAATTTCTCATTATTTTTTGACGCTATTTACAACAAAATGTAGGTATTTTGAGTTTGTAGACACTCTTTAAGTATCGTTGATTTATTCTGATGATTTTTAACTATGAAAATGTTAATTAGAAAATTATCGCCGTTTTTTTTTCCACCACAAATTCTTAAACGATTAATTTTATACATCGTGTATAACACAAACTCATATTTCTAGTTATGACTCAATTAATCATATCGGTAATCATTATCGTAATTAAAAATCACTCGATAGCAAACCGTACAAATTTCTCGCGTTAAAATCAAACCGAGAACGGTTTATATGGAACAGCGATCGTACGGCACTCGAGTACACACAGAGACTTGTTAATGAGCGGTGTATAAATGTACACGTTCGATACAGTATAATAACCTATAAATCAACTTGAAACTACCGTAAAAAAAATATATATATATATAATATGTATCATACAAATACATATTATACAAATACGAATACAATGAGAAAGGCGCACGCGTGATGAGTCGACGTTTAACTGTTGAAAGTTAATGTACTTTTGCTTTTCACATTATCATAACGAAATAGGAATGCTTTGTGTTATTTTTCTACGAATTCTATTTCTACTGTTTTATCTATCATAAGAATAAACTACGTTCGCGAATTTCGACGACCGTCTGTTGCGTGCACCGTTCTGAATAACGCTTTGTGTTCAAAAATTACAATAATTATATAATTATTTAAATAAACGAAAGTGTTTATCGTCATTAGAACTTGTGGGATCCTCTGTGGGTGCCGGCGGCAATCTAACTTAAAAAAAAAATCAGAAATGCGCTGTGAAACAACAAACAGAAGCGAATAAAAAGCGAATACACGCGGTAGTGTACGCGTGCAGCGCGATTGAATTGACTCGCGAATTTTGTTTTATAGATACGTTCGGATACGGACGCGTGATGAAATTCGTCTATGATCACCGTGTAAAAACCATACGAAAACCGTATGATGCGTATGATTAAACGAAAAACGAATTTATGCTATTAATATAATGGCGAATTCGCCGATATTAAGCGTGTAATGCATTTTTATGACTTTTAATAAAATCATAAACGACAGTAATAACAGACATAAAATTTATAAACGTTAAAATCTTTACACATTAACGTTGATTAATACCCAACCTTGTAGTTTTTAACGAGAATAAGTAATAATAATAATATTGTTACGCGAAAAGTAACATGTTTTTACGATTCAAACATTATCTGGAAAAGGTACTAATGAATATTTTACTGTGTAGAGAATTATTGTTTTTATCGACGTACGACGACGATTAAAGGTTGAAGGGAAAGTAGAATGCGCATGTGTTATCGCAGGCCGTACGGATTTTGTTGTTTCAACACGACAACACATTGTTGCGCCTCTAAAATGATAATATTATAATAAACGTACGTGATACAGTAGTCACTCGATAATTTGAACCTCCATGATTCGAAAAACTCCATAAATCGAACTAAACGCTTGGTCCCCTGAGAAAATCTCTGTAATTAGAAGAAAATACATGTATATCTGTCCCCTCGATAGTACGATATATCTGTCGGTGGTGTACACTCTACAATCGAATTTTTTTTTTACCAGTACCTCTATAATTCGAATTTCCTTAAACATGACCAATTTATAATGTACAATGTACACATATTTAACGTGAAATGATAACGCTATGGATCAGATTGTGACTAACAATTTAACACAAAATTAAATAACAGATTTCTTCAATACAAGGATGTAACATAATGTAATATGTAATAAATAAGTAAATATCAATCGATAAATTTATGTAATATGTAAAATAATAAATAAATGTCAATTAATTAATAGTTGTCATAGTATGTCTTAAATAAATAAAAAAAATTCAATTGATAAATATATATAAATATACAATCATTTTTCACTTCTATTGAATTCAAATTTGTTTTCCCCCTCCTCCCTCGATTATTTGAACACTCGGTAAATCTCAAACCTCTATAAATTGAATTTTTAGCTCGGTCCCCTGAATTTCGAATTATCGAGTGACTACTGTATAATATTATTATTACCATCATCGCTATCGTTATCGTTACAATCGTCTGACCGTATACTTGCACGATCGCGCTTTCTCGAAGCAAGTCCGTGTGTGAACGTACACGCCGACGTCACGGAAGTTATGGTCCGGCGAGAATATCCGCGCACGGTGTCGCACCTGTTATAATATGTAATGCCCACGGGCGTAGTTTTCTATGGGGCTACAGCTCCCACAGAAACTTTTATAGCCCCCCTCCGCGGTGTTGACTTTCTTTTAAAACACTTTCTGTTTTGAGGCGAATAAAAGATTGGATTAGAAATACTATGAAAAACGATAGATTTTCCAACTTATCAATACTTCACATTGAAAGAGATTTATCACGTTCATTAGACTCAGGCGATGTGTTAAATATTTTCGCAGATAAAGACAGACGTCTTGATTTTATAATTGATATTTTAATAGTTGAAAGCTATTTTTTTTAAATATTTCACTGTGAATATACATTTTATTGTAAATTACTTAAAATATTAATTATTGCTAATCATTTTTTTTAGTTAATTGTTTAATTTGTAAAGTTATATTAATAAAGTGACTTAGTCTTTAAATTTGTATTTTGGGTAACTCGTACAACACATTTTGACTATGATTTATCAATTTATGTTGAATAGGAACACTAATACCATAACTGAAAAAGGGTGAAAAAAAAATGAAAAAATAACAACATAATTCAATTTTCAGCATATAATAAGAATTGAAGAAATATTTGTATCCTCAATTAGTAACAATTTTTTAAAAGCATAACAAGATTTAAAAATTTATGATATGTAAATATAAGTCTTTCTTCAAATATAGTTAAAATAATAATTAATAATAAAAAATAAACCATAAAAACTTCTTTTTCTCAGATTAGTTAATAAATAAAATAAAAATTGCAACTTGAACAACTTAATCGTTATATGTAATATGTGTTATCAAAATATCAGATTAAAAAATAATCAATAAATAATAAATAAATTGTTCTATTTAGAAAATGTTCAATTTCAATCGATTCAAGTTGACATAAAGTTCTTTAAATACGTTTTTCTTGTCCTATGTAGCCCCCATAGATATGTATACCAAACTACGCCTATGAGAATGCCTAATGCCATGGCTTATTATTATTATTTTTATTATGTATTAGTTAAATACTACGGCAGCTCAGCTATTAACTGACTTCTTTAATTTTAGATTACGAGTGAAGTGAAGGCTCTATAATACTATAGATTCTAAATGTTTTACAACGGTATTTATTTTTTCTAAACCGTCCCTCGGTATTTTTTTTCTACAAGCGTTCAACTGCAAATTCTTACGATTTTATAATACGATTTTTACGGACCGAGTGTTATTACATCGATTTTCAACTCATAATGTGTACACAAATTATTGGTACGTATACAATCATTATGAAACATCGGATAGAGATAGAACAACACGATTTGAATGTTTTGGTAACAAACATAGCTTTTTTGATCAGAAAAAATTTGTAAACGGTTTCGATGCAAAAAAAAACGTATTGATAATTTAAATAATAACGGTAAAATTTATAAACTATAAATTATTTTTACAGTGAAGATTTAATTAAAGAAATTATTTATCTTTTCTTCAAAATTCAATACTAGTATACCCATATCCATTTTCTGGTTCGAGAAGTGAAAATACCCGTGGAGTTAAGTCCGTTTTTTTATTTCGTGTAAGTACGTTCCTTAGAGCCGGTTTGGTCAAGATCCAGTATATACTCAGCGAGGTACTATAATATAGTAATCTACAATGACGATAATCTATTTCAGGTTATGAAAATAATATTTGTCCCGGCGACGACGACGTAGACGGTATAGTACATTGTACAGACCATAGAGTAAGACTGAGTCTCCAAAGACCCTAAGAATATTTAAACGAGTGGCCTAAAAAGTATCTTCGTTTTTTTTTAAAACAGCTTAATTATCTGATTGCTATTAATGACTGTTTGTCTATTTTTTCTCTCACTCATTTCTATTGCAAAACAACCATTCTCTAATAAAATTATTAACAAACATTATTATTAGTCCTAAAAACATATGTCATGAATTGTCATGAATTGTGAAAACAAATGTTTTTTTTTGCATTCGATGTCATAACAGACATTTTCTTTTTGTCCAAACTTCAAGTTGAAATTGTCTGAAGTCGTAGCCCACAGGAAATTCCCTTTTTCCCCTTGGTCTATCCGATTCTGATGATGTTCATTTACTGCTCGTCATCAACATAATTACTATCGTCGTCGTATTATTCGCTGTCCCAACTCTGGCCCCTCTTGGTAGCTGACGGCAAACACGCGAATTCGTTCCCACGAGTGCAGCGTATGATCCTTTGCACTAGAGAGACTTCGCCGGCCGTAAGAACGAAACGAAGTCACCGGAAAACGTACAAATGCGTCCGACACGGTTTGCCGTTCCGTCCGAGGGTCGAAACGTCATTGCACCGGTTGGCATTTCGGAAATATTAAAAACGTGAGTCTGGCATCGAATTTCGCATGGCACAGCTCGTCACGTTGCGCGCAGCAGGTAGTCGTACTTATCAACGTGTTATGTTCTCTCCTCCCCGTCCGCATTTCATCACCGCGGAAACCGGACGGGCCGTCGCCCGGGAACAGCTCGTACGAACATTTCATATACATTACGTGAATTCGAACAAAAACCGTTACGTAAAGTCGAGACATTGACGTACTATTTCAGTTCGGACGTGTCTGTAAACCTAATAAATTAGCGGTTAGGTTGATAAGCAAAACATATAATTAATAATAAATAAATAAATAAAAAATATCGCTTTCGGTACTTTCCTGTTGACGCGACTATATACCACTTGCTTTTGCATATATATTTTTTTTAAACTCGGGCGATCCTATGTTTTATACAAACGATGGTACAAATCAAAAAATTGAATGGAAGTAGTTTATTTGAGATTCATATAGCTGTCCCACGGCAAAGACCGTCAGACATGGAGTTCCATAGCCCCAGGGCAGTTGTTATCAAAGCAGGATCCTATTAATTGGCGATTTCATAAAACACCTCTTTCATTTTTTTAAGCCCACTCAATGATATTTTCACGTTGGACATCTTCATCATAACTACTGCCTACATAACCGATACCTACCTAGTTAAAATGACTAGTGGGTAATAAAATTATTATGCTTCGATATTTTTAGGAAGCATTTCAATAAAGTATATTATACATTCAATCGTAGGAGTAAAAGCCACAAAAATTGCCCGAGCATAAAAATTAATGATTAAAAAATTCTTCAGATGTTCGGAATATTTGGATTATTGAAATTTTCTTCGGAGCGTTGTACTTGTTTTTCGATTCGTATTTTCGAATTTGTGTACGTGTGTTTTCTAATAATATAATCGATACTTTATAGGTATTATCAACATTAGTTTAAAAAAATCGAAAAGCAAAAATCCTCTGATTCTTTGTGCGAAGACGTACGTCACCGGATTCACATGGTGAAATCGATTTTTTTATTACCTTAAAGGAATTGGATCAAACTATCGATTTTTTTTTACAACAATCCCAAAGTACAGTAGGTATACTATATTAAATCTATTATTAATTATGGTTTTTAAATGCTTAATATATTATATTTGGGTTATATTAGTGAAAACATCATATTTATAATATTATATTTACTGTCCATGTAATATGACAAAGTTGTTTTTTTTTTCTTATAGCCACATAATTTATTTCAAAAAAGAATCATATAGATATACTATAACTTTATATAAAAATAATTGTATATATAAAAAATAATGAAAATAAAAGACTTTTATAATTCTATTTTTTTTGCAATTTTTAAAATTTTTTTAGGGTATATTTCTACTAAATAAGAGCATAAATGCGTTTACACTGTTTATAGTACATATTTCTAAGGTTTTTAGAGCATATAAATCCGGGCCCTAATGATAATTGTTGCGGTCCGTCCGGTGATGGGTCGTCTCGGTAGGGTGGCAGGCGGAACACAACATTTTTAGTGGGTGACACAACAAAAAAAAAAAAACACAGTTAAAAATATGATACGCCACTATGTTTTAAGGCAAAAAAACTGTTTGTTGTGGAACAAGCGAATACACAATATTCAATCCAAAAAAGAATTTAAAAAAAAGAGAAACAATATGATGAAAAAATCTGGGTACGCGCATTGGTCCGAGTGTGTGCACAACGGCGTAGACTGGTTTAAAATGCCCGTCACGGCGGTCGTCGCAGGGGCCGTTTCGCTCGCGTTCCCTTCTCGGGCGAGATGGGTTAGCGGGGTGTCACTTTCGGCGATGTGTGCCGTGAGCTTGATAAGAGAATAAAGAAGACGTGGCCGGCGACATACGTCTACAACTGACAATGCCGTTCGGGCTCGCGTCACATGTTCTGGTAATGCTATTTGATGTCCATTAGAGTCGTGTGGAAAAAAAAAGTCTGACCCGCAAAAACGAATAAAACGTATTCCGTCTACAACGCTTGGTACGAACACGTTGTGACTCGTGCTGTTATCAATGTAGGAAACGGACAGTGTGGTTCACAAACGTTTTACTCACGTGCATAAAATCATAATGACGCGCCGGTGTAATAACGTTGAAACGTTTAACTAACGCGGGTGTGCCCTGCCCACTACGGACCATCTTCGCTGGGAACGGCGATGATTTGCGACAACGCAGGTGCTGCGGTTATAAAGAGAATAGCTGCCGGAAGCCGAAATCGTATCATACGATTTATCGCGACTTAATGCCCGCATCGTGAAGATATACAGCTATATTATAATATCGTATTGTTATAATATGATATACGTGTTCTAGTGGTTCGAAAAAAATCGCGTGGAAAATTAGAAAAATATTATTTTGAACGCGGTATAAGAAGTGTTAGTTTGTTGTGTGTGTGTGTGTGTGTGTGTGTGTGTGTGTGTGTGTGTAGGAAGTATGCGTTCTATATATACGATTACATTTCGTTTATTCATTTAAACCGTTAAAACACGCCCAGCGAATCACTTCGAAATAATGTCATGTATTTTGGTGTTACACAGAGTGTTTCGCGTGCAGATTAATACACGTATACGGGGTCATCCCGAAAGACAAGTTATTGGCAAGTTACTGGCAGCCGGGCAGTTCGCTTAAAATAAAGTTGTTTCTCTCTCATTTATATTTGGTATTTATCATACTTACCGGTGAATAAAACGAAATGATATGGTTTGAGTAATACGAGTAAGCGATTATATATACAGACTTCTTCGTCTTCGGGTAGTCGGCCACTAGGACCGTTCCATCAAACACCCCACTTTACATTCAATCTTATCGGCTGTTCTCTCTTTCCAGTGTGACCCTCCACCTAATTCTTCGACGATGTTTTTTGATTAGATCTTCCCATTTTAATCGGGGTCTTCCTAACGGTCTCTTCCCTATGGGTTCTTTCCCAATACTACACGTAGTAAGGGATTCTGGTTTCCAGCCCATTATAATCTTCTGTTTTTAATCGTCTCTAATGTGTTCGGCTCATGAAAAATTAAATCTAGTTCATCATGCGATCTTATCCTCCACTCATAGTATTTATATCCTGTACGGATCCATAAATTTTCCTTAGGATTTCCCCCCTTGGACTATACGTTTTATTTGATTTATCTTTCGTAGAGGCCACGTTTCTGCTCCACAGGTGATTATTGGGCGTAGAAGTGTCGTATACAACTGTATCTTCAAATCAATGGATATAGACCTAGGTCTTAGTAGTTTTTCAAGTCCATTAAATGATCTGTTGCCAGCGTTTATCGTTGCCGCCATTTCCTTTTTTATTTCATTTTTTTCCCGTTAAAACCTCACCTAAGTGTCTAAGTATTTAAACTGTTTTGTCCTATTGAAAACATAATTTGCTACCTTCAGGGAGTATTAGAAACGTAACAAACATACTTAAATATGTATGGTTACATAAAAGCGTATGGGATTGAATTTCGCAGTCAAAATCAATTTATTTCTGGTGTTAATTTAAGATTAAAAACTATCATTGGGTAATTATAATCTTAATGTTTGCAAATAAGTAAGAATATTTATATTTTAAAAATATTAAAACTTTGTTGAGAAATGTAATACGTTGTATTATAAATCAAATACTTTTATATGCGTATCAAAAATTCCTCTTTTTATTTTAATTAATATGATAAAATTAATTTAATATTAATTACTGCTTTAAGAATGAACACAATATAATAATTATGTCATGTCAAAAATGACAGTATTCTTCGCAGTTGTTGTTGTTGTCAGATCAGACCGGGTACACTCGGAGGACATGCGCATGTGTATATAATATTGGCTGCTGGCGAGGGTGACCTGCATTGTCTTTGTCGACCGTACACTATTACAACGATTTGACGATTCACACGCGATAACAAAAGCGACGAGTACAATAACAATAATAATAATACGTTGTATACTATGCCTAATTATTTGGCTCTTGTTTGTCAACGTTCGTTAAACTGTCGTCGTACGCGGTCCAGTCCAATCCGGTCTTCCGCAGTGACGCGCACGTGAGGGCCTTTCTTTTCTGTTAATTTACTATGACGCATTCGTTCAGTCATATTTATATATGTGTATAATATAAAATATATCACAGAGGAGAGACCTAACTGTATATGTGAACTTGGCCGCGTCGCGGGCGTGTAGTGAACCGAATCGGTGTAACAATACAATACATACACGCACATATTATACATATATACATGTATCTAAACGTATACCACGTTAGTGATAAACATACAGGGTGTTTTTTAGATTAAATAACAAACATATTTGTTTTATCGGTTGTTTTTAACTAAGACATTTTTTTTCTTTGATGCTGTAATATATTGCGGAACAATTTTATGAAAACAATACATTTTTCATAATTTTTTTTATGTACGTGATATTCTAAGTTTTTACTATTCTCAAATGATAACCACCGTTTAAGTCACTCGTATTTACTGTGCCTGCGGGGTACCTCTGAAAAATGTATTTCTGCTATACTCAACTGCTGTTAACTTTTATTAAACTATTTCAACTGTAAACTCTTGGACAAATAATAAAAAAACGAAATAACGAAATTTCGAAAAAAACAAAGTGACTCTATTTCATGATATTACATTAAAAATGGTGGTTATAATTTAAGAAACCTACTTTAAAAAAATCTCGTCGTTCAAAAACGGTCGGAAAATTATTAAATTTTCATAAAATACATTTTATTTATTAGAGGTCGATAATTTAAAATAAACAAATAATAAATAATTAAAAGTTATTGCATCGGTCAAATTCATCTAAAACACCATACGTATGCGTATACACGTTTTCATTGTTGAACATTTTTCGACTGAACGCACGTGCGTAAGTACGGGTTGTTATTATTTATATTACCTTAGGTAATATATAAGCACTGATGGAGGTATTTTTATGGTGAACTAATATTTTAATATTTTTTGTAAAAATAATACAATTTAACCAATAAATAGGTATGTTAATCGTTATAATCTGTCTCCATAACGTTCGGTGTACAGATATAGATAAATAAACTTAACGGTATAGACATTAGACTGTGATATTTTTATAATCCGATAATTGTCTGCGTTTATATAATAATTACAAAAACTTTGGTCATATAATCATAAACAACCCAAGTTAAATGCGTTCATAGAAGTACTTAGGATTCACAGCTCAACTCACAGTACAATTTCATATCCCCCCCGCCAAAAAATTCCTAGAACGCCGCTGAATTATAACATATTCATATCAAGGTCGTTACGTTTTTACCGTCCTTAACCGATAAGAGTTTTACATTTTTATTAAGTTATTTTCATAAATATGATAAACGTGTAATAAAAAGAAAATTTAAATAACTTAAGTCTAAGTTTCCGCTGTCGTGTAAACAAATGATATCAATAATATTATATTGTTTTCGCTGCATTTATCTGGTGTCCACTGTTAAAACAACACGATTTATTCTTTTTTATAAGATCTTTAGTACGCCCAAACGTACAAATAAGACGACTTTTCTTTTCCTCGTTATAAACGAGATCTTTTTTTCAGGGACAATTGGAAAACACGACGTGTAAAATAAGACGTTTTGTGTACGCCGATTCTGACATCCGAGTTTTCACGGACGTTATACGAAACGAGAACGCGATCGGGGGATCGGATCCGTGCCCTGGTGTTTTTTCGTAGTTTTTATTTTTATTATTATTTTTTTTTTCGTTTCCCACGCACCGAAACCCGCGTGTCATCAGTAGGTACTCTGTATGGTCAATGCGCGTACAGTAGCCGCAGGTATTTAATTCGTTCGTTCGTAATCAGAAAACCGTGTTTAGGATTTTGCAAGTGTAACACGAAAAACAAGACGTGAAATCATTTCCAAAAAATCACGTTGGTACGCAACGAATAACGATCGTACGAACGTCGAAGTGTAAAACGTTATTGCGTGTTGCACATTCAACGACGACGACGACGACGACGACGACGGGACACGGATTGACGGTGTGGGGTGGTCGTACGATATCGAAGAAAACGAAAAATGATACCCGATGCGGGGACGAGACGCGCGGTTTCGTTTATTTTTTTTTTCGGAACGAGTTATCGCGTTTGAAACGAGAATGTCAATCTCTCCGGGAGAATAATCGCTTACGCACCGTGTGTTGCTCGGGCTCGGGGGAACAAACGGTGTAATCAGGGTTGCAAAGTGTTTTAAACAGTATGTTTTAAAAATGCGTTTAAAAAGTTTTAAAGCAGTAGTTATGTTTTAAAATTTTTATACATAAACTATTAAAAATGATTTATTTAAGATTAAAAGAAAAACATTTTATCCTGGTTAAAGTTTTGTAAATTTTGAGATAATTTGTGTGAATTGATAAGAATATTATCATAATAAAATAATTATAATAATAATATGTGAAATTTATTTAATTAAACTGTTTTTAGTTTTCTATGATTAAAAGTTAAAACTATTTTTTATTTGAAATTTTAAACTCATTATGTTACAAATTTAAAATACTAAAACTTACTATTTCTACTAATAATCACTTGACTATAAATATATCTATATATCGATCAATAAAATATATATACAATGTTTAGTAACATGTATTCAACTTTTTTATTTGTTTTAGTATTTTAACTAACAATGATTTTTGAACTTTATTGTGATAAACTTATACTTGGCCTGAGCCCTAAGTTAAAAAAATGATTGCCTATTTAAAAAAAAAAAAGTGCTTATAATTTCAACTATGTAACAAATAAAACATTTATTACAAAAAAAAAAAAAAGCGTTGAAGACAAAAAAAAACATAGTTTGAAGCGTGAAATTTATTTTTTTAAACTGTTTTTTTTTACAACCCTGGGTGTAATGTTTTCCTCTGGGATCGTACTACGCGTATTAGAAATGTCGCTTGAAATGGACACACGTATTCACTTTTATCCGGGTGTTGTTCGCTAAATCTCAACGACAGCGATAAATCAATAGGTAGGTATGTAAAACTATGGCAGCGAAAATCAGAGCAAGAACACTTATATTATGACGCAACGCGAGTACACGACACTGCGTGTCTCGTGCAGACACACAAGACTTTCGAACGATCGAGCATAATTCTCCGAGTCTTTACTGAAACGAACTCGAAGGGTTAAGCTGTGAGGTCGTCGAATGATATTGTGCACGAGAAACGGTCGTCGTCAGTGAAAGACACGAAAACCAATACATGTAATTATCATCATTATTGTCGTTTAACTCCGGTCCCGTGGTCGGAGGTCGAACACCACTGCATAATGGTGTTTTGATAAATAAATGTAAAAAAAAAAAAAGCAGTTATGTAATTTGCATTATAGTGTAGTCTAATGTTATACGTAAATCATGGAAAATACGAATTAAGAATAACTTAGTTACAGTGAATAACAAAAGTGACACAATTAATGAAAGTATTTAACTTTTAGTTAAATAAGTAAAATTCGTATAATACCCGTATCAGTTTACACTTAAAAGATGAAAATATTACAAATAAATAAAAATATTAAATCATCATGTTATGAGTTGAACTGGAAACAATTTAATCTCACCCATAAAAGAAAAGTTGTATATAGTAGTAAAGTATTGTTGTTTTTTGTATTTTTACTTTTATTACTTAAAAATTTGAATTTAAATCGTTGAAAATTAAAAAAAAAAATAGCAATACATTACTAAAATCAGATCAATATGAAAATGCCAATTATTGTAAACAATCCTGTGTTCCATTCATAATGCGTAAATTAAACAAAACTTTATTAAATTAAATATCAACTACAATCATGATACTACTATAAGGTTACGGTAGTTAAAATATTAAAAAAAAAAAATTTATCCAAGTAGTAAATAAATCACCTCTCGCAAATAGTTTACCTGAATATAAGCGGTATACGTATATTAAATTGGGTTCTGGCGAAAATAATTATTTTTCACACAGATTTTCGATTAAATGCGGTCGAGACCAGTTTTTTGTTTGTGATTTTGAATGGTTCGAGTGACTGGCTTAAGAACTATAATTGTATTTCACAGCATTAGAAAGATGCACCGTAAACGCGTGTTTGTGTGAACAGCCTTCGTCACTTTTACTCGGATATTCGATATTAAAGACCGATTCCAGTACCTATACTTGACTACCGAGGTCAAGAATACAAAAAACGAATCTTCTACGGACGAGGAAGAAGACGGCAGAGGGAAATTAATTTGTGTAAGAAGCATTCTTTAGACGCATCGGAAACATTTGAAACAATGCTATTAACTTCTCGGGCTTCAATAACATTCCATCTGATTCCTTGACGAAAAACATTGAGAAATGACGGATTACACTATAATAACGTGAACGACATATGTAATTACACCGTGATTCGGTTCGTTTATATTCCTTGTCGTATAGTCTTAAGCCAGAGTTAATTATGTTTCTCGTTTTCTTTCAAGCCACTCCGTAATGGCTTTAAATCGAGTTTTTGGTAAACTACCACGGAAAGCGACTGACCGGTGTAGTAAAATCAATTCGACCACCAAAATATTTTTATTTTCCTACCGAGTATATGTAGGACATTAGTAACGGAGGCGGATAAAAATTTCTTTCGTTATTCATACCGCCGTGAAAGCGATAATTTTGAAAACACGATTTTCGTTTTACCTCTTGCCAAAAAAAAAAACTATACATTATACACACGGCGGCGACGCGTAAAGGTAGTCTAGTGATATGATATAAATTAGGATTTTTATTTTTTATATTTTTTTTTAAATTTTTTTATTTGGAGATACTTTTTGCTCAACTTAAATTTATTTGAGAGTTTCTGAAGTTCTCAATAACTTTTCCAGGCGAGAGAAAAACACCCAAAAATGGAGCAAAAACGGTGAAATTTCTCGTAAACGACATTTTCATTTAGTCAACTTAAGTAATTTCGTCATTATAAGTTATAGACAAAACAATGCTAATTTAATGTTTCAAAATCCCAAATCCGGATTTCGAATCCAAGTTCTGGATTTTGCTCCAAATTCGGATTTCGGATTTTTTCGAAAGAAAAAGAAGAAGAAGAAATCCGGATTTTTTCCATAACTAGAAGATACGTCTCCACCAAAGGGTGCACGTGAACGAACGTACGTCAAACCGTTATACGTAACAAACGGCCAACGTACGTTCGTTCGTACGTGTGACAATATTTTTTCTATGGAGACACACCTTAACATTCGACCGACTCCAAACAATATCATATACGCACGCGTACACAAATCCCGTTCCCACGTCGTTTGACAGTCTCCTTCCAAACGTTTTCGCGGTGTCGTGTACGGCATATCTATACGACATTCTTCTTCTTCTTTTTTCCTCTTTCTTGGTTTCGGCCTTTAAGACCATGCCGCTAAACACAAATCTTACCATCAGCCTCTGTCCTCTGCAGCTTCTCTCCATTTGACTCCGGGTTCTAACGTTTTTAAGTCCTTTTTTACACAGTGTTCCCACCTCAATCTGGGTCTTCCTAAAGGTATTTTACCTATAGGCTCTTCCTCTATTACCTGCCCAACTAGAGATTCTTGTTTACGCCAGGCATGGTCCCCCCACATGAGTCTTCTTTTTATGGTATCCTCAACAATATCAGTTCTCTGTTACATTTTCTCCATTTATTTGTTTCACCGTCAAAGACCGGTCCATATATTTTTCTTAAAACTTTTCTCTCAAATACTCCTAGTCTCTGTTCTTCGGCTTTCCTCAATGCCCACGTCTCAGAATCGTACTGGACAATAGGTCGTAATAATGTATACGAAATTGTATGATTAAACTTTTACAACAACAGTCTGATCGAATTTTCCACGTGTTATACGTCTTATACGACTTACACGTCTTATACACACGTAAATAAACGCGCGCGTGTGTAGTCGTGATGAAACTTCGGCGGTGTATACTACACGAATATCCGTCAACAACGTTACTCAGCTGTCAAAGTGATAATTAAAAAACACGAGCGAGAATAGACGTCCAGCCGTAGTATTGGTATCGATAAATTCGCGAGCTCACGTCAGCTCAAATCGTTTGCGGGTCGACGCAGGTCCACACATCTGGTATACGTTGACGAAAGATAAACGCAACGGTTACTGTGGTTTTTAATTAAAACCGACCACCCGGCGTACTATACGTGTATGACGCGTGTGGACGTATATGCATGTATAATATTATAACTGTTGTCAGTGGCGTGATAAGGGAGGGGGGGCAAGGATGGCGATTGCCCCGGGTGGCACATTTTCGGGGTCAGCAAATTTAACTAGGAGCTTTTTTTCAAAATTTTTAAAACTAGTAAAAATGGTAGTTCATTTTTTTTATAGGCAAATCAATGTCGACAAAACGTTCAATTAATATCAACACGGCAACATAGTTATTTTGTGAAATCTATCTCCCTGTTTCATAATAAGCGTAATTTCATAATAATCAAATCATGCGTCTTTTGTGTCATCATACGATTAGTCAAAATATTATTGGCGTCAAAAAACAATCGGAGATTTTGTAAGATCAAAAGCGTGACGAAAAATATGAGTTTAAAGATGTCCGTTTTTATTCTCATAAACTATTTAAATTTTACTAATTTTTAGATTCTGAGTGAAGCGAAGGATCTTATGGTTTTACAATGATGTTTATTTATTTATTTTTTTTTTTTTCTGTAAACACTTTTTCGTATAGAAATCCTGGTTCAAAAGTTTTTTCCAGCAACTTTTTAGATTCGAAATTGAACTGAGATGGTACTTTAGAGAGGTCCATAGTTTTTCCAGTAATCAAGAATAACGATCGAAAAACTGAGTAAAAACGGTAAAATCGATAAAAATCCGCCATATACGAGATTTTCACTGTTCAGATTTTAGGTATTTAGTCATAAATCGAAAAGTATTGAAGATAGAAACTTGAAAATTTTATCCAATATCAAATACATACTTTTTTTATATTGGACAACATTTTCAGAACAATTATAGCACTTTTGGCTTAAATATAGAACTTTTAATTTACCAAATTGTTTGAAAGTTTTTATGCAATTATAATTTTAAATATTTGACAAAAAGTTCTGAAAATTTAATATGACCTTACTCATATACCTACCTAATTATCCTAACAAAAATTCAAAAATCGTGAGTCAGGATTTTTGTTTATACACACTTTAATAAATTATTATAACTCACCAAAAATTATACAAATATCCGTAAAATACGTAAACAGTATTTAAATAATAATATATTATATTACACTGAAGCTTTGCTCAGAATTGTTTTATAATAAAGAAATGAGTCATCATTTCTTTAAAACTTAATACATTCATCACCAATATCTAGTCCGAGGACCGAAGGGACGAAGGACGAACTTGTACCACCATCATCTCACTTACCAGCTTTTTTTTTCATTATTATTTTAGATTCTGAACGAAGTGAAGAATGTATTGATTTTACTATGATGTGTTTTTTTTTTTTTTTTGTTTTTTTTTTTTTTTTTTTTTTTTTTTTTTTGTTTTTTTTTTGTTTTTGTGTCTGTGTACACCATAACTACTCGAAATAATGCTTCAATTTTGAACTTCAGGGTATGTTTTCGGTGGCAAAACGAATATCGGAGGTACCTTAGAGAGGTCACAAGTGAAAATTCCCAAAAGTTTTCAAATGCCACGGGAAAAACAAACAAAAAATGAGGAAAAACCGGTACTTTTTGTGCAAAACCCGTTTTCGACGAAATCGATTTTTTTATTTAGCCGTTACTCAAAAACCAAAAATTGTAGATACTTGAAATTTTCACCAAATGTTTTGATTTGACCTAAATTTCATGAAATTTTAAAACTCTAATACTAATATACAATACTGGTATGTTTAAAGTATCTACTTTATTTCTTCTGATTTTGTTTTTATTTTGAATTAGGTTTCAATAGAGATCAGACGGATAAGTTTCTTACAAAAATACGTTTTATTTCATTTTGATTCTAATGAGTAATGCGGTCAATGTGAGTTATTTATTTTAATGTTTCAATTTGTTCTTTGTTATTGAAAATATTCATGAAATTTCTAACAGTAGATTACTCGTAAGCAATTGCTATTTAACTTGACAATAACTGAAAGTTTAATTTAAATTATTACGTCTACTGAAAAAATTACCAATTAAATGACACGAGCTATTGTTAGTACCTACCTAAATGAATTAATAAGTAGACATTGATTATTTATTTGTATAAAATAATTGCAAAATATGATTACAATATATCATACTTCAATTTTTACTATATTGTTTTTAAATCATACTTTCAAATTTTCAAAGGCCATAAGTCATGTTTTGTGCACTCTTATGAATGACTTTGCCGATCCCGTTTTTACAATTTGAATGAATACAAAGAACGAAATGTTTGAAAAATTAGAATTCCTATACTAAAATAACTTAATCGTTTATGAACTAATTATTATAATAGTGCTAAAACTCAAATTAACTCGTTGTCATAGGCGTAAATTGGGAGGACTAGGCCCCTAAAAGTATAAAATTCAGGTCATAGTCCCCCCCTTAACGAGCTTTCTTTTATATAGAGAACTGAGAAATATTTGACTATTACGATAAATAATTAAGACATAGTTGTAGGGTTTTCAACTAAAAACCGATATATAATATTAAAGTAATTGAGTTCCGACTACTTATATATCTGTTTTTAGTATTTTTCATTTAATTTTATGAAATTCATATACAAAATGATGAATATAATTCGTTTATTTTTTTTTTTTTTTTTATAAATAAATTTAATAAAATTATGTGTAAACAGTCAATCGCTATATTTTTTATGATTATATTTTTTTATAAATATTTTTCCTAGGAAGATAATGTGCCAAACTACTGAGTATTAAATGTAATTAATTTAAAAATTAATTGATTTACAGATGTAAGCAATGCGAGTTGCTTCGGTCGGTATAGGTCCTATGAGCATATAAAAACCTAGTCCTCCCTCCAGTTTTTACACCAAATTTCCGTCCTTGCTCGTTGTACAAATTATACGACTACTCGTTAGTTTTACAGCGTTTCAAGACATGTTTGAATAGGTACTAAAAGTTTTTATATTGAATACAATTTCATTAATGGTCAAGATAATAAACTGTCGGGCTAGACAAATGTATGTTTTAGCTTTATTTCTTCGTATTTCGTATCGGATTGTTTTTCCACGAAATTTATACAATCACGGTTTATCGTTTCGGAAAGTGTAAAGTTCGATTTCCATAATACCAACAAACAGTGTACGAATCGAAAAATAATACTACAAAAAAAAAAAAAAATAGTCGTACAAAGGTGAAAAGCAGTGATACTACAAACTAAATGATAAAATAACTCATCGGTGGGACGTATTGTATAGCTAATGAACGGTTATAAAACAATGCAAATCAACGCACAGAGCGTAGGCGCGAGGCTAATTCGATTTGAAGTTGAACCGATATCAATGTCGATACCAAACATCCCAGCAGTAAGTAAATTATTAAAAAAGTCAAACGTAATTTTCAATGTTTCCACGTTGCCTCGATGCCACTTGATTTTAGATTCTGAGTGAAGCGAAGGATCTTATGGTTTTACAATGATGTTTATTATTATTTTTTTTTTTTTTTTAAATCTATAATCTTTTTCGTATAGAAATCCTTGTCCAAAAGATTCGAAATTGAACTGAGATGGTACTTTAGAGAGGTCATTTTTCCAAAATCTCCATAGTTTTTCCAGTAATCAAGAATAACGATCGAAAAACTGAGTAAAATCGGTAAAAATCCGCCGTAAACGAGATTTTCACTGTTCAGATTTTAGGTATTTAGTCATAAATCGAAAAGTATTGAAGCTATAAACTTGAAAATTTTATCCAATATCTAATACATACTTTTAGATTCTGAACGAAGTGAAGAATGTATTGATTTTACTATGATGTGTGTTTTTTTTTTTTTTTTTTGTTTTTTTTTTTTTTTTTTTTTTTTTTTTTGTTTTTGTGTCTGTGTACACCATAACTACTCGAAATAATGCTTCAATTTTGAACTTCAGGGTATGCTTTCGGTGGCAAAACGAATATCGGAGGTACCTTAGAGAGGTCACAAGTGAAAATTCCCAAAAGTTTTCAAATGCCACGGGAAAAACAAACAAAAAATGAGGAAAAACCGGTACTTTTTGTGCAAAACCCGTTTTCGACGAAATCGATTTTTTTATTTAGCCGTTACTCAAAAACCAAAAATTGTAGATACTTGAAATTTTCACCAAATGTTTATATTGAAATCATCTATACGTGGTAAAATTTTTGAACACTTTTGACTTTTATTGAGCTAATTATAGACAATTGAAATTTTCAATTTTTTTAAGTATTTTTTTTTAAAATAACGATAAAATTTTTTTTTTTTGCCAGAAAATCTTGAAAATTTAATACAAGGTTTCTTATAAGTTGTTCCATAACTGATAAAAAAAAATCCAAAATCGTAAGTCACAATTTTTTTTTATAAGTGCTCAAAGTTCCAATTTATACGAAATATGTAAAAATTGCGAAAATTTGCAAATAATTTGTTGTTGAAAAATCGTAAAATTTTTTTCTTTTATAACTAAGTTTTGAAAATTTGGTACAAGGTTTTTCATTAGTTTTTCTTCAATTATCTGCAAAAAAAACTCTACCGGATTCAGACAAAAAAATTTTATGAGTGTTTGAAATTTAAATTTTTACAAAAACACGTTAAACAACGGTTTAGCCTCAAACGATTTTTGCTAATTGTTTTTTTTTTCAAAAAGTATAAGTTGTAGAAACTTGAAAATTTTATCAGTTGTTTATATTGGCATTTTCTTTATATAATTTTATTTTCAAAAGATTTCACTCATTTTTAATCAATTTATAGGCATTTGAAATATTCGATTTTTTTTATTTTTTTTTTTATAAATGTTGATAAAAAAAATGTAGCTCGGACGAAATACTTGAAAATTTAATAGAAGGGTCCACATAAGTTGTTCTAACTCCCATTCAAAAATTATAAAAATACATAGGCACAAAATTTTTTTATAAGCGTTTATAAGTGCTAATATTGACAAAATTCGTCAAAATCATGTATATTTGCTATGTATTTTGCAGTTGAAAATTCATAAAATTTTAAGTATTCAAAACTAAGAATTGTAAATTCGGTACAAAGTTTGACATACGTTTTCCTTCAATTATCTGTAAAAAAATTTGCACTGGAATAAAATCAAAAATTTTTATGAGTGTTTGAAATTACAATTTTTTCACATAATCGCGTAAAATAACAATTTAGGCATCATTGATTTTTGATATTTGTTCTTATTCAAAAAGTATAGGTCGTAGAAACTTAAAACTTTTACAAAATGTTTAAATAGGCATTTTCTTTACATAGTTGTATTTTCAAAATATTTCGTTTATTTTTTAGCTATTTATAGGCATTTGAATAATTCGATTTTTCTTAGATTTTTTTTTATAAAAGTCGATAACAATTTTTTGGCCCTACCAAATCGCTTGAAAATTTAATAGAAGGTTTTGAATAAGTTGATCTAAGAGTGATTCAAAAATTATTCAAATACATAGGCACAATTTTTTTTTATAAGCAGTTGAAGTTCAAAAATCGACAAAATTTGTCAAAATCACGAATATTTGCAAATTATTTTGTAGTTGAAAATGTATAAAAATTTTTGTATTCAAAGATAAGAAATGAAAATATTATGTAATATCACAGCTGATAAAGATAATTAAATAGATTAAGTTTATTATAATATAATCAGTAGCTGACAGCTGTTCTATACAAAATATTGGTAGATTGTAAACACAAGGTGTATAACGTACCTTTACATGGTTGAATAGAACGTTACTAACTTCCAATTTCCAGTTATTTTAATGTGTGTATCAGTTCCATAAACATGCGGATTTTATATATTATTATTAATTATTAATATTTAAATAGACGTAGCCACGGAGCATTCAGCATATATGGACGGCGGGGTCGGGTGGTACCGTCACGATAGTGCATTTAGGCAAATAATATGGTATTTACCTACGCCCTATCTATGCACATCCTGGTTTGTCCAATGCTCACGAGCAGAAGTCACATGAATAGACAAATGTAAATTTAACCCAATCTAGGATATTAAAATAAAATATATATTACAATTTAAGGCTGACATCTTCATCTTCGTTCAGAATCGTTTTTTTTTTTATAATATAAAATAATTCCAAAATCTATCCAATAATGCCTAATCTAGCAATGCATCTCGTGTATCCCACCCAACTACTGTATCCTGTACTTAACTTACAATGATTTATCATTGCATTCAAATGTAAAGTACCATACAACTAAACTATCGTAAACCAGGTGATCCCATGATAGAAAGTGCTATACACTCCTCACCATTATCTTGTCCGAGGAGCGAAGCGACGAAGGACGAACTTCCACCACCATTATCTTATCGGCTTTTTTTCCTTTGTTGACATTTTATTCACTATTCCGTAAACGGATAAGAAAATAAATTAATACAATTTACAATTTGCTTTGATTATTTTGTTATCACGAGTACAAATGATTGAAAGTATCTACGCCATGCAACTTTCTTGGGCACTCGATAGATTTTTATACTGCACGATACTATCACCATATGACGTGTATTGCGAGTTTTCTTATGGGAAAGAAAAATTGCTTCAGCGAAGAACCGGTGAGAGGAAGAGGGCATAAAAAATATGTGTACCCGGGACGGCAAAATCCTAAACATGCCACTGCCTGCCTATACTAACTGTAGTACAGTTTGTGCGATCGGATTTCGCGTTCGATCTGAACACGTTTTCGCGTACGCTCGCGAGTACGTGTGTATTCGCACAGTGCGTAGACATACGCCAATATCATGACGCGTAAGGACTATTAATCTTTGTCCTGCGTGTACTCGCAACAACTTCGGCCGGAGTATGACAAGGAACGTCGTCCGGTCGAGGCACTCGGCTCACGGACGTCGATGTCCATCAAAACGCGTACGGTGAATGGATATATTCAGGTGAGTCGTCCCAGCACCCGTATTATATCATTTTAACATCAAAACCATTTCAAATTTTTGTACCCGATTTGTATCCATTTGTACCCTCCTTAAAAAAAATTGTACCCCCTTCGTTTGGGCGGAAAACCCAATTTCCTATCCGGGTGCTGTAACGACGTCGTCACAGCACCCGAAACCTTAAAAAATTATTACATCGAAACCGGACCCATTTCAAATTTTTGTACCCGATTTGTATCCATTTGTACCCTCCTTAAAAAAAATTGTACCCCCTTCGTTTGGGCGGAAAACCCAATTTCCTATCCGGGTGCTGTAACGACGTCGTCACAGCACCCGAAACCTTAAAAAATTATTACATCGAAACCGGACCCGTTTCAAATTTTTGTACCCGATTTGTATCCATTTGTACCCTCCTTAAAAAAAATTGTACCCCCTTCGTTTGGGCAGAAAACCCAATTTCCTATCCGCAACCTTTTTTAGTTAAAACTCATTATTAGCCAAGTCATTATTCCAAATAAGATACCTACTTATTTTATCTGTTTTATCTAATAAACTTAAATTATTGCACTAGCTATTGATATAGATTTATCAAGTATCTGGAAAAAGTCAATATCATAATAAAAGAAGCAGGTATTCCAAAAATTGAACAAACTAAAATAAAAGTTCAATATATCTGTTAACTATCATATGCGACCGAAATGCCGTAGTATTTTATTTCTTAGTTTTAGTACCATTTGTGTAATTGGTGTCTGGTATATTGACCGATGAAGATGATAGGCTAGCCTAAAAGTACTTATTTCTAATACTCACTTAATTTGACAAAGATAATATCATATGAATGATACCTATGGCGCATAAAAACTATGAAATAAGTATGCACTATAATATGTGCCAAAAAATGTAAGCTACAAGTATTATAAGATCTTAAAGATAAAAATCTTCATGTAGTTCAAATAAAAAATTGTATTTAAAATTTTTCAAATCAGATTTCTGTGCTTACAAAAAAATTCTTAAGTTTACTTAAAATATATGTTTCCCTTTGTTTTATGCATAGGTATCTGAAATCATTACAATTAAATAGATCAACAAAATGTAATTATTGAAATTAGATTTGGTTCACTTGTATAAAAGAATATTTTGTGACTTATTTTGTCCATCGACAATGGATTACTAAATGATTCATTGTACTACATTCTAATTTTGCCAATCACTCCAAAATATTGGATATTTCTTTTTGCATATTATGTGTTACTTTGTGATTTTTTATTTAGTAGCAATAAATATCAAAATAATTAGAAAAATAGCCGATAAATGCAAAGATTGGGCCTAATTTATGATAGGTATGAGTGGTATGACGATCGGCTTACCGGGAAATCTCACAGTAATCCGGTGGCCCAATTTTCCGCTTACCATTGTAACACAATGATCTAAAGGCAACCATTACTTGTGATACAGAAACTGATATAATATAAAATTAATAATATATTGAATTCCAAAAAACTGTACATGGGTGTAGTATGGTTATTCAGCTAGGTATTTTATATGCAAACGAATTATATACATTATATTATATATAAATATATATAATATACCTACCTACATAATACTAGCATATTATTGTGTTATCATTTAATTGTTATTGTCAGTGTCGCGGTCTATGATGTTTGGGGAAAAAATACCAATTATAGTCTTTCTAAAATTAGTACAAAACCAAATCTAGCACCAATGAAATCATCGCGAGTTTTTATATTTGTACACGATACTTTTAATTTCTGGATATAGATAGTTTCAATAAATTAGCGATTATCATTCATTGTTTGTGAAGAAGTGAAACAAACAAGTCGTACAACAGTACGTTTGTGAAATATATTTTAATTTTGGTCTTGTTGTTTTACGCATTGAAGTAGAATTTATTGTGCAATGTACAATTACCATAATTTATTTGTATAATATATTGTAATTTGTAATTGTAATTTGTATTCAAAATGGGAAGGCGATCAAATTTACCATCATCATTAATTAATGATGTAATTATGAAGTACCAAAAGGAAATAGTTGGTGAAAATAATATAAGTAAGTAACTTTACGTCTTTAACTATAGTAGGCGTATGATATATAATGTGTATATAAAATATGTATATAATTCGTTATTTCGACAAATTATGTCAATTTTTGAAATTCTACCGCTTATAAAAAAAAATTGTGCCTACGTATTTGAATAATTTTTGAATCGCTCTTAGATCAACTTATTTAAAACCGTCTATTAAATTTTCAAGTAATTTGGAAGGGCCAAAACTTTTTTATCGACTTTTATAAAAAAAAATCTAAGAAAAATCGAATATTTCAAATGCTTATAGGTAAATAGCTTAAAAATACACGAAATATTTTGAAAATAAAATCAGGCATAAAAAACGCCAATTTAAACATTTGGTAAAAGTTTCAAGTTTCTACGACTTATACTTTTTGAATTAGAACAAATATCAAAAATCGTTGAAGGATGAATTGTTATTTTACGCAATTATGTAAAAATTTTAATTTCAAACACTCATAAAAAATTTTGGTATTGTTCAGGTAGAATTTTTTTTACATGGAATCGTAGGGAAACTTACGGACAACTTTGTACAAAATTTTCTATTCTTAACTTTGTATACTTAAAATTTTATGAATTTTCAACTACAAAATAACTTCAAATTTTCGCGATTTTTTACACATTTCGTAAAAATGTGAACTTTCTACGCTTATAAAAAAAAGTTGTGACTAACGATTTTTGATTTTTTTTAATGACGATAAGTACAACTTATGAGGAACCTTGTATTAAATTTTCAAGATTTTTTGGCCAGCCAAATTTGTTTTATCCACGTTTCAGAAAAAAAAAAAACTAAAAAAAGTTGAAAATTTCAAATGTATATAAAAAGCTCAAAAATAGTCAAAAGTTTTCAAAAATTGTACCACGTATATGTGTTTTCAATTTAAATATTTGGTGAAAATTTCAGGTTTCTACATCTTTTGGTTTTTGAGTAACGGCTAAATAAAAAAGTCGATTTTGTCGAAAACTGGTTTTGCACAAAAATTACCGTTTTTTCGTCATTTTTTGGGGGCTCTTCACGCCGTATTTGAAAGCTTTTGGGAATTTTTACTTTTGACCTCTTTATGGTACCTCCGATATAAAATTTTCTACCGAAAACCATCCATGAAGTTTATAATCGAAGCATCATTTCGACTAGTTATGGGTTTACACAGACACAAAAACAAAAGCACAGGAAACAGGAGTTGGGTGGGATACACGAGACGAATTGATAGATTTGGGGATTATTTAATAATAATTGCATTAGGTATTTTTAAAAATAGTGACAGATATGGAGCAGCAATTCATGACATCGGATACGATAAATTTTTCCTACATTTCTGGAGTGATCTTCAACTTAAGATCTATAAAGACTCTTACTCTAAAATGCACCCGGTAACAATAAGTTTTGATGCTACAGGAGGAGTCTGTAAAAAAATTAAAAGATATGGTAATCAAGTTAGTGGGGCAATATTTTTATACGAAGGTGTAATGAACCTATCTGGAGAAAGTTTTACGGTTTTGTCCATGCTATCAGAACAACACGACAATGTGTCTATTTCCTTATGGCTTAAACGCTGGATTAGACAAGGCGTGAAAGCACCTAAAGTAGCTGTATCTGATCAGTCTTTACCGTTGATGTCTGGAATAGTGCAAGCTTTTACTCAGTATGATTCACTTGAAAAGTATTTGGAAGTTTGCTTTGCAATACTAAACAGACATACAAAAGCTGAATTACCAAAATGTTTTTTACGAAATGATATAAATCATTTCATTCATTTAGTTACCCAGTGGCCACCCTTAAAAAAAGCGAAACACTTCAGTACCAAAGAATTATACTCTCGTTCTATGGGACTTCTTGTATATTCAACTAGTATGATAGAGGCAGAACAAATTCTAGAGGCAATGTTTATCGTTTTATTCAGTCAATTTGATGACAAAATTGTTGGCACTAACGAGTACACACCATGTCATAAGTCCAAAGAATTTTTGAGAGAAAAAATAAAAGGAAGTAACACGACCAAATTTAATATCCAGTTTAACGAAAATAATTTTGAACGATTAAACTTATTTGATATAGGTAATTATGAAAAGGAAATCGAAGCTTTAAACTGTAGGTCATTCAAGGAGTGGACAAAGTCAATAGCCAACAGATGTAAAGAAAAGGTAGAAAGTATCCAAGGAACAAGTGATAATGCACAGTTTGAAATTGAACTTGAAACATATATAGTAAATGCGATGAAACTCTTTCCATGCTGGTCGTCGATAATGATTTCATCGTTTGGTTATGGTGATCCAACAGTTTCTAGTTCTAGAGTTGAAAGTAATTTTAACCAGTTAAAAAATAGACTTTTTAAACAAGATGTGATGCCAGTTAGAGTAGACAGTTTTATGCAAGAAATACTCCCTTATTATAACGGTGATAATCTATTGCATCAAGGGACATCAAGGCAGTGGGATATACATACAACCTCTCAGAGTCCTACAGAAATATTCAATTTAGAAAATAACGTAAGAATTGACGAAGATCCAAATATTAATATTGACAACTTTACTATTAGCGCTCCTCATGAAAAAAACCATAATATCAGCTTTCATCCTAATAATGAATTGAATACCAATAATCACCCTATAGAATTTAATTCTATTATCAATATTGATAATGGCCTCAACGATTATCACTCTGATGATGAATTCAACGCCAGTGTTCATACTTCACCAGTTTCATCTCCACTTCTTACATCTAGTTATAACGATGTTTGTTCTAATAGTTTAGTGCTTGATCAAAATAGTCAACAATGTTCGATGTGTAAAAATGGAGATTTACCTACTGGTATGCATTGTTGTCAGTTATGTAAAAAAGCAATACATCTTTTTGGTTGCTCACTACCCGCAGATCAGACGGAAGAAGGTTGTGGGGAAGCTAGAATTTGCTTGCAATGTAGTGATAGAAATAAATCAATTGATATTGAAAATAAAACATTTGAAAACTGGAAAAATCAAGGAACACCAAAAGTCTCTCAACCAAAAAACCGTTCTACTAAATCGTACCTGAACAAACAGCCTAATTTTGAGCATATAGTTTTTAATAAAAAAGGACCATTTAAGCAAATTATACACTTAAAAAATGGGAGTTCACTTCATAAACCCATTCAAATACCGGGAACTGGAAAATTAGTGTTAACTAACACTTGTTCGGTAGATTCCATTTTATCTATTTTAGCATGTCCCGCCGCTGATAGCAAATGCTATAAAAAAATATTAACTCAAGCTAAAGCAACAAATAAAACAGCTGAATTTATTTTAAAAATGCTTACACAAAGCAGTTACAATAATATGTATAAAGAAAGGGCAATACTGTTATTAAATCATTTTAATGATAATACACAAGTGTTGGTTGGAGGATTAAAACAATTGGATTTAAATGGTACGATTAAAAACGTAGCAGAGAAGTTATTGCAAGAATTTCCCTCTTATTCTCGGATTACTGAATGTACTAATTACATGTGCAAACATTTTTCGATGGAAACTAGATCAACAGTCATATCTTTAAATGCATTTGATGGAAAAATAGATTTAAAAGAAGAAATTCTACGTTATTATTCATCAACTTCTGATACTTCTGAGGTTTGCAATATATCCAACTGTGGAAAAATGAGAGGTACATTGATAAAACCAGTTGGTAATATATTCATTGAATTAGTATCAGTTCCATCAGGTAAACAACATGTTTTTCACACTTTGATATTTTAAAATATGTACAATTATATGTCGTTTGTGTTTATAGATTTACATGCATCAGTCAGCTATATTCAAGAACAATCAATAGAACAGAATAATATTCAGAAAAATTATGCTGGTTTAGTATTAAAAAAGTTGGATAATTTACCTAAACATTTAAACATACATAACAGTAATTATATTCTGCGAGGTATAATTGCCTTTAAGAGTCCTCGTCATCATCGAATAAGTTCCGGCCACTACATAGGTTATGCTCTAAGATCCAATGGTAATTGGGAAGTAATTGATGACACAAAATATAAAATAAATCAAGTAAGCGGAAACAAATCTGTAAATATTGAATTTTTAATATATACAGTTTAAAAAATTGTATTAAATAAAAAGAAGGATTATTATTAAAATTGTCTTATTTTTATATGAAACCTAAAAATTCGAAAAAATGTAATTGAAGAAATTATAAAATGTTTATAATACGACTGAAATATATGGCTCTAAAAGCTATTATTTTATAAAAAATAACGATTTAATATTGACGTGTAAAAACAGTTGTATTAAAAATTAATGTCATACTTTTACCAACTGAATTATTAACTATATAAAATTCACAAATAAAACTCATAAAGTTAAATCATAGAAATAACTATTAAAAAATTAAAAAATGATTTTATAAGTATAAAATAGTAACGTTTCATATTTAAGTACTGTCAGTACTATTAAATTGGATCTAAAATTTAAAAATTGAGGCAGTCATGTTTTTACCGAACGTGGTTGTATAAGGCTGGCTACAAATTATTTTAAGGAGAGTACAAACGGATACAAATCGGTCACAGAAATTTAAGTTGGTTCGGTATTATTGTAATCAATTTCATCGCTTAAATTACGCAAATGGTACTAAAACTAAGAAATAAAATACTACGGCATTTCAGTCGCATATAATAGTTTACAGATATATTGGACTTTTAGTTTGTTCAATTTTTGGAATACCTGCTTCTTTTATTATGATATTGACTTTTTCCAGATACTTGATAAATCTATATCAATAGCTAGTGCAATAATTTAAGTTTATTAGATAAAACAGATAAAATAAGTAGGTATCTTATTTGGAATAATGACTTGGCTAATAATGAGTTTTAACTAAAAAAGGTTGCGGATAGGAAATTGGGTTTTCTGCCCAAACGAAGGGGGTACAATTTTTTTTAAGGAGGGTACAAATGGATACAAATCGGGTACAAAAATTTGAAACGGGTCCGGTTTCGATGTAATAATTTTTTAAGGTTTCGGGTGCTGTGACGACGTCGTTACAGCACCCGGATAGGAAATTGGGTTTTCCGCCCAAACGAAGGGGGTACAATTTTTTTTAAGGAGGGTACAAATGGATACAAATCGGGTACAAAAATTTGAAATGGGTCCGGTTTCGATGTAATAATTTTTTAAGGTTTCGGGTGCTGTGACGACGTCGTTACAGCACCCGGATAGGAAATTGGGTTTTCCGCCCAAACGAAGGGGGTACAATTTTTTTTAAGGAGGGTACAAATGGATACAAATCGGGTACAAAAATTTGAAATGGGTCCGGTTTCGATGTAATAATTTTTTAAGGTTTCGGGTGCTGTGACGACGTCGTTACAGCACCCGGATAGGAAATTGGGTTTTCCGCCCAAACGAAGGGGGTACAATTTTTTTTAAGGAGGGTACAAATGGATACAAATCGGGTACAAAAATTTGAAATGGGTCCGGTTTCGATGTAATAATTTTTTAAGGTTTCGGGTGCTGTGACGACGTCGTTACAGCACCCGGATAGGAAATTGGGTTTTCCGCCCAAACGAAGGGGGTACAATTTTTTTTAAGGAGGGTACAAATGGATACAAATCGGGTACAAAAATTTGAAATGGTTTTGATGTTAAAATGATATAATACGGGTGCTGGGACGACTCACCTGATATATTCGCGTATAACACGCGCGCGTCTTCGTCGTATTTTTCCGCTTTGCTTCGCTACGGCTGAATTCAAATCTATTTAAAGACATGTGCTCTGGACGGACGTTCGCGACCGCGGAGTCACGTCGTAATCGATCGAGCGCCGTCGTTTTAAACAGTATACAACTCATAGACGTCGGGTATTTTCACAACCGTGAATCTCACGATTACATATCGGCCGTGTAACGTCTCTTAGAGCCAATTCGTTTCGGAATGACTGATCACAACACAGAGTGTAATCTAATACGTAACTGTGTGTGTGTATGTGTGTGTGTGTGTGTGTGTGTGTGTGTGTGTGTGTGTGTGTGTGTGTTTTTGTGTATCGTGTAGAAAAATAACACTATGCTAAATAAGGAATATAAGTACAGAAGGAGAAAGAGGAAAAAAAAACAAATTCGCGTTGAGTTAAATCGTTTTACGTTTTTCGTATTTACCTAGTTGTAAAAGCCGATTTAGCCTGCATAAAAACACTGTCCGTTATCTATGTGAAATTTCACCGCGTACGACTGTCACGGTGACCTGCTACATTGGGCACGTGGTCGATTTCATCGCGAACATTATCGACCTCAATGCAGTGATGTTCATTTTTTTTTTCTAAAAAATTTAAAAAATTCATGATTGCCAAAGCATTAAATTCTTATAAACCGTAATATTGTTATCGATGTTGATTTTATTGAAAAACGCTTTGTAAAACGTTTAATACAACTGTAATCCTTTTTATTAGTGTTCACGAGCTAAACGTGTTTATGCCTTAATACAATAATTATACACACGATGCAAAATTATTTAATCACGAACAATATTACAACTGTGCACAGTTAATTTCTCGTCAATGAAGTTGCCTGTGATCACTAGCCGTCAAAACTACAGGTTGTCTGTCAAGCTCGTGTCACCAAACTAATTTAATTTTACTTTAATTTTCTGCTCTTTGGCTTAAAATATCTCTTGATAAAGGGTGGTAGTTTCCTCCTAACAGTCCAAACTCAATATCTGTCAGTCACTTCAAGAATCAACCTACCAGGTCACTTATCTGTTATATCAACATGGCTTATAAAAGCTGAAAAATATGTAAAAACGTTTCGAAAAGCACTGCGAGAGTCATATTTAACCTGCATCGTAATTCACATCACTAATATTAAAATTTGACGCCAAGTCCATACTTTGGATCCGCCAGTTAAATACTCTGGAGTCATATTAGATAAGAGGCGAACCTGGTGGTCACACATAAGACATAACTACGAAAATACGACTAGTATATCATTGCTTTTCGATATCATCACCTATATATAAAAAAAAAAAAAACAGTTAGACATGAAAAATGTTCAATATACTAACAATACAATATTACTATTTTTACTGTATAGTAGCAAGCTGCTTGTTTATCACACCTAACTTTATCTTATCTGAGCACATTGTTCAGTTACAGACGAAAAAAATTTTAAACTTTCCAAAATTAAGTATTGAGAATAATTTTAAATGCACTTTGGTTTTATAAAATATTAAATTACACTAAGATATCTGAATTAAAAAATCAAAACCACACACGTACTTGCTCTCTGTTAGAAATTCGCCATAGTTTATAACTCAAATTGAAAGTTTCGCCTGACTTTAATCTTCATACTCTTGCTACAGCGATTAATATGGAGTCATACATAACAACCATCACGTTTAAAAATTAACAGTGTAAATTAAAATATTCTTATAATATGTAGGTAACATTAGCAATATTAACCCAGGAACATTTCATTGTGAATAAATAAACAGTTAATTTGGAATTTGAACAGCGTATTATAAATAGATATATATATATATATATATATATATAGTTTCGACCACCAGCCTCGCTTCACACGTCCGGGCACAGGATAATTACTTAATGAAGTGTTATTATTTTCTTGAATATGAATGGGACCGGTAATTGCACTGTAAAACCGATTTCGAGCGTACCTAAATCGTCCAAAACCGGTAGAGGTTTGGTCGAAAACAAACATTCCTCGTAATGCGTGTTATTATTTTCTCCGCCGTTTGCGTGGTATACGATTTTCTCGAAAAACTGCCGAGAACCTGTCGTCGTGACGTTGCGAGGAAACTATGTGATTGTCTCCCGAAATACGTCGAGTCGTTTTCTGAGCTCTCTGAGTAGACGGTGCGCACAAAACGTACGTATAAACGTACAATTACTAAGACGTTGTGTGCATAAAAACCGTCATTAGGTTTCAGTTGTAGTAGCTCGCAGTTAATAAAAATCCGATAAGAAAATCGTAAATTAAGGGTGATCGCACACTGGTAAAGCAAAATTGACCGAAGGAATTCAAGTCATGCTTAGTCGTTTTGCTTTTAGTCATAATAAAGCATTATGATCGCACACTAGATAAAACATAGTTAGTCAAATCAAAGTAAAACCGTTCGTCAAAACGTCGTCCGACGAGGAGGACGTTTCTGTTCCTATTTTATGGTTTCTTTTGAGGGAAATATTGATCAACGTCGAATAATTTCGTGTTTCGACTTTTAACGCCTGTACAGTGTACTCGTGAACAGTAATAGGCATTGTACGCGGTATCAATCGTTTCGCGATAAATATTTACGATCACCGGATCGGCCGTTACATGAACGGTAGATAAAAATAAAATATCATCAACAATAAGTAATAACGCGCGCATGAATAATAATCTGCGCTGAATAACGTGAATAGTTAATACTGTAAACAATTTATTTAGTAATTTCTCATGATTATGGCCAGGAGACGTTAAAGTGATCTATTATTCACTATGATATAGTGAACTTGTATTAAATAATATAATTTTTAGTGAAATTTTTACTATATTTGTCGATCGGTACAAGTTTAAACCGAAACGGTCTCCCGGACTCAAGATGGACCGGACGGGTTATACAGGATACGACAGTGAAACGGAATGTTTCAAATACGTTTAATTATTCTTTAAAGAATGGATGTGTTTTTATGTTAACAAATATAATATCGTAGTACAAGAGTCACGATTTAGTGTTCAATGAAAAAAAAAACTATTTTCTATGCTAATACTTTTTTCTCGGGCCTTTGAATTTTTCACAAAACGGAGATATCACCTAGTCTTTTTGCACTCTTAATTTTACGGCTTATAGGTTTTTTTTTATGTTGAAATCTGAAATCAAAAGCTTACGAAGCAAATCCGTCGAGAACTACACAGACCTCTAAACAACGCGTTAGAGGCGGAATCGAAGCAACACACGTTAATATGCAGCGAAACAAAATGCAAAACTTCCCGTTTCGACTACAAGAAACGAGAATGCGTCAATTTTAAACGGTGTCGATTTAATAGACATAGATCACACCACGTCGTATGAAAAAATAGTTTTTTTTTTCATATTGAAAGCCAAAATAAATGACGATTCTTGTACTCGTTATTTACATTTTTTGAAATAAAACTAAATTAGCGCTTTAAACGAAGTCCAAACGACACTGAAATCGTCCCGCTTTACTCTGCCCGGGCTCTGTGCACGTGGGCAGATGGACGAATAAGAGGATCGTCCATAACGATCCGCACGACCACGATACCGGGTGACGCGAAAGTTCGCGATCACGGTGTCCTTGGCTCTATTAATCTGCCGACACCGCCGCTGCCGCAGACGAGTGTACTCGTAAACCCGGTGATTCGTCGTTTACGCTCTGTTCGTGTGACGGATTTCGTAACCCACGCGGTTCGCCACACGTCACCGGTATGGGCGATCGATGTCGCCGTACACGATCACGCGAGAATATTATATTTTATTGTACGGAGGCTGCGGCTCTCCGCGACCAGCCGACACGCGAAACCCGTATACAGTGTGTGATGTATACTACATCAGTGTAACATATTATGTTAAGTTAATAACGACAAGATGTATACGTATTGGAATTCAAAGGTGAAATAAAAAAAAATATATATATGCAAGCTTTATTATTTGCTATGATGTGGATCGGGTATTCACAATAAGCCCAATGGTGATTATTATTTATGTGGTAAGAATGGAATAAATATTATTATTTTTTAATTATAATAATATTCAAAACCGTAATTCAAATGTTTTTTTTTTTACTGTTCAAATACAAAAAATAAAATAATAATAATAATAATAAATAAAACTACATATTTCTACAAGAAATTAATTTTTAATACAACGGGATGAGTTAAAAAAATTGTCTCTCGTAATATGATATATTATATATTACGTGTATAAACATGGAGATATTAAAAAAAAAATTAATAAATAAAAGAAGGGTCATAGTTGGCGGTGCGCACGACACGGTAGATAGAAAAGTTTTCGAGAATGTTGGAGGTGGAGTGGAGAATGGCAAAAGAAGCGGGATAATGAGCGCAACGACAAAGACCTTTGAAATTAATCTGGGATAAGAGCGTGGAAGATTCAATGTTTTTATCAAGAATATCATTTGAGGAATTGAAGTTGGCAGCAGTGGCGGATCCAAGAGGAAAGGGGCATCTGTCCCCCCAAGCTACCCATAGTAATACACTAACATCCAAAACACCTAATTTTATCAATAGAATATTGAAAAATATTTTAACTTATCATACTATATTATTGGAGCTTGGTCGTTATTCGTAGCATGGGTGCTCGTACCTTTTTCTCACATACATATATTCTGTCCAATTATATCGTACTTTTGATTTTGCCCCCCCCCCCAATTTATTTCTGGATCCGCCACTGGTTGGCAGAGTGTCTACGGTGATTGGCAGGACTAGAGAGAATTGTAGCGCATGAGTAAGAGCACATATAGCGCGTATAGTGCGTTTAAAGGCACTGATAGTTTAAAGTCATTACAGTTACGTAGATAAAACTGAGGACTTGGATATATCAATAGGAATCGGATCGATGCGTTTAAAAAATCATTAAAATTCAATTTCGCAGAACTACACCACTGGACGAGTACGATGTATGCTTTTTGATTGGTCAAATTATTACTCTCGGTACAAACACTCAGAGCGTAATAACATTTATAATAATACACGTGCGCCACTATAAAATCGAACCGTTATGACGATGAAATAAATATCCTTCAAACCAATTCACACTTCAATGCTCTAATGATGTGAACAACTCTATTCTCACCTATTTGGAATTACGGGCCGTAACTCTGAGCCACGGCCGACAAGTCAAACAAAAACGTTCCGAAATATTTTACTTGGACGACTCTCCGACGTACCGCTATATGGTTTGCCAACTGAATTATTCGCACCGATTTTGCAGAAATATTAAATCTGTAGTAGAAGAATCACGGAGCTTTTTGGAACAAATGCTTACACATAGGTGATATGAAACCCGACAGCGAAAAATTATAAGTATTGATCAAAAATATAAAATTCATTACACTAAATAATAGTGTTTGGCAAAATTGCATTATTAAATGTTGGCCAACATATTTAGTACTGAAAAGAAAAAAATGTTTTAAAAAATTTTTAGAAAAACGGTTTTTTATTACATTTTTGCTAATGGGTAGATTCGTCATACAAAATACAAACCCTTCACGCCTATACTAGTTTCAACATATTATGAACTTATCGTCTTTTTTTTTCAAATGTGTTCACAAAAAATTTTGAAAATTATGTTCATAGTATAATGGGTTTGGTTGAGTATACCTATTTATCAAACGCTATAAAATTAATGTTTACAAGTTAAAGATAAACAAACAATTTTAATTGTAAATCTCGGAATGTAAATATTTTATTATTGTGATATAGGTATTATGATAGTTTTTCCATATTATCACTTAACTCGTCTGTTTGATCTTTTATAATGTTTACTTAACCTAATGTCAGTGGTTTCTGTTTGTTATTTACTAAATAAATAATTGTGAAGAAGTGATGGTGTCCAATATTGCTTTCTCGGTGATTGTTTAGACTTAAATGTTTGAATACGCTCATGATGTGTATGTTCAATACGTATAGATCACTTAGTTATTATTAAAAAAGAGTTTTTTGAGAGTGTTCTTTTAACACTTAGTTTCAACGCCTCTCGTACAAACGACCATCTTTTTTTCATACATTTACTGTAATATTTGCATAGACTATAAAGTAAAATAACACAATTAAAAAAAAAAAAAAAACAATTATAAATCTTACTCGACCGTATCCTGGGACGGTCACGGGATAGGAGCATTTCAGGTTGGAAAAGCGTAGTAATAGGCATTATAGGCTATAATATCATCTTAATCAGTCGTGTGACCGATGAGAATAATTATTAGACAAAAGAATACACTTACCGGCGTGAACAAAGGAACCGAAGGATATCTCTCGTAATAATCGAGAGAGCCTACATGGTCTTATATACACCTTTTACACCTGTTGTCAGTTGTGAAAAAATCTAACCGATCTCCCGTCCGCGGTTTATCGTGTAAAGGGTGTTGAATCGCATTGAGGCTTTGGCCCAGCGTCGTTGTTGTTACGGAGATGAGCATAGGAACGCTCTCTCGGGACGAACGTCGACGGTCAGTTATTTAAAATAACTTATTTTGTTCTGTCACGTGACAACAATCGTTCGATTAATAATTACGATTATCGACGGACGTTAATTGGGTACGACCGTTGTCATTAATTAACCGTTTCCGGTCGTATCTGCAGACACCCGTAAAAACGTTTCCTTTCATTCGATTTTCCGATCCGACCTGAAAAAACGTCGTGTTGATTATCGAAACACGCCGTTTAATTAAAACATTATAGCGATACAATGGAACGTCATATTATGCACACAGGTACTCGTTTGTGTCTAAACTTTGCCCGCGCTACCGACTCGTCGACGATTCATTGTTTTCCACGCGATTGTTGAACATCACATCGTCGTGTTGCGTTTTGGAAACCCGTGATATACATCGGACGTACTACACAGCAGATACACCACAGGTCGCTATTGTCTCGTCGTGAAAACGAAACATATTAAAATTATCCTCGTGCGTACATCATTATTTCCGGAAAAAATAAATGTTACGATTAATACGATTTATGACGAATACACCTTTACTACTACTACTACTACTACTACTACTACTACTACTACTACTACTTTTTTTTTTTTATCTTGGTATCGTCGAACCGGGGGAGTACTGCCTCTGCTCTGCATTCCCGCCGGTCCGCCATCATTTATTGGTTTAAAATAATTACAATTGCTATTATTATTTTATTATCGTGCATAATCATGGTTGTCCTTTTCCCAGGCCGGCTACCCAGCCCGCCGCCTTTGTAGTCTCGTACTATACTGCGTTGGTGTGCCTTTGGAATTCCTCTTCCTGCTTGATAATCATTATTTCCTTGACGTAACGATCAACTGCAGCCCATTTCCCTCGACTGCTTAGCATGATGGAAATGATAGTCTCTGGCGTGACATCCTCTCCTACTGTGACTTCAAGTTCTCTGAGTTTATTAGCCCATCTCCTGCATCTAAAAAACGTATGTTCTGCGTCGTCTTCAGGGTCACCGCAAGACAGACATTCTGAGCTTTCCACCCGAGTGGATCTGGGCAAGAGGTAGGTCTGGAAGCAGCCATGTCCCGTGAGAAACTGAGTCATATGATAATTTGTCGTACCGTGTGTTCGAGATACCCAGGAGTATACATCAGGTATCAGACGCTTTGTCCACTGTCCGGTGGTGGTTAATTCTACCCATTCCTGCTGCCACCATCCCCAAACAAGGTTGTCTACTATTTGCCTAGCGTTCTCTGAATGATTCCTTTGGAGTCTTCGTAATTGTGCCCGACCTTTTGCCATTAGATGTACTGGACTACTACTACTACTACTACTACTACTACTTCTACTACTACTACTACTACTACTACTACTACTACTACTACTACTACTACGTGTACGCGTGCGTTTGCAAGTATCTATCGTCGAAACGCTAAAATGTGATTCGAAACGTTACAAGCCCACGTCGTGAATTTAACGTCTAACCGTAGGTACTTTTGACGTGTACACGTGAATACAAACGTTTTTGAATACGTATGACACGATTTTTGGAATATAATATTTCGTCGGTAAAATATATGAATTCACGATTTCTCACTAATACGCGGCAAAGAGGCCGTATATATAGACCATGGTTTACAGATACGTCGTCTCTGCGCCGACCGATAAGAGTATAGCTCAAACTAACGTTACATCGTAAATGTCTGCGGTCTCGCCGAAACCGCATCAGACCGACAGCTTAATTATCATAGTATTAAATCTGTGATATATGACAACGTTGACATTTCGGGCGCATAGGCGTAGTTGGTACGGAATGAATGTTTACCCTAGAAAACCAGCCACGGGATCGAACGTTGATACAACATGTACAATTCACTATTTCGAGTGGCGTTCTCTATTGATTACGCGATTTTCTAATATACAATCTGTTTGAAAAACAAGAATCCATCACTTAATCACCGTCGTCGTAATATTTTCAAAGTAGGTAACAACATGAACCGTCATTCGGGTTTTCTTCCGTGTGACTTGGCCAGAAGAAGGCTAGGTCGGTAACGTATTTTTAGAAGTATCAAAAAAAAAAAAAAAAAAAAAAACACATATTTTACTTTAACGTTATATTCACACCCGACACCAAATCTCACCCGTCCACGAGTCGGCGGCTACCGTATTTGATCCGGGTTCGCCGGGGAAAGATTTCGTCAAATACGTCTGACGACGAAGTCTCTTCGAGCGGAGGCTTATAATGCTTCTTTCGCGTCTTGCGATCGTAAATCAGCTCACTTGGAACCTGTGATACACATCCATAGCGCTCATCTGTACGCTCACGGCGTGGAAAACGCAAATCTAAAAACATCCAAAGGCGCACGATTCTACAACCTGGGAAACAAATCAAAAAATTTGCGACTAAAACCATGTTTGCCGTAAGATCTACTTCTTTCAGAGTCAAGCGAAAACGAAGATCAATAACTAACTAAATAATAATAATTGTTTTTTATTATAAATATAATTTTATTATAATTAAAATCATAATAATAATTTTATTATAATTTTAAATATACGTAAACTAACTTGTAATAGCATGTAATTGTGCTAAAACATTTTAATTCTAATTTTATTTATTTATTTATTTATTTATTCGGTATAAACACCCAAGAGACTCAAGTATAGTGATATTGAACAAATAATAATAACATTTATAGAATAATATACAGATACAACAAAGGTAAAATTAAGTACATTATATTAATTAATATTACAAAATAGAGAGATACATTTTAGTGATATGCATATCAATTTTTTCAATTTATTGCACTCTCTGGCTATTCGATCAATCGGATTATTAAATCCGTAAGATTTATTTTGATCGCTTATAATGTTGTTGACAGGAATGAACTTTGACCTCCTTACACCTGAGTAGTCACATCAAAGACGAAACAAATATTTAAACGACTATGTGCATTTCGAACGCAAACTTCTAAAAAAAAAAAAGAATCGAGAAATGACTATTTAAACTTTTCATTGATTTCGACCTCTGTCCGCTCCTAAGCGTATATCATATCGAGAAAACCAATGAAAATGTTTTACGAGAATAACACAAAACTATATAAACATACACATCGAACGATATCGTATATTCTATCTGAAATTAATATCGAACAAAAGATTTTGAATCGTTTAAATATGCCTACAGACACGCTCGTACGTTTTTTCAAAGCACAAGCGGTACTGCGCGAAGGAAGTAGGCCGTATCTGTCGATATGGCGGCTAATGAATATATTACATAAATAATTAGGCGTGCGTACGGATACGAATATTGTTTTTTTTATTTTTATTTTTTATCGTTATTATTTCTCGTGTTCATTCTAATTGGAGCGGAGCGAGATGGAATCTCATTAAACTACTAAAAGACTTTTCTAATGTTCCGTAATATAATAATATTATTCTTGTTATTATTTATTTATTATTATTATTATTATTATTACAATAATTATGACCGATTCTTCGCAACGTCTTTAATGTGCACTAATCATAGCGTTCCGATGAATTAGGTTTTATCGTGACGGACGCACTACGACTACGGCATGTGCCTCTGTACGTTTTTTTCTTTTTTTTTTGTGTGTGTCGTTTGACACTATACGCTGAACAGCGGAGATCAGAGGAAAACATTCGGGTACGACGCACCCGTGTGAGCGACGTGGCGTATACGTCACGCGATAGACGTGTTTTTATTCGTCGGAGAAAAGAGCAATCTGTAAGAGAAGAAAAAAAAACGCGACACCAGTGTCGAGAGCGTAAAAGAGTACTGGACGCGTCGACGTTGAAAACAGACTCGGAAAAAAAAGCTTATGACACGCCCACGAAGCGCCGTCTATCGTCATGACAATATTGTAGTATTAACGATTTAATTTGTCGTGTTTTCACTTACGGTGAGTCATTATCAGTGGCGTATTTAGGATTTTGCTGCCCGGATAAACGTTTTTTCATGCCCTCTTCCTCTAACTGGTTTTTTATAGTAGCAATTTTTCTTACCCATAAAAAAACTTACAATACATATTGTATTATGGTAATAGTATCGTGCAGTATAAAAATCTATCGAGTGCCCTAGAATGTTGTAAGTCGTAGGTACTTTCAGACTGAAAGTTTCAGTAGTACCCGTGATAACAAAATAACTAAACCTAATTGTAAATTGTATAAATTTATTTTCTTATCCGTTTTCGAAATAGTGAACAAAATGTCTACAAAGGAAAACAAAATGTTAAAAAATTAATTGAATATAAATGTTTAAGAGAAGAAAAACGGACATCATTAAAATAATATTTTTCGTCGCGCTTTTGATCTTGCAAAATCTTCAATTATTTTTTGACACCAATAATATTTTAACCAATTTTATGGCGACGAAAAAAATGCACGATTTGATTGTGATACTTTTGGTATCAAAAAACGAAAATTCATAAGAGTGGTAGTACTGTGTTTTTTTTTTTTTTGTTTTTTTTTTTTATTAATATTAAAGGCTTCAACAGCTAGGTCATTAGCCTGTGGTTGTGGTTACATTATCGTTAATTAGTGAATATACAAATAAGTAAATTAATAACTAAATTACAAAATTCTAAATTCTAAATTTATTTTGCGTTACAATTATAATATATATGGATTTTACAGAAGTATTATGTATTTACATTATATTTTAACAGTGAAGTTCTATCTTTGTATTAAATTTTTGTGTCAATGCCGATGGATTTGAAGAAGGTATGTATCAAGTGCGTGTTGTGTTCTCCTAGAGCTTCCTCCATCGTTGATGGTTTGTTGAGGATGTTTCTTGCGTTGACGTATAGCGGGCAGTCTAAGACTATATGTTTGATTGAGAGCGGTTCGTTACATTGACTACAAAGAGGTTGCTCTTCATGTTTTATGATGTGAATGTGGGTGAGATTGGTATGGCCGATTCTTGTTCTGGTATTGATGATTTCGGATCGTCTGGAAGCATTAGGCTGAGTGTGCCATTTAGTGATTTTCTTTTTCATCGATTTAAGTTTATTGGTGGTTGGTATTTCATCCCAGGATGTTTGCCACATTTTGGAAGTATGTATATTTATACATCTTTTGACGTCTTGGTATGGGAGGGTGGTAATGGTTGAGGATGAGGATGAGGTGATTGCCTCGTTTGCTAGTATATCTACTTTTTCGTTTCCAGGAATGCCCGTATGTGAGGGAACCCACATGAATTCAATTACTTTATAGGTCGATGTGATGATATTATGTATTTGACAGATTATCTCATTAGAGGGGTTCGGTGATTCGATTGCTAGAAGGGCGCTTAGGGAGTCGCTGATTATTAAGATTTTATTTGATAATGATGACTTTCCGAATATTATGGCTTCTTTGATAGCTTGGGTTTCCGCTGTGAATATGCTGGCTTCAGGGAGGAGCTTAAATCGTTTTGAGGAGTGGCTTGTAAAGTAAGCGAACCCTACTCCGATAGAGGTTTTGGAGGCATCGGTATAAATATGATTGAAATCTTGAAATTCGGTGTGTAAAATGTCAATGGTGTGTTTCGTTCTCGGCCGCCAACGATTTTCTCGGACCTGTTATCGCCCCTACGGATCTGACTGATATTGAATATTAACGATTTTTAACGGTCGTCGTCGGCAGAATAAAAATCGATAGCCGGCTAAATGTCATCAGTCATCACAGTAAGAAACTTGGATTGTAAAGAGGGGGTGGGGTGCCGGCGAGAGGAACAAAATGGTTTCGGTCCCACGCATTCTTGTGCTCTCCTAGAATTCACCAGTGGTCTTCTAACTTTTTACGTATTTTTTAACAAACTAAGTCGATTAATTATTATTATAATTATTATTATTTTGTATCATATGATAAATTTCTTATAGTTTCTTGGGGTGGAGCTTTAAACCTCAAACTTAATGTAACATAGTATCAAGTTATGAATTTCACCAGCTCTTCAAAACTCCCTCATTTTAACTACCAAAATCATGACCTATCTGTCATGCATGCTTGTTCTTCGATCCGTGACCTCGGTTTCCTTTTATCGAGTAACCTGACTTAGGTTACTCGTCTACACATTGAAAATATTTGTTGCAAAGCACGTAAACTTCTCGGTTTTATTCAGAGGATCTCACGTGATTTTAAGCTAGCTGGCTCATTTAAAACCCTATATTGTGCCCTTGTCAGACCTGTAATTGAATGTGGATCTGTTGTTAGGGATCCTCACACTACGTTTGAATCAATTATGATTGAGCGTATCCAGAGAAAATTTTTGCGATTTTCATCCTACGTTCTCAAAATATATATATATATATATATTTATATCCTTTTTATTCAAATGTATTAAAGTAGCTAGTATGTAAGTGAAAAAATTCTACTTTGAAAGCAATTATTGACCATTACAGGTAAGGTCTTCTAAGCAATATAAATATAAATATGTTAGTGTTGATAATCGATAATAAGGGTGTGATATAATACGGGTCACTGATATTAAAATGTAGCCCATCCAGAAATAGGGCTCTAGTTGCGCCTATGTAGCCAATATTAATTTCAGAATCTCTATCCGCCAAATAAGAAATTCTGCCCATTTTTATGTTCCATTTATGCCTTAAAATTACCTCCAAAACTCTCCCCTTATTCGGCTTATGCGCCACGCCAATGAGGACCCATCATTCACCCTTTAATATCTAAATGTTATACTTTTCGTTTTTGTATTCTCATATTGATATGTACTGTATTTCTATATACATTTATATTCTTATGTTTTAATTACCATGTATTACCATTATCTTAAGCAACCTATGTATGTCTGAGCCATGTCCGTAAATTATTAAATAAGTAAATGAATAAATAAATAAATGTTCTCCACACTAACTTCGTGTGGTACGTTTCTATTATTCATGAAAAATCAACGTGAAATATGTACCTACGTGATTTGTAGAGGGAGATAAGAAGCATTTCAAAGCGTATATTCAAAAGATATTATGCTTTGGGGTTAATGTTTTTAACTGAATGATATTATCTCGGCATCTATTTGCGAAAATCCCACGTAAATTAGATAGCACAGCGACAGAACGTTATGTTATTAGAAGATCGTGTAAACACTCATATCTAGACGGGTTGAAATGATTCCAATGCCGACTGAAAACGAGTGAGTAATATGCACTCGAATACATCTTGAAGCAATGTTATTACGTTTTCATACAGTTACCGAATCCGAGTAAACCAAAGTGTCGACAGATCGTTTAAAGTCGTCGTCACTCGACGTTAACGCGTTGCAAGTTATTAGACTCGCCGACCGTGTCGTTTAAATTATAAAAATATAGTCGTGATAATAGACATAATACTAGTCAAGCGATACAGTGCAGTTACACCTTTGATTGGTTGGATATTGACTATTTGATCGTTCACGCGTGTAGATTTCAATTAAGATTTATACATTTTGTTTCGATAGTTTTTCGTTTTCTCAATCACACATTTTTATATTGCGTTGTGAACTATACGATAACGCATTCACGTTTACACACGTGAGATAAGCATGCGATCAGTACGCGTTTTCAAATCGTAGATAGAAACACCGTGCACGGTTTTAAGTTTTTAACACGCCGTTGACTTATTAATCAGTAGACCAAATCATTATCGTATTTCGAACCCGGGCAGATAATGATTTATTTTCATGCGTACGAGTGTGAAACCTTTATTAACAGATAATTCTCGTTACTTTTCACTTGCCCGCATTGAAACAATGTTCATACATTTAAAATCTGTCGACGACCAAGACCTCTGTACAGCGGAACAATCGTCTCCCACTAATGGCGCCAATCCCTATATCTAGGTATTGCAGTTGCAATAACTGTTAAGGGTTGGCGGGTGTGGTAAGGATGCGGAACACAGTAACTAAGATAATTTAAATGCATGAAAGTTATAAATTATTTATTATGTCTAACACTATGAATTATTATGATGAACATAATATTCGCTAAACCATCAAGTGATATAGGCTTATAGCTGGTTTACTCTATGGTAATAACGCCGTAAGAATTGTGTGAAAAGAAGTGTGTGTGTGTGTGTAACGTATATAATTAGAATAAATTTGCATACTTCATTTGTAACGATACGTAAAAAATAAGAAAATTAAAAATTAAAACATTAGAAACTATTGTTGTGTCGTCAAAGAATTCCGTAGTGCATACGACACGTCGAATAACACGGAAACATTACATTTTCAGACAAACGTTTACGTGACAATAATAATGATATTGTGTGCAGTAAAACGCCGTGCGATGTATCATTTCAACGGGCGTCCAACCTTTGACAGAGCAGTAGTATTTTAGCGAATCGTTCCGGGGAGCTATTTTTTTTTCTCGAGCGAAACATGCGATACAGTCGCATTTATATACATGTTGAAATTACACTGTCTGTACACTAGCTGCAGCTGTAGTGACTCGTGACGTCAGTGGCGCCGAAGTCAGGTTTTAGAGGTATTGCAAAGCAATATAAGTTGGGCTTGGATTTATATACTCTAAAAACTTAAGAAATATGCACTATAAAATATACATTCGTGATCTTATTTTGTAGAAATAGACCCTTACAAATCGTAAAATGCAAAAAAAATTAAATCTTATTAGAAAATTATTTTATTTTCATTATTTTTTGTATATAAAATGTTGTTACGTAAAATCATATAATAATAATATGATTCTTGTTTTCAACATGTTTATTTCAATCTGAAAAATCAATATCAAAAATATTTTTTTTAAATATATATTGTGGCTTTAAGACAAAAAAAAACAACTTGGTCAAATTGCATGGGCTATAAATATAATTATAAATACGTTAATTTGATTAATATATCCAAAATATTACATGTCATGCATTTAAAAACCTTTAATATGCAATAACAAATTCTAAAATACAGAAATATGCAATACATGCCCAAAAATGGAAAAATATGCAAAAACATACAAAACTTTGTATTTCGGATCTACGGACTATAATATTCAAACTCGTAGCTTACCTAGCTATTTTTTGGACGGTTTGGAAAAAACATGCAACTGCATATAAATCCGGGCTCTAATTATAAGCGCGCCTTCAAAGCAAGTACCCTATCCACCTAACCTAAATAGGTCGAGCAACTGCCCCTCATTTTTTTTCCTTTCATCCAGTGGATCTCACTTAGTATGTTTCGCAAACTTACTATACCCACCCACCCACCCACCCTTAACAGATATTGCAACTACAATACCTAGATATAGGGATCGGCGTGACGTCGCTTTTGTTTCGACGTATACGTTTTTCGTACGAAGTTTTCGTGTGATTTTCTCCGTAGGAAAAACAACTATACATCGATTTTTATAAAGAACACACAAGTTCTCAGACTTCAAACGGAAGGTTTACGCTTCGTCCAGATGTAACGCCGATGGTATACGGATTTTAAAGAACGGTCCGATATCATTCGGTTAGGTTAGGTTTGTCTAGCACAAGTCTAAACAAAGAAAAAAATCAATTAAATTTTGTACGCCGTAAAATTTCAAGTGTTCGCAACAGATAGGATACAAATATTAATATTGACTACAGTGTTTTTTTAATATTTTTACACAGTAAGTTATCGCACGTTGACTAAACTAAAACAGCATAATCTGTTCATTTTCATAGTGATGTGATATAAATCGGGATTTCGGATTTTATGTTATAAAATCTGGATTTTGGATTTTATGTTATAAAATCTGGATTTCGGATTTTCGGATATCAAAATCCGAATATTCACGTTTCACATTGTGAATTTTAATATTCTAAATCAGAAAATTAAATTTTCGAGTAAAATGGTTTTACAATGATGTTTATTTTTATTTAATTTTTTAATTTTTTTTTATTTTGAGACACTTTTTATTCAACTCTAATTCATCCAAAAGTTTTATCCAGCAACTCTATAGATCGGAAATTTTTTGTAGATGGTACTTTGAGAGTTTCTTAAGTTCTCATTCAATAGTTTTTCCAGGTGAGAGAAAGACACCCTAAAATGGAGCAAAAACGGTGAAATTTCCCGTAAACGACATTTTCATTAAATCAACTTTAGTAATATCGTCATTATAAGTTATAGATAAAACAATTCTAATTTAATGTTTCAAAATCCAAAATCCAGATTTTCGAACTTTGGTAAATTCGGATTTTTCCCATCACTAGTTCATAAGTGTTAATTTTAAAAGTTACGAAAAAAATAATTCTTGAAAAACACTTCGTTAGTCGTTGCTCGTACTAGCATATCGATTCGTAATAGTTTCGAGTGAAACGTGTGAAAAATATCGCGTGCGATTTTAAATGGAAATATAGTTCAATGAATGCAACGGTTAACGAAGCGGATATATTTTACTCTGGGTTTATTCAGCGAGTCGTCAAAAAGTTCATATGGCAAATATTGCGGAAAACGTTCACCTGGTTTTATAATCGCGTTATACACGTACCTGCAATATGCGTATTCAAACTCGGCATTTGTACGCGTGTAAACTAATTCACTGGCGACACGGCAACAATGTTAATTTTTCAATACCGGACCAGATCGTTTTGTGATATCCTTGAATGTCGAATCAAAATCCGTATTTACGTCGAATCGACACTATAAGACAGGTATTACATTAATTTACAAAGGGCCTCGCCTGTATATTTTTATAAAAAATAAAAAATAAATAAAAAATTACTTACGTATCTTTATCGACCTGCATATTAATATTGAATATTATCACATTTAACGATATTTTATTTATGATTATTATTTTTTTTTTTAAGTGGCACCCGCTAATAAAAATTAACATATTAAATAAAACTTATACATTTTTTTTATGTAAAAAAACCTTGATTTGGAGACCTTGAAATTCGAGAAAAATGATTAATAATAATAAAAAAATAATTCTCAAATTATACGAATTTCAATTACATATACGATTGACATACATCATTCGGTAAAAGTACAATGTTAGAAACATGTGAGCGGTGATTGCTATTAAATTTTTACTTTTTTCTAACTGATTCGACCCTGTTACAACGCATTATCATAAACATTAATAATGCCCGAGAAAAGAATAAACTTCATTAAAATCCTTGTAGATTGTCCGGCAATATATGAAAAGCACGTGTAAAACGTGTTATTTTATGTGTAGAATAATTTTATGCACAATTATAGTTTATATAGTAATAATAAATATTCAATTAGTATTTTAAAATAAAAAAAAACATTTATAATTTATTCGGAAATCAAACGTTTATTTAGTAAATAAATCCGATATTTATTAAGGAACTAAGACGTTAAATAAGAGGTGACGGGTTTCAATAATCTGCTTCACCTTAAAAATTATCACGCTGAACAACCTATAGACTCTTACTTTAGAAGGGTTTCTACAAAAATATATAGAACAATGTAAATCGCAGTTTTCTGATCAATTTTTAAATTTTTTTCGTACCATAAATACAATATTTTATTATATAGAAAACGAAAACGTTTGAACGTTCGATTAAGAATGTAATACATAATGATTTTTTTATTTTTACAAAAAATATCAATACGTAAAAAAAATACTTTGCCCCATGGAGTATTCTTTTTTTTAATTATGCAGTAATACGTCAATAATAACATATGGTGAACATTTAAAGATTCTGGCAACATTACTTTTGGATAAATGACAAAATTACTAAAGCCGATTTAATGAAAGTGTCGTTTACCGCGAATTTCGCCGTTTTTGCTCCGTTTTAGGCTGTTTTTCCACTCACCCGGAAAAACTATTGTTTTCGATATTAAGGTTACATTTTTAGGGGGACCTCCAGACTTCTCTTACCCAACCTAACCATCAAGTATATGTTATATACTTCTTTAACACTATTGGTACGGTAACGCACGAATGTCCAAATACTACATGTTTTCTTTCAAAACAATAACTTATGTTATCAATGATGATTAGCATTTAAGAAAAATAAAAATCTGAAGTTCACGTAGATGAAAAAGTGAGAATTTTTTATTCTCAATAATTGTATCATTTATGTTATTTTAAAAATTTTTTTAAAACAGTTAAAAATAACAAATACAACCGTAGTCGTTGCATTTGCACATAGGTCTGAATATAATACGTTACGGTAAAAGTGCAGTTCAATCTATAATACTTCGATTGAGAAATAAATTAAACGAGAAATCAGACGGTCTGATCTTATAGAAAACGGTGCGCCCGAAATCGAATTCTGGGCGGGCACGCCCGTGATTATCACCGAATTAATCGATAAGTGCACCTCGGGCACTGTGTGTCTGCGGACTCACGAGATACTACGAGGGACGTATTGCGCCGATCGACGATTGTGTGTGTACAGTGGAGGGTCCGTGGGTCACGATCCGAAATATTTATGTGAAAAATGTTAAAAAGCCAGACACTACCACCGGTACTTTTTGGGTAATATACAGGTATTATTTGTAGTGGGCGTGTTGAATTGCGACGGAACGCTAAATAATTTCTCTAGTAGTACGAATTTTGAACAATGCGTCGTATGTAAAAATTAAATTTTCAACTCAAAACGCATATACAACGTTGTTCTACTAAAGTTTCTTGAGAATGTTTCAATGTGTTTTGGAATGTACGAGTTATTAGAAACGAGAATTATACAATTTCAGTTCTTCATGCCCGGAATTAAAAATTGTATTTGGTCGATAAAATTAAGATTGATATTTTCCAAGTCTTATGATTTACCAAACAATGGTCGATTTTTTTTTTTTCACTTTTTAGACTCTATTAGTGTTATTGATATTCTGTGAAAGTTCCAAGTTTCTATTTCCGTGAATCTTAATGTTTTGACTGTAAATAAAATAAGTCTATATCTCAAGAATCTCGTTTACAGTAGGTACATTTAATCGTTTTCACGGTTGCTTTTTCCTGGTATTAGAAAAATGATTCGAGAGAAAAAAAATTACCTTTTAAAAATACACAAATAAAATAAATTCTAGTCTACAGAGTGATAAAACTAAAAGTTTGAAAATCTACTAATCGGAAAACGATAAGAAAAAATAAGTAAACATTATTGTGTGGTGAAAGACAAATATTTTGTTTTTCTGAGAATCTGTGAAAAAAACTCACGAGTACGCGTTTTTCACGAACCCTGACTCCGCGACCGGCCCGCACAGGAAATCTAAAACTCCCGAAATTTCAGCACGTGATCCGTACGAACATACCGATTCACACCATACGAACCGCCACCTCGAAAATTTGAACCACTCGTTTGTAAAAAGTAAAAACATCTAAATAAATCATGAATCGCGCGGTGCGTGCCGCAGAGTCCTATTACACATTGACATCATCCAGAGCCTATGTGGTCAAGAGGCCCACTTGTGTTGAATTTAAATTAAAAATCACGTTACGGTAAGCATTTTGATTTTGAGTATATTCCAGATGTATCAACCGAGCGAAAAGCCACAAAAACAAAAAAAACAAATTTTAAATAAAGTGAAGGATTTTTAATAATTGTACACATACAGTAGAACCTCGTCTATCCGAACTAATGGGGACCACACCTTGTTCGGATATGCAAAAATTCGGATATTGGAAATAAAAAAAATGAAATTTTATTTAAGCAGTTAAATAACTTATATTACATGTTTATTATTAATAATAATACTTAATCAGAACTACATACATTACATTATTAGAAATACATTACATATTATTATGTTTATTACATTTTTTTTGCCGAAATTATCGATTTTCATTTGACTGCAACGCGCTTTTTTGCAGCCAAGTCTTGCAAACGTTTAGGACGAATTAATCGATAAGCCCGTTACGTTTTGATTATCTACAAACGATTCACACACGTACGTTCATAATAATTATGTATGTACTGATAATGAACCAAAAGCAAAAGTTATGACAAATTCGATAGACTGGCCGCGGTTACGATTGCTTCAACGAGTTTTAACTTTTAACGTACGGATGCTCTAATTATAATTCGGATAAACGGAGGCTCGGATAATCGAGGTTCTACTGTACGTTTAAATATTATTCCATTTACCGTTGACCGGTGGTTTTATTTGCAAATTAACATTCGATTTACGACATTTTCAACGAGAACAGGGCGATTTTCACACCCCGTTCCATAAATCCATAAATCAGGCTCGGGTACGCGGTACACGACGATCACATTAACTCACGGACGGCCGCGCGCAAACACAGTGGAAACGACGCGTACCACGTGGGTTCGTCTAGCGTCTTACGCGGACCTCGGTGGTGGCAGACCGCGGACGGTCCGTCACGATTTTCACGGGTAGAACGTCGTCCCCCTGCTGGATCACACGCGGCGCGTATTTACGAGTGTTATGACTTTTTTAGATTCTGAACGAAGTGAAGAATGTATTGATTTTACTATGATGTGTGTTTTTTGTTTTTTTTTTTTTTTTTTTGTTTTTGTGTCTGTGTACACCATAACTACTCGAAATAATGCTTCAATTTTGAACTTCAGGGTATGTTTTCGGTGGCAAAACGAATATCGGAGGTACCTTAGAGAGGTCACAAGTGAAAATTCCCAAAAGTTTTCAAATGCCACGGGAAAAACAAACAAAAAATGAGGAAAAAACGGTACTTTTTGTGCAAAACCCGTTTTCGACGAAATCGATTTTTTTATTTAGCCGTTACTCAAAAACCAAAAATTGTAGATACTTGAAATTTTCACCAAATGTTTATATTGAAATCATCTATACGTGGTAAAATTTTTGAACACTTTTGACTTTTTTTGAGCTTTTTATAGACAATTTAAATTTTTGACTTTTCTTAGTTTTTTTTTCTGAAAAGTGGATAAAAAAAATTTGGCTTGACAAAAAATCTTGAAAATTTAATATAAAGTTCCTCATAAGAAGTACTTATCGGTATAAAAAAAAAATTCAAAGCGAAATGCACACCTTTTTTTTTATAAGCATAAAAAGTTTAAATTTTTATGAAATATTGAAAAATCGCGAAAATTTGAACTTATTTTTTTCTGAAATGTGGATAAAAAAAATTTGGTTGGCCATAAAACTTTGAAAATTTAGTACAAGGTTCCTCATTAGAAGTACTTATTGCTATTAAAAAAAATCAAAAATCGTGAGTCACAATTTTTTTTTATAAGCATCTAAAGTTCAAACGTTTACGAAATAATTACATGATTGCGTAAAATAATAATTTAGCCTTAAACGATTTTTGATATTTGTTCTTATTCAAAAAGTATAAGTCGAAAAAACTTGAAACTTTCACCAAATGTTTATATTGGAATCATCTATACGTAGTACAATTTTTGTAAACTTTAGACTTTTTTTGAGCTTTTAATAGACAATTGAAATTTTCAACTTTTCTTTGTTTTTTTTTCTAAAATGTGGATAAAAAAAATTTGACTGGACAAAAATTCTTGAAAATTTAATACAAGGTACCTAATATGTCGAACTTATCGGTATAAAAAAAAAATTCAAAGCGTAATGCACAATTTTTTTTTTATAAGCATAAAAAGTTCATATTTTTACGAAATGTGTAGAAAATCGCGAAAATTTGAAGTTATTTTGCAGTTGAAAATTCATAAAATTTTAAGTATTCAAAACTAAGAATTGTAAATTCGGTACAAAGTTTGACATACGTTTTCCTTCAATTATCTGTAAAAAAATTTGCACTGGAATAAAATCAAAAATTTTTATGAGTGTTTGAAATTACAATTTTTTCACATAATCGCGTAAAATAACAATTTAGGCATCATTGATTTTTGATATTTGTTCTTATTCAAAAAGTATAGGTCGTAGAAACTTAAAACTTTTACAAAATGTTTAAATAGGCATTTTCTTTACATAGTTGTATTTTCAAAATATTTCGTTTATTTTTTAGCTATTTATAGGCATTTGAATAATTCGATTTTTCTTAGATTTTTTTTTATAAAAGTCGATAACAATTTTTTGGCCCTACCAAATCGCTTGAAAATTTAATAGAAGGTTTTGAATAAGTTGATCTAAGAGTGATTCAAAAATTATTCAAATACATAGGCACAATTTTTTTTTATAAGCAGTTGAAGTTCAAAAATCGACAAAATTTGTCAAAATCACGAATATTTGCAAATTATTTTGTAGTTGAAAATGTATAAAAATTTTTGTATTCAAAGATAAGAAATGAAAATATTATGTAATATCACAGCTGATAAAGATAATTAAATAGATTAAGTTTATTATAATATAATCAGTAGCTGACAGCTGTTCTATACAAAATATTGGTAGATTGTAAACACAAGGTGTATAACGTACCTTTACATGGTTGAATAGAACGTTACTAACTTCCAATTTCCAGTTATTTTAATGTGTGTATCAGTTCCATAAACATGCGGATTTTATATATTATTATTAATTATTAATATTTAAATAGACGTAGCCACGGAGCATTCAGCATATATGGACGGCGGGGTCGGGTGGTACCGTCACGATAGTGCATTTAGGCAAATAATATGGTATTTACCTACGCCCTATCTATGCACATCCTGGTTTGTCCAATGCTCACGAGCAGAAGTCACATGAATAGACAAATGTAAATTTAACCCAATCTAGGATATTAAAATAAAATATATATTACAATTTAAGGCTGACATCTTCATCTTCGTTCAGAATCGTTTTTTTTTTTTATAATATAAAATAATTCCAAAATCTATCCAATAATGCCTAATCTAGCAATGCATCTCGTGTATCCCACCCAACTACTGTATCCTGTACTTAACTTACAATGATTTATCATTGCATTCAAATGTAAAGTACCATACAACTAAACTATCGTAAACCAGGTGATCCCATGATAGAAAGTGCTATACACTCCTCACCATTATCTTGTCCGAGGAGCGAAGCGACGAAGGACGAACTTCCACCACCATTATCTTATCGGCTTTTTTTTTTTTGAGTACCAGTTAATAAAGCACCCCGCAAAATATCGGAACGCGTACGGGCGTGACATAATAATACATATATATCGTTGCCGTTTATGACTTCTTACACCTCCCCCTCCCGTACGTCCCCGACGTTGTGTTTGGTTTTTACAATATACATAATAATAATAATAATTGTACGACTATTTTTATTTTATTTTTTTTTTTCGTCGGTCTGTTACTCGGTATTTTATAGAGTATACGATATTTCTCCGTATCGACGGATTCCACAAACACACGCAACCATTTATATACCCGGTTATAACATAAACATTGTATATATATATACCTTTATATAAGTTGCACGCGTTACTCGCTGCGACGATGACGCGTTTTATATTATACGTTTACCCACCTAAAAGCCACGTCTCGGCCGTAAAACGAGACTATAGTACACATATTATATATATATATATATATATATATTACGAGTATGGTAACATAAATAATAATAATAATAATAATAATAGTAGTAGTGATAATAACAATAATAACACGCGTCTATATAGTTGAATCGTTATTACGCGTACGTATAATCATCGATATACACTCGTGTCTCGTGTGTATGTTTTACCCGCTGAAAGAGACCTCGACTCCGTGCAGATCCATCCGTTCGCACGCCACGGCAATATTAATATCCGCGCCAAGACTATAAACGTTCGTTCACGTAACCGGCTGTACGGCGTTAATGATAGCGTGTTGGCGGGACAGTGTGGATTTTTTTCGTTCGTTTTCTCGTCAAAATGCTTTTTTCCCCTCTCGCCCTCCTGCGGTCTATGGAACTCGTCGGCGTTCTCGCCACCACCCGATCGTATTTCGCCGGTCGAACGTGTCACGTGTTACATAAGGTCTTTACCGATCGCCAGCGATCTTCGTCCCGGTCTGTACTATGTCGGCGAGCCCGCGAGATCGGTTCAGCTGTTTTCGTACATGACGCGACACTATTGTTGTTACCAGTTTAACTGCAACAGTGTTTTGTCACGCGGAGTTTTAGGCGCGAATCACAGCGGCACCGAGGAGGCTTAGCTCCAAACCAAAACAAGTCACGACAAGCGTCTTGATTTCTTTGTATTCCACATTTTATTTTTGATTTTCGTAGAATTATTATCTAGGGTACATTTTTAAAATCTAAACCCGTTTTGAACACTGCAGTTGTGTCGTAAGACAAATCTAGCTGAAGTGTACCATTTCTTAACGGTCGAAAGGTCATTTATTATTATTATTATTTTTTCTAATTTGACATTTTATATCTAATTGATCAGCTTTAAAAAAAATCAACCAACTAAATACATCTCATAGTTCAAGAGAAAAGTTTCCGATTAAACCGAGTAAACCGAGTAAACCGATTAAACATCATCAAGAATGCAATAATGTCGGTATCCGACTACGAATAATTTCGATTTCATCACGACTACGAATCAGCGTGACGACAACAATATTGAAATTCACTCTTAGCACAACTACGTTAGAGTAGAGGGGAACGCGAGGTTTCACACGTAGGGGATTCGTGAACAGCGTACAAATTGTCGGGGCTGAAGCCTCCAGCCTACTGAATCGAACCGAATCCCACCTGTACGCAGAGTTAAACTCTGAGAAATCAGAAAGACGGAGCAAAAGCGAATTAAAACTTCCGGCTGTTATGTAATGCGCGCAAAGGTCTCTTACCACGGACGGTTGTCTCGAAACTTACGACCGCGCGGCTCACGAGGCGGCGCGTTCGTAACGAGCGGACGTCACTGCACGGGAATCGCGTCGCTAGTGGCAGATCTTCAACCCACCAGTTCTGTTCGTACAAGGCCTACGACGAAGGCTTTCCAAAGTGTCGTAATATCTTTTCGATCTTCGCTCGAGTTATAAATCCATCCGGTACGCAGACACGAGTATATAATATATGTATACAATAACGAAATAAGCAAAGACGTGGTTTTGCATTTTTAGCAGAACAGGTCTATTACGGGCAAACGTGTATAGCCCAGCAGGCTCTTTCGCATTCCAAAAAGACAACTTGTTTGAGCGCAAGAGTATCATTCGTTTTCTAAAACATATTTTTACATATTTTAAAACTTTGAATGCAGCGAATTTTGTCCAAAATTTTCATTCAGCTTTTCTATACATCGGAAATTGTACGTAAATGGTACTTTGAGGGTTTATTAAGCTTTTTCTCTCTTAATATTTTTTCCAGGTGAGAGGAAAACTGCCGAAAATGTAGTAAAAAGGACGAAATACGCCGTAAACGACACTTTAATTAATTCGACTCCAGTAAATTTGTCATAACTCCAAAACGAATGCTGCAAGAAACTTTAAAATTTCCTCTTATATTATTAACGTTTAAATATATACTATAAAAAAAAAAATTTGAGAGTTTTTGAAAATTAAATATGACTTTAATCGTACACTTTTATAACTATAACGATTCTGAAAAAAATTTAAAAACCTTGACTAAGGATTTTTTTTTATAAGCGTTTAAGTAAATTAATACACGATTTTTATGTAATAAACCGTTTTAACGTCAATTTTCAACTTTAAATATTTATTTTAATAAATCGTTCTATCAAAACGATATATTTTAAAGCTGAAGCTGTGCTCAGAATCGTTTAGCTAAAGAAATGATCTATTATTTCTTTAAACTTAATAAATCCATCCCCATTAACTTGTCTACGAACACCCTACGGGGCAAAAAACGTATTTTTATTTGATCAAATTTGGTTTTGTACTCGGTTTAATTGACCGTATGTTGTATTTTGTGTCCATAACCCAATTAATATTTCGTTATTAAATTATTCAATAAATCATTCTGAAAGATCATTTTATTCATATTTATGGTTATTCTAATCACAGTCCATTTCTGTTTTGAAAACTCCGACTCCTGGTCAATTTATACATATTTAAATACTTATGTTTATATCGAACAAGTCAGCTCCATCAATAACCGTTCAATATGATATCATACAAATAAAAAGCCGGATGAATGTCGTCAACATTTTTCTTTTCCAAAATATTAAAATTTTGTATTGTTCTTTTTCGAAACGAAAAACTCGTATAGGTACAGTCGTACCGGTGGAACGGGTAGTTGAACGTTTTCGCGTATAGGCGGCTCATTAAATGCATTTAACAAGAATCAGGAAACGTCTTCTAGTTGCAGCCGTTCATCAGTCGTAACGTTCGCGTGTTATGTTATCACACGGAAAGGATTGCATCACACTCTGGTTTTAACCAGTTTTTCTCCATTTTATTTTTAAACCTAACGATCCAAAATTCAGCGCTGTCTAGTCGCATTTTTTACTGCAGTGCATATATATTTATGTAATCGTTATGTATCGTCATTATATATCCATATATCCATAATATACGAACGTGATGCAGTTTTTCAATGCCAACGCATTGACCTCTCTTTCTCTCTCTCTCTCTCTCTCTCTCTCTCCATCTCTCTAACCAATGATATTTTCCTTGAAAGTCAGAGATCGAGAGACATAAAATGCATTTTATATGAATTTATTATCTGTTCTAAACGAACTGCACGTGACAACACACACTTGTCAAAAGACTGCGGACGTGATTATGCATTATTGAGTGCAGTTATTCTGTGGTACAGCTTAAGCGTTTTCATAAAATTTATTTAAATTTCATAACATTTTTATTTTCATAAAAATTAAATCAATAGATATAATATGGCATCCGCTATGATCGAGTATTAGATGCAGCCGTTTGCATTAAATTTAATGCGTAGGTAAATAACTGTTGTTATAATGTATTATTGCAGTTACTGAATCCCGAAATTCAATATGACGTGTATAAATGTATGATCTGATACAGTGAGGTATTAAATATCTATTATTTATATCTGATGTTTTAACTCAGGAATGAATTCGGGAGACTTTACTCAAGTAAAAATGAAAAAATAAAAAATAAACCTTCCGGGGAAATATTGGGCGGCTATAGTTTTTATTATATTGTAACGACTATGATGAGTTTTGTTTTTTAAATGGAAATCGCAATTCGTATTAATTTCTATAGAAGACCAAGTTTTAGTATCATTAGTATCATTTGTAAATACTATTATCATTATTTTTGTTGTCTTTATAATTCAGCAACTACTACTTTTTTAGCACTTGGTAGCATTAAGTAAAATACATTTTTTTCTTCTTTAAAACACAACAAGTAGTGTTGATTTAAGAATTTAATTTTGATAAAACAAAAACTACATACAGGTGAAGCCGGGTAATTCAGCAAGTAATGTATAAAATATGATGGGCCGTATTCGTAGTCATTCTAAGTAACACCTAAAAGATTTTAAGTGATACCTAAGAGCATCCCCGTAACTTTGTAATGCATAGTCATAGTTATGGGACTGTTGATACATAAAGAAGTCCGTTAAGTTAAGTGGTCAATATCCATCGCATAGCCGTCCCGTAAATGTTTAATTTGATGTTATCATTAAAGTAACCTCTAATCTGCATTAAAACTTGTCGTTCCAATCAATTGCACTATTCCTTTTTTTAATTAGACTTCTCTGTTGTTTAAGTAATTTCTGTACTGTTAATTTATTTTGAAATGGAAGATTTGATAGAATATATTAATTTTATTGAATTTGTTGAAGAACCTACACCAAGAAGGTATTTATTTTAAGGGATTTGGAAAATCCATAAGAATTTTTTTCGGATTTGGAATTCTACAAAAGATACAGGTAAGTAATTCTTACTTTTTTTGAAAGAAAATATGATAATAAACTCAAAAATCATACCAAATAAATCATTAAATATTATAATTTATTATAATATTGAATAATAGGTTTTCCAAAGAAACGACAGTAGATTTTTTGTTGGACCTGATTTCAAACATAGGTGATTAAAAATATCAGTCAGTAAAAGCAGTGTTCAATTTAAATTTCGAAAATATATTAGTTATAAAATTATATTAAACAACTGATGTGCCGTTCTAAAATTGTATTTATTTATTTTATGACGCGATAATTGATTATAACTTTGATAATTATCATAAATATTACTGAAAAGCATAAAGGAATACATTCGTTTTAAGGAAAACAAAATATTTTAAGTAATACCTAACTATGGGCTACTTAAATTTCAACTGTGCAACCAAAAATTTACGGTCAGCTACGAATCGCCTAGGTCAGTGTTTCCCAACTGGTGTTTCACGGAACCTAAGGGTTCCGCGAGCCGGCGCCAAGGGTTCCGTGAACACCTTGTGCCGGAGGTATCCGACAACCCACTTATTCAAGTGTAGAAAACATATGTCAGCATTGCTATCATATTGAAAAAAAGCTGGTAAGTGAGATGATGGTGGTACAAGTTCGTCCTTCGTCCCTTCGGTCCTCGGACAAGATATTGGTGATGAATGTATTAAGTTTTAAAGAAATGATGACTCATTTCTTTGGTATAAAACGATTCTGAGCAAAGTTTCAGTGTAATATAATATATTATTATTTAAATACTGTTTACGTATTTTACGGTTATTTGTATAATTTTTGGTGAGTTTTTTTGTAATTAAACCCTCATAAAATATTCAATTAGATATAACTCATTTAAACTTCAATTGTTATAACAATTATAACTCATGAGAAATAAACTTAAAAGAAATCAGACAATATCGAAAAAAATCGTAAAATAATTTATTAAAGTATGTATAAAAAAAATCCGGACTAACGATTTTTGAACTTTTGTTAGGATAATTAGGTAGGTATATGAGTAAGGTCATAATAAATTTTCAGAACTTTTTGTCAAATATTTAAAATTATATTACATAAAAACTTTCAAACAATTTGGTAAATTAAAAGTTCTATATTTAACTCAAAAGTGCTATAATTGTTCTGAAAATGTTGTCCAATGTAAAAAAGTATGTATTTGATATTGAATAAAATTTTCAAGTTTCTAGCTTCAATACTTTTCGATTTATGACTAAATACCTAAAATCTGAACAGTGAAAATCTCGTTTACGGCCGATTTTCACCGTTTTTACTCAGTTTTTCGATCGTTATTCTTGATTACTGGAAAAACTATGGAGATTTTGGAAAAATGACTTCTTTAAAGTACCATCTCAGTTCAATTTCGAATCTAAAAAGTTGCTGGACGAAACTTTTGGACAAGGATTTCTATACGAAAAAGTGTTAACAGAAAAAAAAAAATAAAAAAAAAATAAAAAAAAAAATAAACATCATGGTAAAACCATAAGATCCTTCGCTTCACTCAGAATCTAAAATATGGGGGTTCCGCAAAAAGTTTAAGCTCCTGCAAAGGTTCCGCGAGTAAAAGAAGTTGGGAAACACTGGCCTAGGTGCTCCATAGTTAGGTGTTACCTAAGTGATTTTAGGTGCACCTGAAGTGTCGAACTATGCACACGACCCGATGTGTTCTACGACCGACATGACACTGCACGCAGTAGTACTCGTGAAATAACGTAATCGTTTCGAATCTGTCGTCGTGTGCGCGAGTACAATTAAAAACGAAACGTGTAATTTTCGCGGGTGTATCTAATTATAATGTACACAGACCTAACGACTTTTATCGCGTGGAAATTGAATAATGGCAGCCGCTGTGTGTGTGTGTGTGTGTGTGTGTGTGTGTGTGTGTGTGTGTGTGTGTGTGTGTGTGCGTGTGTGGTAGCACTGGAAACGCTGTAATTTATTTGATTTCGAACGGCGCCGCACGTACCTGTGTATTATATTTACCTTGGGAAATTTACACCCGGGCTCTGCCGCTGTCGCCGACGCTTTAATACACGTCTCGACTACAATTAATCGCGGTTTCCTTGAGATTGTTCCAAAGCGATTGTCACCGCCGCAATCGCTTATGAGATCTTCTATTTTTTAATGAAAATAACAACGTTATTATTTATCGCAATTTAATTTTCGTACCATGTTTAAAAAAAAACAGCTAATTCTGGTAATTTGAGCGTATAAGTAAAACCACGAAACTTGCTCACAATACGCGTAGAGAATATTGTTACGGCTAAACAATCATTGAATGAGTGATTCAAATATTTTATATCAAACGCAAAAAAAAGTACAATCAAAAACTATAAAAAAAATAGAAAATAAAAAATAAAAAAATCAAACAAAAATTAATTTCAAACCACCAATACGCAAACCGAATATAAGAAAATAAAATAATGTATTCGAACATCTTAAATATTATGTCAAATTCTGAGAATAAAAATCAATTCAACAGACACAAATACATAAAACAATCAAAAAACGAAATTATTCAATATCGTATAAATCCGTTCGGAAATTTATCTGAAAAGATAAAATGATTAATAGCTCTAGGCTAGAGCTATAGTGCGTGTTTTCGAAGCTATATTTTGATGAAATAATTTATAATTTTCGAATGTTGATGAATCGAGTTAACATTTAAACTTTATTCAATCTAATGAACTATTTGAGAGCTGTATCTGGATGATATCGTTGTCCACATGGATTACGTATATGGAATAACGTATCAGACAATACTATCTGATAGCAGCAAAAACATACTAGGTACGAATTTGAATAATCAAATAAAATATTTTAGGTCTAATGGAATGTGCAATTACAGATGATTATTACTTAAAATTTTGTGATGCTTAGTCAGAAGCGTATTTTAGATAAAGTAGTATAACTAGTAATGGGATGCATCGTACCTCAGATTTTGTTAGATCAAAAGGATTCCAAAACGAGAAACTGAAATTATGGTAAAACAATTTACGAGCTGAGTGATTTTGACATAATAATCCATTTGTCGGGCTATAATAATTTTATGAAGTACTATTGTTTTCTATTATTATATACCTATTATATTATGTTAGGGGTTTGTAAATATCGACCGTCATTTTTTGAATCGTAAAATAAAAATTCTACTGAAACCGTAAACTTGTGAACGTTTTTTATTTTCATAACATCAGTACTTTATTCGAGACACGTTGCCGGTTTTGAGTTTTGAATTAAAACAGCACTCCGAGAAATCTATACTGCGTCTTTGTTTTCGATAATACCCATTATTGATACGCCGCTGTGATTAGTATTCAAGTAATAAAATATAATACAATGTGTTCCACGTCGGTATCGTATGTTACCGATTCAACTTAAGGTACATTTTAATAACACAGCGCACTTAACACAGTGTTGTGAGAAGTTTGGTTTAGAAAGCGTCGTGGTATATGAAGGTGTTTTTATTAGCTGATCTCCAGGCACATATATACATAACACGCGTATACGTTTTTAACGTCTTGAGGACTAACGTGTACGCCATTTATACCGGTATTGACGTTTACAGCAGACTTTTTATCTCGTACGACACGTGACTAAGACTCTGTCGTTCAAATAAATTGTGAGAAACACGTATGAGACAACAAGATTACGAAACACCGTATCTGAACTGTAAGAAGACAAAATCTAAGACGTGATAGTAAACGAATATTGTTTATTTATAAATTCTTCGATCGACGTCACACAGTTATTACGACCATCTACTAGATTTGAGAGAGTCTTTTTAGAATTTTCTCGTACGCCGAGCCTCAAGCACGATGATTTCTAAACACTTTCCGACGGGGCTGCAGAGAGCTTTATTCAATTCCACGACCTTTTAAAAGGCTCTACTCTGTTCACATTCACTCATTTCTCGTAAGGTCTACTACTAGAGTCTGATTCGTTCCACTACTCACACTCGACCAAGTGTTGTTACCGCGAATCAGCTTGGTGCGACTACCAAAGACCGAGTGGATTTGACGCTGACGTCGATATAGTAAAAAGTTTTCGACCATTAGTATACATGAGTCCACCAGCACCTCCCCATCTTAGAATCGTTAGATTTTGAAATCTCCAAATCGTTACATATATTCGTATGTCAAATGATCTCTTGGTTTTTAATTTCCATCATTGACTAAATATATATGTATGTTAATAAATATAAATCATGTAATTTCTACTATAGTCGGCGACACGAAAAATGACACCCCTGTACCCCAACCTGCACTGTTAACCCCAATTATTATCCATGTGTTCTCATCCTACATAATATATGTAGTCAGGGACACAAAATGTTTCTTGTATTGTGTTTTTATTTTATATTTTGAGTGGTATACATATTTATTAATTGTAAATAATTATTTTAAATAATATTTTATTGAATATTTCCTGTATTTGCGTTATTTTTCTTTGCTTTTAACTTTTACATAACTAATTTGAAAATATTTTTTAGTATTCTTGGTAAATTACTTTTAAATTAAAAAAAACGTGGCAATCCATTTAATTAGATTGAGAACTACTTAGACGAAACGGCCGCTAGGTTCGCTGCGGAGAGGGGCCGTTTGTCGTGTCGCCGAATAAACGTCGTGTCGCCGTGGTGCCAAATAATAGGCACCGAATTGAAGAATAAAGAAAACTGTCTACATTTTATCAAATACAATTCAAATTATGAAATTTATTTTTTGCTTGTAGTCAATCCAACCAAAATGATAAAAACCATTAAGATTATTGATATTATAATATAATAAGTTTATTGGAACAATAATATACAATACATATTTTAACAATATTAAATTAACATTAATCAGTAATTTATAAATTTATAATAATAAAAAGAAAAAGAATTAAACAATATTGCATCACTCCCAAAAAGTATAGCTTGTGTTGGGAGAGCAAGTTCTTAAAACAAAAAATAATTACGTTAAAAGTCTATGTAACAACTGATAATTTGAAGTTAGAAAATGTGTTATACAATAGTACAATAATAATAATTAAGATTATTAGGGGTTTAACTGTAGGAAATGTACTAATATATGGGTACGAGTGATAAGACAATTCGACAATAATTTCATCAAGAATTAACGATTAATTACAGTAATAATTTACGAAAGCAGTTTTTTCATAAAATAAACGATCGACATTTTAATCACTGAAATTCGAAATAAGGGATTTCACATCATCGTGCCGTGACACCGTTTATGGTCTCACCAGGACGCCACGTTGAATCAATCGGAAATTGCTCAGGGAATCCGGGAGGTTCGGCATCCCGAAGTCCTCTCTTACGCGCGTTAGGTAAGAGATGACGGTAGACATCGACACACCTACGTCCGGCCGTATCGCAAACGATCGCGGGCAGAAACGCACGACACGTGAGATTATTACGCCTTCCTGCGGGCGGGCTGCGGACCAGTTTCGTCTCGGAGTGGATTACAGACGAAACCGTACCGTCGAGCGGTCACAGGGCGGGAAAGCCTGTAGTACAGTACCGCGACGGTCGCGGCAGTAAACAATAATAATAATAATAGTAACTAAGAGCGCGGTTATCGTGTTTACCGACCGCTATCCTACCTCACACCGTCGAAATGTGCAAATATGCGCTGGACACCGCACAAGCGATGCCGATGGCGATTCTCCTCCGCCTGCCCGTGCCGGACGACCGGTGATTTCGTTTCGGACGACGCCCCGGGCACGCGGATCATCTGACCTTGTTCGAAAGAGATAGTGAACGCGATGCACGCATGTGTGTGTGTGTGTGTGTGTGTGTGTGTGTGTGTGTGTGTGTGTGATATTATTTTATCCGTTCACGAAGAATACGAGCGGCTAGTACACAGTACACACACACACACACACACACACACACACACACACACACACACACACACACACACACACACACACACACGCATGCATGCACGCACGCACGCACAGTAATCATTTGTTGGGTTAAATAGGTATTATCTTGTGTGCGAACTCTTACACACACACATTAGCTGCATAATTTGATTTTCCTTTTAACGCTCGATTTCACATTGAAACGCTACGTTTTTATTCGTTTTTTTTTTTGTTTTTCAATATTGATAAACAATATTTATTAAATATACCGCCAAGATGTCGTATTCGTGCGAAATAATTATGCACGTATTTTTGTTGTATTCCGAAGATTTTTAACACCATTCAACTCATTCGATCGTTTGTTTACGGTTTCGTAATCACCGAACGAGAAGGTCTTTCGGTACGATATTCGCGTTTATACAATACAATACTTTAGTGTAATAATGCAACACTCGTGTTTTACAATAGAACGTTTTACACGGACACTATCATCTGATTTATAATATTTGACATGATTTTTTTTAACATGCTCACTCTGTTTTTAATTCGATGTATCGTTTGTATTAATATAGAAAACATTTTATGATATAGAACTGCGTTTTTATGAAAGAATTATTTTTCATTATTTTTATCCACTTGACGTTTTGAGTTTTGTAATTATTTTCTTAAACGGTAACTATTTTACAGCATAACATAATATCACGAAAAATTGTACGTTATTATAAGTTTTAATCGTGAAATAAAATAGTTTAAGATATAAACGTTTCAAGCTTAAAGTAGCGGCGAGTAGTAGCAAGCGTACCTGTTGTTGTTGTTGTTGTTCTACAACTACTTCACTGCTGTAAATATGAACGTATACCGCTAAAAAGATTGATACAATAATACAAATTTTATAACAAAATGTCTGGCAAAAATTATTTTCTTTCATAAAATCGTGTTATTAATAGTAGTAGAAAGTTAAGATAATTCAAAAAAATTCTATTAAAAACAATTTTTTTCATAGAAATTAATTCTGCAAATTTTCGCAATGGTAAAAATTTCAATTTATGCATTGAACCCGTGCGAAAATGGGACGACTATACTAATAAATCACCCTGTAAACGACGTGTCGAAACACAGTTTTACAAATTCCGGTGGCCCTCTATACCCGTATAATAGCTATTCGAGTTTAAATTAATGGCATTTGGTGATCGTTCCCCGCCTCGAAAATTAATAACGAAAAACGCCTATCTCCGATAACATACACTTCAATGACTCTGAAGTCTATAAACTTAAAAGAAATGAAAAATTAATTTTTTATCTCTGAACACGGGGTCACAACATGGCACATTAAGTATAATAAAAACCATTCATTGAGAAATAACCATCGAAAGTTTCACGCTGAAAAAATAGTGTGTGAGAGTGTGTGTGAGTGAGTGAGTGAGTGAGTGTGTGTGTGTGTGTGTGTGTGTGTGTGTGTGTGTGTGTGTGTGTGCACGTGTGAGTGCACGGGGAGTTACATACGGTGGCGGAACAGGTGAAGGGGGGCGATTATTATTATTTATCATTATCCACCGCTGGGCCGGACGGGCGGAACCGGCCGGCACGGCGGCGTACAGTATCGGTGAATGAGTAGGAGAAATTTTGAGCGACGCGTGACCTACAAACGGGTTGTAGAACCGATGCGCCGCGACGGACGACGGACTTAGGCAAAATTTCTAGTCACACGCGCTCGCAGCGTGTCTTCGCCGCCGCCGCAGCAGCGAGTAAGTCGAAAACGATTTTTTTCCCTTCCGTTTTACGCGTGTTTATACACGACATTATTATCGTATCGTTTATTATCTTTCTCGCCTGGGCGATTTTCGAGTGTACGAGTCGCTGCAGCGCGTCGTGATGGAAGATGGTCACCGAAATCACATCTCGCGACACGCGCTGATCGCGAAAAACCGGACGTTTTTGTCCCTAGAGTAGTTTTGATAAAAATCTGAGTTCACGACACGTACAACGTTCTCAAAGCGATCACGTCACTTGAGCTCTGCACGGTTCGTTTTTTTTTTAGACTGGGTCGGACTGATACATTTTAACCAATTTCAGGACTGGACTGGACCGATGAAAAAAAATCAAACCAGACTGGACCGGACCGTTGCATTTGTATTGCATTAGAAAATACCAAAACTGTACCGATTAAAAAAAATATATATAAGAATAAGACCAAGCTGTGATTCTACATTATTGTATAACGTGTAAAAATAAACCAGACTAGACTGCGATTCTGTCATTAAATTTATGTCAAATTGAAATTGAAGGCGGACCGGACCAGACCAAGCCATTTTAGATTATAATGCACCAAGACCGAAAAAGACCGTACCGTGGTTGGGTCCTGTACACAAAGAGCACAAAGACTGGACTGTAGTCCGGCTCGGTCCAGTCTGGACCGGTGTAGACCGGACCGTCCAGAGTACTAACACTCACCTGTGAGAGTCGTAACGTATTTCGTCGGTCGATTTCTCGAGCAAAAAAACGTCGAGGTTTTGCAACGTGCATGATAACGATGTTTGAAATCTCGATCGTTCGGTGTTTATTTAAATATTCGTAAATACGATTTGTACCCTGGGGGCGTGACAAAGAATATGTTGTACGGAATAAAAATTACACTGTGACAAGCATGATGGAAAAGCCACCCAGTGTTGGCACTCCTATTTTTTTTCAATTTATATAACCAGATATTAAATACTAAAATACACACTCACACACACACACACACACACACACACACACTTATATCATCTAAAAAAATATAAAAAGTATGGATTCACCGAAATCGTATTTTATGCCTTTCTTTACATCCGTTTCATAAGAGTTTTGGTTTTTTCACGGATTTGCGTTTTCTCATCAGTGCGATAATCGAATTTGCACGAGGCTTTTCGATCCGACGATCGTCGATAGACGGTGGAACGTTTTGACGGATCGTTAACGATCATACATCGTCGAAATATTGTAATGATTATAAATTCGTAACGATATGATTATTTTTGTGGTATACCTGTTAATATTTTTATGTCAGTGTAAATGTACGTATCTGTTTTACGTAATATTATGTCATTATTGCTGAAGTAAATCGATCACGAGACAAATGCCGAAAGAATTCACGCGTTTACAGGCGTATACGCTCGTATGTTCGGAAGTAGCAAAAAAAAAAAAACGCTTAAAAAAAAAAACTTCTATAAAATATTGATGATGGAAGTTCTTCTCCATTGTCTCTCCGGTCTTCGGACAAGATAATTATGGAGGATGTATTGAATCTTAAAATAACGACAAAACATTTTTTTTTTTTTTTTTTTTTTAGTAACGGTATACACATATTTTACCTTTTCAGTAAAATTCTTGGTAGATTTTTTTCATCAAAACCTTACAAAAATCGTTTAAGCTTAATTCTGTAGACATTTTTCTCGTACGATTATATTCGAAACAAAATGTTCTATCTACATTCAATCAAGTTTCGCAATGGTTGGTTAGGCCAATCAACTTTTATACACGTTTGATAAAATTAAAATTTGATGAATTAACAGTAGACTCCGTTAAGATTCCAACTGAATCCTAATAAAAAAGACCTAATGAAGATTGAAGTATATTTTGGTCACATTAAATTGGTATGTCTTGATAAGAAACGTTAAAAATGTTATGTGATAAAAACATTTAAAATAATGAGGTATTTTTAATGTTTTATATTTATCCTAAAAGTGGGTGCCTTTTTTTGAAACTCTTGTCAAGTTAGAATACGATTTTTTCTGATACCTAGTGACAGTTTAAAGGTATTATCTCAATTTTTCTTGAAGTGAGGATCAATAATTTAAATTGATTAAGTAAAAATCTCGTTTGCGTTTTATGTTTTACCGCTTGCACTCAGTTTTTCGACAATTTTGAATTTATTAAAAAATGTTTTGAGAACAGAAAAAATAACCTGTTTTTAGAACCAATTAGACACAATTTCTAATCTATAGAAGGGCTGAACTTTAATATAAGACGATGTCTACTACTGGAAAAAGAATATTTGAAAAAAAAAAATGAAAAATATAAAACAGTATAAATAAACATCATTGTAAAGCCAATAGATCTTTCACTCAATTGGTATCTAAAGAATCGAACGTACATCTGTTTTTTTTTTTTTTATATATACAAGTGTATTCGAATCTGACGCAACGGTATAGAATTCGATAAAGTTCAAATGTTGACATTTCAGACAAAAACCTGTTGTATACTTATTCCATTACGTGTTATACAGGTATAGCGGTATATGCGTACAGATGATCGGAGCACATTAATTTTATTTTATCATCGTGTTATTATAGTGTATGTAATACACTAGTTTATTACAGTGACATTACGATATTATCCATCGAAGACCTAAAGTTATGAAGGTACAGAGACGATTTTATGAAATATATCGTATTTTTTCATCTCACAATTTCTGAGAGGACATATAGACCTTTCTGCAGTTCGTAATGGTAGATTCAAATTTCGAACTACGAATAGTATAATATGTGATCGATTGGTGATTTCCATTGTATATAATCTTTTTCAAAGGGAAGCTTTTGGGGAGTTTTCAAAAACTTAAATATTATAGTTTTTTCCAAATGATAAGGTAAACGTCGAGTTATTCAAACATCACAATTTAAGTACGTTCTACATTACACGCTGGATATAATAAGTAATTGTTCTTCTTCGTTTTAAATGTCATTTAGTATTGGTAATAATTTTGATTCAACATTTTTGTGAACTGTTTCCGATGAAATAGTCAATAAAATTTCAGCGTTTCTCTAAAAGATTCCATAGATATCTGATTTTGCACAGTTTCATAAAATAAAATAGCGCATTAAAAAAAAAAGAAAAAAAAAAAAAAACTTAAAATGTATTTCATAAACATTACGAAAAACCGTATAAATCCATAAAAAGAGTTTGAGAGAAAAATTAAAATAAAACCGGCCACTGATAGTTATCTAAACGCTACATCGTAATTAGCACGCTAGTGTTTTCGTTTTGTTTTTAATGGTACAATTTAAACCACCGTAAAATTTAGTGTAAAAAAAAAAATAATAATAATAATAATAATAACAATATTTTGTATACCTATTACATTACGACGTGTAACTATTTCCAACGGTCATGCGATACCTAACGCTTACCCGGTGTTTAATTTAACGCACTCGAAAAATACGTCTCGACACCAGCGGAATAACCTGTTTCGTACTACATATTATAATAATATTATATACACTTGTGGCGTATTTATTGATCGTATTATATTATATTATTTCGGGACGTGGGTCGTAAATATTCACCGTTGATTAGCACAAAAGTAAAGAAAAAAAATCAACCATTACGTTTTATGGGAGATACCTATTTTTTTTTATTTTTTTTTTTTTATTTTTTTTTTGTTATGATCCGTATCGATACTGTTACGTCGTCGCAACGATACTAATGGTACAAGTCGATAAAAATTCATCTCGGACCTAGTGTTTTCGACACACGTGGGATTTTGGCCGGGTGGTTCGTACGTAATAATAATAATAACGATTATCGATCACGATTTTTTTTTAGTCGAGAAATCGCAAAAACTCAAATCGAAATACCGTTGTAAAGATCGTATTTGAATATTTGACAAAGAAAATTAATGAAGACGTCTGTGTGTGTGTGTGTGTGTAAAGTAACGACCCCGCGTCCGCTACACACTAATCGAGTTACGAGGAGTGCTGCTTAGGACTGACCGAGCCCCGGGGCCACTTAAACACTAATTGCACGCTAATTGAGCCGCCGACTGTTATAAAACCGATTGAGTCACGGAAAATATTTCGGACGAGCTCACGAGCCCCCGGGGGTCGTTTTAATCGCACACACTAATTATTTGTGCCCCGGTGACACAATAAAACACGGTTATTCGTATTGATTAAAGTCACGGCACATTCTTCGAAGGAATTTTTCGGTTTTTCCGGTAGAGTAACCGCAGCGAACTTTTGCACAGATCTCTGCCTCTTTGCTCGGCTACTCTTGATTTCGAACGCTCGTGAGTCATTCTGATTCGATCATACTGTTTTTTTTTTTTTTTTTTTTTTTTTTTTTTTTATTGACAATTTACAACTTCGGCAGCAATGGCCAATAGTTATTTTATATTTACATTACATTTGCTTACATGCTATTTACATATTTTTGTATTAATACTTAGGTTTTTATAGCTGATTAAATGTGCATAAATTATGGGATATTTTACCTTAGATTTGATTATAAATATTGATTTACTTGAGGGAGACAATTAATCTGTGTTGAGATGGTGATTGGTTCCAAGAGCTACGTCGAGGTTGTGTGATATCCCATGTTTGATCCTTTCTTGATTATACTTTATGCCGTCGGATATAATGGTCCAATCATACTGTTGTGTGAACTTCGAAATAATAATAATAAAAAAAAAATAAAACGTTTTCTTTCACGAAGAGTAAATAGTGGTTATCGTAAAAAAAAAACAAATAAACAAACTAGAGTACCATAAAATAACGTTTTTTTTTCTCTTCAAAATGTATTTTTTATCGGTGTTTTGAATCTCACATGAAAAAAAAAGAAAAATTTAATCACAGACAAATGTTTTGTACCGTTAAATTTTAAGAACTCGATAGCGACGAAAACCTCCTCCGGACCTGGTCGGTAGATTTTCTGATCGTTTGTCCGAGACGAAAATATAGCTCGAACCGTGTGTGTATTATTTGTTTCGTGCCCGCGGGAGACCCGCGGCCGTTGCGATAACGACTGAAACCTGCGGCGGCGGTGGAACATTCGAATTGTCTACGGAGCTACCAGTACGAGATTGAGACGTACGGCCGATACGATCGATCTGATTTTCACACACACTCATACACACGCTTCAAACATTTTTCACCTCGAAAAACAAAATCGATTCGGCCGGCGGGAAAGAGTGCAGGTACTTATCTTCGATGGCACTTAAAATTAAAATAAATAAAAATATTCTCACCACGTGTCACGTCTTTACTACCACTTGCACGGTGCGCTAAATATAATAATCGTGCGTTTTAGGTGTAAATATAATACGGCACTCGATGAAGCCACTGACGACTGTCGTTGTAGGACTTGCAGGAAGATAAACACACGAAAGAGTTCGGAACATGCTAGCGATTAAAAAAAAAAAAAAAAACAGTAAACATTAATAAAACATGCGAATTTCACACGTTTATGTGGCGCGTCACGCGTGAATTCGTATTTGTCAGCCAGAAAACAACCAGTGCCATGACTCAATACTAGAATCAAAGAAAATTTTCTCACTTGAACTTATTCATGAAAATAGTCGCCCATTAATTTTCGTGAAAATTAAAATTTTTTTACTATAATTTTATTGAATTCCAATCACAGATGCCCGGATGAAATTTCGAGTTTTATAGGCAGTCGTTTAGAAACATTTGACCGTTTTTAATTTTTACCTTAAACCTTGTAGATAAATAAAATAATTGAAAACTATTACATTTGTTGCAGTCATTCATAATTTCTTTTTAATCGACTTGACAGTTTTCTCGCTAGGTGTTTCAAACAAGGGAACTGTGAAATAGATCATCAGTATGAATTCAAAATAATAGATTAAGCGCACTGCTTTAATATTATCAAATCTATATATATATTTTTTTTTAATATTCATTCGTTTCTAAATTATTATAGTCACCTATAACAGTTAATATGGCTACAGTGTCCCACGATGCACAAAATCGCACTTTAATTTAAACGTAATAATTCGTGTAAGCGACACGTTATTATTTTTATTTCGCTTAAATGCAGATGAAGATTTTTGAATCCGTGATATGGACAAGTAAAGCGCACATATCGTGCGTGCTGTGTAATTTTGTGGAAAAAAAACAAGGAGGTCCATAAGGGTGCGTCTGGTATCTCACGGTAAGTCTTCGAGTCCAAAAGGCGGCACCTGCACCCATAAAATATAAACATATATGATTACGAGCTGTTTCTGAAGTACACGATTCGTGAATTGATATTTTTTCAACGAAACCGAAAATCACCATTATAAAATCGCATTATCGTTATTATTCTAACGCGTTTCCGCCTCGAAGTGTCAGTGTGCGCGCGTGTGATACCGCGACCGTGTTTCGAACGGTTTTTTTTTTTGCACACTCCCGCATGGGTGGGTGCGGCAATACCTCTGCGGCTACTACACGCGTATAACACTGCACGTGAGCGGCGTAATAATCGCACGACCGGTAACACGGTCGGGGTAACCAGCGAAATATCGGCCGACGGACGAGGACGGTGCGACCGTGTACGTACGTTACGATATACAGAGAGGCGGTGCCGGCACTTTTACACCGTATAATAATAAAAGTAATATTATTATTATCATTTCGGCATATTGCCCGTTTGTACGTGCAGTGGCGTCGTCCGTACGGCGAGAAATATTTCGGAACACGGCAATAACGACGGCTGTGTGAACGGTTTCGCGGTTTCGTAGAAAGGTCGGTTTCGACCGAAATCCGCGTGCGCCCGAGAGACGACGACACGATGAAATCGACAACGCGGGTCCGATAGCCCGTTAATGAACCAGATAGAAATACGCGTGTGTGTCACAAAAATAAAAAGTACGTCCGTTTCGTGTACAAACAGTGACTAAAGTGTGGCACGTGTTGTACGGAAATCGCCGGTAGACAAATATTTGGCTCACAACGGGTGTGTGGATTATCGACACGGGTTTGAAAATTAATTGTTGTTCTATCTTTTGCAATAAGCGAGAGGTCGAAAGAGAAAGTAAAGAATGTTGGGCATATTTTTTTTAATTTTCATTGTCTTTGCGTAAAAATTACAATAAAATGTTGTGAGTGAACGGCTACAGGTAAAAGACGTTGATGATTTTGTTTTTGGAGTTTTAACAAACGCGTAGAACGGATTTTGACGAAAACTAATCGGTGCATACGAACTTAGGTCAAGCCGACATTTTTCGGGTAGTCTGGTTATTCAGGGGTGGGAGGTGCTGTTTCCAGTGGCGTATTTCGGGTGATTTTTCGGGGTGTGCCCAACATTTATTGAACCTCACAAACAAAATTTTTAGTTATTTACTGATGTAAAAAAACATTGAATTTACTTGTTAACAATTTACTATGTTAGGAATTTACAAAAAGTTTTACATTTGAAACTCACGTAAATGGTATGATAAAAATGTTGAAGGTTATGATGAAACACCAATGTCGAATATATGAGAACTTTTAAAGTCAGGGGGAGAGGTCCAGACATTGAAGACCCCCCCCCAAAAAAAAAATACGCCACTGGCTGTTTCCCGAAACCGCTATTAGTGTATATTTATAAATTTCATTCTTAGTTAAATGGTTCGTATAAGATTATTAATTTTACGCTTACGCGTATGCCGTATAAAATTAATCCCATACACTAAGTAAAACTGTAAGAAAATATTTTTTCCGATCTTGAGTTGTATCTCATACTGGGCGTAATTATTTATTTTCACTCCCGCTTACCTCAGCTGAAAAACTTGCGTACGCCGTCACTTGAGATGCAGTATATCATGTTGTCTCGATTTATTTCTATGCACACCACACACATAAGTATGATATACGATAAAATTTTAACAATTAGTGTTTTCAAACATTTACTAACAGTGATGAATATTGTGACTAGATTTATTTCTCCACGGCACCATGGTTTTGTAGATTTGTTCTTTTACTTATTAATTATGAAATTGCAGAGATGGCAAACGTCTATAGTGAAATAAAATACATCGTACTTAAACACGTCACTATTGACTTGTATATAAATATTAGGTATATTACTATTATCACTTCTATGGCACGCCAAAGGAAAAATATCAAATAAAATAACCTCAAGGAAACCAAACGAAAAGAGACCCCTCGGTGGACCGAGTCAACGATGGAACGGCCGGGTACATCAAGATCTGAGGTTAATAGTAGTAGAGAGTCCGGAGGAAATAGCAAAGGACAGAGAACGATGGAAGGAGATGGACGCTGCGGCAAAGGACCTTAATGGCCTCTACAAAGTAAAAAAAAAAAAATTATTATCACTCCTACGATTGTGGTCGTCGTGTAACTTTTGTCAACATAACCTTTGTGTATGGTATGATTTTTTTTCAAAATTTCAATTATTTGCTTATTGATATATTATATAATTATTATTATTTGCTTACTCTCACTCTCTAGATAACCAAGGTGTACCTCCGTGGAACACTAGCTCAGTTCGAGAATCTCTGCACGAAAAATCGACTTCAATCAATATTAATAGCCCTTGACACATACGCCTATTCAATAAAACTTCACCGCATGGTCGCGATTTTCCAACGGTTAATTCGACTTTTTCTCGACCGTTTTGCGAAGACAAATGTCATCGATTGTTTTGCGGTTTTGTTTTTGAAAATCACTGTCACCGAATCGAATTAATTAAAAACCCGGGTGGTCCTGCGACTTGCGAACCTATATTGTAAAACGTTGACGTGTATGAAGTTAATGCGACGTCCTCTATTATACTCTTAATGCCACGCGCGCGCGCGCGCGTGCGTGTGTGTGTGTGTGTGTGTGGGTATGTGTGTGCGTGTGTGTTTGTGTGTACGTGTATAATACGCCTAATTGGATTTGTTCGAGTGACCGAAATCAAGCCCGAGTCTACACGAGCGTGTTGCTATTATTATTACAATCAAATGTTTCACACTTCATTAAGAGTATTAACACTGGGGCACGCTTTTAACGACGCGGTTCAACGTACACCGAGTATAATATATTTCGATGATTAATAACATCACTTTTGTTTCGTCGTCGGACGAGGCGTGACAATACGAGTACGACACGCGTACACACATTGCACTCACAAATGTAATACACACACATGTATATATATATATATATACACGCTAGACCATATTTCGTTTCTTTCGTTATTTCTCGCTGGCGACGAGTGATCTATATAATACATCACCCAGCCACGCGTTCCGTTATGATTTATAAATCGTATACACCGTGTACCACACGTTTCAAACATACGTACAGCATACTACGCTTCTACGCGTAAGGCGTCATACATTAAATTATGATATGATGTTATAAAGAAACAAGCAGAATATTAAAATAAATGTTAACAAAAATCAAAGGAGGGGTCCTCATTGGCATTTTTCAAAAGACGTGTGAGTAGTTCATTAGATTGATAGTTGGTATTGCATAAAGGAATTAAGAAAGGTGCATGATATCTATACTGTTATCGTGGAACTTTGAAATTGACTAATGATAGTATAGATGGAGAATCAACATTGCCATCAAGCAAGTTTTTTGGGAATTTAGTTTCTAGGACATTTCGGTGATCAATAAGTGTCTTAAGGTTAAGATATTCAGCAACAGACGGGTATTCATAAGGAGGATAAAAACCGGCAAAGCGCCAAAATCTTCGTTGTACTCTCTCAATCAAGTGAGAATCGGCAGCTGTATGTGGACCCCAGATGATAGAGCCATACTCTAAATTAGGACGAACTTAAGCACAAAAAAGTGCTTTAACCACTTAATTAAGTTTGAAGTCCGAAGCCATTCTCATTATAAAACCTAGAACCTTAAACGCCTTACAACAGATCATACCAATATGAGGTCTAGGATCTAACGAAGTATTAAATTTAAAGCCAAGATCCAAGACAGTGTCATAAACACGCTTGATTATAGAATCACCAACAAAATAACTGTGCATTATGGGAGATTTAGAACGAGAGAAGAACATAACTTTGCACTTAGATATATTTAGTGACAAACCAAACGCCTAATGGTGGCTTAGTATTTTTGCGGGTTGTCCATTTTGGGCATTCCCTATCGATACATACTTTGAACTTTGAGAGTTAATACCTCTTGAGTAATAATCTCCACTGTACAAAGCTGTTTATAAAAATCGTAATTAAACACTATTCCTTCATACTAATATGTACGTTATGAATATCGTGGTTACGATATATAAGAAAACAGAAAATTAAAAAATGTCATGCAGATAAAAAAAGTTTTAGATTTACTCGTATTATTCACCTAGAATTTTAAATTGTACAAAAAAAAAATGTATGTATTATCTAAATCACATTGGATAAATTTTAGAGGCATACGATGAAATCCATGAAATCTAATCGAGGGGTTGTACGGCAGTCGATTTTATTTTATTCCAAAAATATTACCAAACGTGTCAAACCTCATACTAGTATATCACATTATATACACAATGGCATATTTAGGATTTTGCTGCCCTGGGTAAACATTTTTTTTATGTCCTCTTCCTCTCAATAGGTTTTTATAGTAGCAATTTGTCTTGCCCATTAGAAAACTTACAATACATGTAATATGATAATAGTATGGTGCAGTATATTATAAAAATCTATTGAGTGCTCTGGAATGCTGAATATCGTAGGTACTTTTAGGAGTACTCGTGATACCAAAAAAACAAAACCAAATTGTAAATTTAATTTATCAATTTTTTTATCTGTGTACGAAATAGTGAACAAAATATCAACAAAAGCAAAACAAAATAGTGAAAAAATTAATATACGTAATATAAATATTCAAGAGAAGAAAAACGGACATCATTAAACTAATATTTTTCATCGCGCTTTTGTTCTTGCAAAAGCTTCAATTGTTTTTTGACACCAATAATATTTTGACTAATTGTATGATGACAAAAAATATGCACGATTTGATTGTGATACTTTTGGTATCAAAAACGCACATTCATAGTACTGTGTTTTGTTTATTAACAGCCGATGACAAACAACAAACCATTAGACGCGCGCTTATTATGAAATGTGAAGATTAATTTCATAAAATACCTATGTTGTCGTATTGATATTAATAGAACGTTTTGTTGACATTGATTTGCATAAAAAAAAATTTAACTAATATTTTTACTATTTTTTTTGTTTTTTTTTTATAACTAATTAAATCATCATAAATCTGTAAAAAAAATGCTCTCAATTAAATTTTCCGCCCCCCAAAAAGTGCTGCCCAGATCAATCTCCCTCCTTGTCCCCCCTAAATACGCCACTGTATATATGCAAATGTGTGTATGTGTGTGTGTGTGTGTGTGTGTGTGTGTGTGTGTGTGTGTGTGTGTGTGTGTGTGTGTGTGAGTGTGAGTGTGTGCATGTGTGTTTCGAACGTGTGATTGACGTATCAAGACGTTTTCGTGTGCGTGAGATCGAAGTGCACTCGATAGCGTTTCGTGCACGTGGGTAAAAGAATAAAAAACGGAATTCACTTTCAAAAATCGAAAAGAAAAAACTCACGAATGAATTTTCTTTCGCAAATATTTGCTCTCTCTACGCATAATGTATGTGCATAATAATTAACGTTACCTTTCGAATAAATATCATACGTACTCATATATTGATTTATTCTTACCAATAATTATTGGCGTACACACGTATAATCAATTGAGCTGAGATTTTAATGCGATGCAATTTTTTCTCGTGTTCTAAAACATAGCTCTGCAAACGAAAAAAAGTGCTTTTATGGTGATAACGATTATTTTACTGCCGTTTTCTTTCTTTGCATTTTTTTTTTTTTTTTTGTATATTTCGACGCATCGAACCGTATTTATTTATTTATTTTAAATATAAACGAACGTAAGTCCTCAACAAATATTTTGCGCGTATACACGGTAAGAATGATACAACGGTGTCAGAGGAATGACAAATTACAAACTGAGATACATTGTACATTTATAAGTTACAAATATAGACAAAAGAACGAAAAAGGTAAATAACTCTAAATAATTAGAGAAAAGTTGAAAACGAGACATATTTAACAAAATCATTGGTAATGGAATTACCCGTAGCCAATAGGATATTAGAGGGACAGTTTAATATATAGTTTGTTTTATAAGGAACGGGATAGAATAAAACATTGCATCGTGTGTTACAGTAGTTTACTTTAAAACGGATTATGAAGAGGAGCTCTTCACAGTCGATATTCCCAAAAAGTAAATTATCTAAAAATTTGGATGATAATAGAGTGCGTCTAGTTTTGAGTGGAGAGAGATTGATGCATGATAATACCGAATCGTAAGAACCATGAGGTGGCCTATAAATATTTAAGTTGATGTATACGGCGTTTTATGACAACGCGCGTGTGTATGTCGCGAACGAAGCGCACGTACCACACTATACGTAATATTAACACGAACGGATTTAACGTCTAACACTAAAAGACAATCGGAATAAAGTTATTCTCTCGAATAATATTATTATGTATAGCGCGCACCCGGAAGTACGGTCGAAAAGTGAGCTCGTCTCCTCACATGTTATAACACGGTTCATGCCGTACACGCACAACGTAACTCAACTCGAGCGTCACGCGTACAAATAATGGCGATGTTTTATTTATTTTTATTTCTATTTTTTTTTTGTTTTTTTGTTTTTCGTGCCAAATGCGATTTATTTTGCCGTATTCAATGCGAGATGTCGCGTCAATTAACGCTCGTCGGCAGAATCATTTAGTCTAAAACAATTCAAGGTCACGCACACGCGACCGTCGGAGTCTGCAGGACATCGTTCGCCGCGGCCGCGGCAAGTGAGTTCCTCCCGGTAAAACTAAAATATTTTTCATAACCGCTCGGCTTCTCGTCGAAAACCAGGAAGTCTGTGGAGATATATTCAGTAATAATAATAATAATAATAATAAAAGTCGCCGCTTATAATTGGATTTTACTGCACAGATAGACGGTGAAAAAAATAACAAACAAATTACGAGTTTTATAATTTTTTTTTATTATTATTACTTTGTTGCTTATGACCAAATTGCGCTACCTTGAATTTTATTACTGGTGTTCCGGAAGATTTTTTTTTCCCATCTTTATTTTTAAGTAGATCGCGTGTTTTGTCACTACAATGTCGTGTCGAAACAACAAAATTACAATGTACGTACATTCGTACACGCTCGTAATCCGATACGGTCTAGTCGTCGTCGACCACTCGCACGAATCCATAAAACCGTTCACGTTACGTGTGCGAATAAATAATTAGTTACGACGTTATTATATCTGTCGTGGAGTCATGGTGAAAAAATAAAAGCCGGACGCACTTCGCACCTCGAACAGCGTACGCATGTTGCAGCGGTGGTTGTTTTTAATTTTAAAGAAACGATAAATGATTTCGTTACAACTAGACGGTTCTAAGACAAACCTCGATATAACGTAGAAAAAATAAAATTCCAATTTTAAACAGTTGCGAAGCAACAAAACACTGTTTTAGAGATTTTTTCAGTTTTGATAATAAGTGAGTAAAGTCATGATATTGCGGTTTCAGGTCTAAATATCAAAAATCAAAAATATGCTTCGATAAAAATACAAATATTCTATATATTCTATAAATAGATTGAAAATTGTCGAGCCTATAATTTAAAATTGATGTTGTTGATAACTGTTGAAAAAATTTTCAAGTGTCTAGCTCCGTTGTTTTTTGAGCTATGTCTAAATAACGAGTTAAAAACATGAACATCTAGTTATAGTTAAAACTAGCATTTTACCGTTTTACGGTAGATTTTTTTCAAAATCAGGAGAAAAAAAATTTTAAAATTGAAAAAACGGCCGCTTAAAAGTACCCGGGCGAATCAATGTTTGATTTATGAAGGAGCTGAATGTAACTTTTGACGAAGTGTACTACCCGAAAAAATAGTTACGGAAAAAAAATAGTATTGATGAAAACCACCGTAAAACCAATATGTCATTCGTTTCACTATGAGGTCTAAAATAAATCAATAACAGCAAACACAAAACGTTTTCGGTTAAACGTTCAATAATACAAAAGTCGATAAGCTTTACTGCGGCGTGGTCCGTGAAAAAATGTTGATTGAGTACACTTCGGCGCAGAATTTTCGAAACCTGTCGTAAATGCGCATGGCTTAGCACTCCGAGCCGGTAGTCCACGTCGTAGCGGCGGCGGCGTCGATTCCAGGGAAACTCGATGGCGTATGAACAACGCTGGCGTCGAAGTCTCCGACTGTACTTTTCAATTTTACGTCACATGACGTAGCAATATTAATAATAATAACAGTAATAGTATTATTATTGTTATTATTATTATTATTATTATTATTATTATTGTTGTTATTATTGTTGTTGTTGTTATAGAATTCGTATGCGAACGGATCTCGAATTCGTATGAGCCATTTGGCGTCTGTAAAGCACACACATACACACACATCAGACACGACTTCCGCCACGTATTAAGGCAATTGTTCAACGCTTGAATTATTATTATTATATTGTGTACTGCTACATACACACGCAATATATATATATCGCTGTACACTCACAATAATATAATAATAATATAACCTATAAAACGTGAATCGTCATCACCGGGAAGACACATTCACCCGTCGGTAATAATAATTTTATTCTCGTCGCTTTCCGTTCACGCGACGCGCGTGGTTATTATTTTATTTTAATTTCATTATAGTTTTTTCGTTATTACGATCGTTGTTGTTGTTGTTATTATTCGCTATCAGTCGGTTTTGAAGATGCCTCGATTGTGACCGTGCGCACCTTTCTCCGGCGAGAGATTAAAACTTTCATTGTTTTTACGTGCCGTCGCACGCGCACGTGGCCAATCAAATACACCCGGAGATGCCCGACGGAAACGTCCGTGACGACTATTGTGGTCGTCGTCGAAATTCCGAACAATACGATAATCTGCAGCAGCCGACGACGACGACGACGGTAAACTGCACAGAGGTGTCGCCGTGACGATGACCGCAGCGCAATAATAGTAATAACTTGATTATATTACATTACCATATAGCAGCAGGAAGGCACGGCCACTAATTTAGGCAGTCCTTACCTCATTAGTCATTTTCGCCGTGTCGCCCCGCATATACACACGCCTACAGCATATTATTGTCTGCAACAGGTATTTTCTGGTTTCATTTGTTTTGTTTATTCTTTTTTTCTTCTTTTTTTGTCAAATCGTATTACACGTACGTACGCGTTTTCGGGTGGTTTCGTCTTCGTCATTCGGATATCCTGCAAAAACGTTTTTTTGCGCGCGACCGTCCACGCGTGGACATCGCACGTAATACAAAAGTCACTCGATAATTTGAACCTCCATGATTCGAAAAACTCCATAAATCGAACTAAACGCTTGGTCCCCTGAGAAAACCTCTGTAATCAGAAGAAAATACATGTATATCGGTCCACTCGATAATACGAAATATCTATCGGCGGTATACACTTTACAATTAGATTTTTTTTTTGCCAGTACCTCTATAATTCGAATATCCTTAAACATGATAAATTTATAATGTACAATGTATGTACATATTTGACATACTCATTATGAAACTAATAACGACGGTGATTAAAATATATTATCATTGTGTATCATACCTTATCCTAATCTAGACTTAAATCGTATCATTTCACCAAAATAAACCTCTACAATGGGTAAATTAGTTGTTGAAATCAAATAAAACATATTCTAACTATCATGGGTCCCGTGGAGTTCAAGTGTTTGTCGATTGCCGACAAATTAAAAGTGATTACAGCAGTTGAAGCCGGAGAAAAAAAAAGATATCGCTTTACGATTTTGTATCCCAGCTTCTACGCTTTCAACTATACTCAAACAAAACAACCGTCTTACTACAGTAACACCTTACTCGTCGAGGATCAGACAGAGAAAATGTGTGTACCCCGATTTAGAAGAATGTCTTATAGCTTCGTTTAACACTCGGTAAATCGGAAACCTCTATAAGTCTAATTTTTAGCTCGGTCCCCTGAATTTCGAATTATCGAGTGACTACTGTATTATATGACCGTCGTCGACGTCATCGCACGTTGTCATCATCGTGTATGCGATACGCTCGTCTCCCGCGTGCGCACACGAATCATTCCGAACGCCGGAAAAGACGCGACCGAAAGGAAGTGGCAACGTACTACACGCCGGTCGAATGATAAATCGTACGAGCACCGCGTTTCGACGGTCGAGTGCGTGAAACACGTTATGTTTTTACTGTCGTAACACGCACTCGGAAATATGAAAATCGCGTCCGGAGTGTGTGAATACTCATGTATATTAAGGCCATGCGGGGGTAATTGTAAATAGGGGTGATTTTTCAATGAGGCTAGTATTCAAATAAAACAAAAATAGTTAAAATAATTGAATTTCATGTATGTAATTATTGTTTAACATCTTTTCTTCCACGTGACATATTGAATAGTAGCACTTATTATATCTCGTGTATTTTTTTTATCTTATTTTTAAAAATATTGATTTTCGTTTTCCCCATACACAATTTCACGATCACCTTATGTGTTTAATCTTTACATTCCCCCGAAATCAAGGGATAACCCCGTAAATAGCAATTTTTTTAGGCTCGGAAATAAAAACGTGCTGAATTTGCAATGAAAATATGTCAATTTCGTCCGCTAGTATGCATATATCATATATACAATAATAAAAATCAATTAACGTTTAAATTTCAAGTCATAAACACAAGTCGAAAACCGTTTCATTAGATTTGTTTGCAATCCCCCCCCCCCGGTGTGTCGTATGATATAAGGTGCATTCCGGAGTTTTGTAACGTCATGCCGAAACACGACACGCAGTCCGTACGGCGCTCAGGGGGGACGAGGGTCTATCAGAGTTGGCATTAAATCATACACGAATTAATTTCTATTAATCATAATTTAATACAAAAATACTTTTAGATTGAAATAAAAATTAATTACATTTTTTGTCTTTAATCCTGAAGCTTTAAGTGTGTATTTAGATTTTAGATATAAGAAAAAAAACGTAATCTGGAAAAATTAATTGTATTTTTATTTTTCTTAGATTAAAGTAATAAATATTCAAATAAAACATTCTTTTGTTGTTATTGAAGGATTTTATATGTAGGAAATTTTTCGAAAGCACTCATTCTAATAATATAGGTACCATATTGATGCCGGGACACCTTAGCATCCACTAGGACCACCAACCAGAGCATCTTCGCCTGATAATTCATTAGAGGCTTGCCATTTACTATAAGCTTTTCTATACTCATCTTCACGTTTGGGACTTGAAGTACATATTTCATTTTACAAGTTTCGATGCTGGGGCCTACCCCGATGCTCTTAAGCTCATTTGCGTAGCGTAACTTAATTCAGTAAAAGACGTAGTCTACCTTAATTTAGGTTTTTTTTTTGTCTTTTCGTTCTTAATTCAAAAGCAATCACTGGGCGAAAACGATTACTACTTGTTACTTAAGAAAACTGAATCCTAGTATTCAACCTTTCTTATCCCAGCGAGATTTGAATTCAGATTCATAGCTAGAAAAATATGTTTTATTCAAATCTCGGTTAGGTAACCTAGCCGCGGCGGTCAGGTCAGCAGCAGACGTCTTCTTCGTTGTACATAACGTTTTCGGGACGGGCACGTCTGCACGGGAACACGATATAGTACGTGTGCGTAATATCGATCCGTATTCCGTACGGTGACGTCCCGTGAAACGATGTCTCGTTGTGATACGGACACGGAACGCGTGGTAACACAATGATGACGTAGTCGTACGTTCGGTTTTTTGGGCCGGACGCGAATATAAACATATACATCGGGAAAACCAGCGATATGATATCAAATAATCTCTCTGATTATATCACGCCCATACCAAACTGTCAGGTAAAACTTACCTGTTTCATCACAGGCTCTGCGCTGAATTCAAAACCGTAAAAACCGGACTAACGTGTATGTAATAAAACACGATAATATTTCGTTATGGTTTTTGTGCGTTATCTTTAATTGTTTTTTTTTTTATTATTATTATTAATTCTCTTGTCGTTGTGGTTGTTACGTGTACGTACTTCAGTATCGATCCGACGTCGATTGGCGTACGCCCGACTCGTAACGATGATTGCGCAAAGGCGTTATTTATTTATATGTTTTTTTTTTTTTAATTAGATTCTATACATATAAATTCACACATAATAATATGATCTACAACGAATTCAAAAATCGATACTTAAAACGAACATTTTAAGTCGAACAAGAAGAAGCGTTCACACGGCATCTTTCGATTTCTGTAAACCTAAAATCGGGTCCACACCAAAGCAACAAATAATTTCTAAATGTTGACAAGTGTTTCCAATTGTTTTTGTTTCCTTGGAACAAACTGGATCATTGATAAACACACTTTCCACATCATAGCAACAAATTAATTAACTTAAATATTATTTTAATTAATAAATTGATAAGAAACTATGACCAAAGCATTGAATATACATCTATACACACTATAGAAACACGTGGCTGGAACATTCTGTCCTCATTGATAAACTCATCGCTACTTGTCACTCTTTGTTACCAATTTGTCATTGTTTATTGGAAACATGTTTCCCCGTGTTTCGGTTTTAATCGAACATAAACATGCAGACATAAACATGCAGTGACTTTTGTTAACATTTGTCAACTTTTGAATTAGCTTGAACTGAAAAAGTTGCTATTTGTTGCTTTAGTGTGGACGCGGCTTAATAGCCTCGAAAGAAACCATTTTTTTTTTTTTTTTAATTCGTTGGTTTTTTTTTGTTTTTTTTTCCTTACGACTTCCGAGTCGCGTTTGTATCATAACGTACGAAACGTTACCCCGCCATATATTTTCAGTATTTTCAGAAGATCACGACATGAAATCTGCATTTGTTTTAACGACGTCGGTCCGAGCATGTGTTATAATGCGGCGGGCACGAGACTGTGGTTGTGTAGTACACGTCGTATGAATACGAGTGGGTTGATGTAATAATCCGGTTGTTGACGGATCGACATTGTTTACCACTGAACGTGGTTCGCATGGCTTCTCGTGAAATATAACGAAAAAAAAAACATAGAGCAGGAAAAAAAAAGAAAAACGAAGGGAAAAATTCCACAGTCCGATCAGTTACTCGAACACAATAATAATAATAATAATAATAATAATAAAAACAACTCGTGATGACTGGTATAATGTTTGTATAATATACATAAATATATATTATATATATATGTAGGCATACATATTTGTATTTACACGAGATATATAACTATACACGATACATAAGTACACAGTAATAATAAAATATTATAAATATGTTCGTTAATTTTCATGAATAAAAATAAAAACAATATCGGTAAAATATAAACACTTGTGATTACAGCACAGCGGTGTAGTCCCCCAAAAATATATGTTATATAAAGAAAGAAAGAAACAGAAAATAAAAAAACGTAATCGATAGATATATAAGGAAATTAAGTTACTTATCGTCTACAATTATTAATGTTGTTGTTGTTGTATGTATGAGTCAACTTGACGTAGTTAAAATATAATATATATATTCTAATATACGTGTGTTACCGTATAATAATAATAATAATAATAATAATAGTTGTAATATATTTTCGTCTAATGAGCAACAATCTGAATAGTTCTACTGGAGTATGACGCGAACGCCTGACGGGTAAGAGGGCGTAAATATTCGTGTGAACGGATCGTCGGCGACCGCCTGATAATAGTAGTGGAAAACAATAAAACCGTACCGATCGATCGCGTTCTCGAAAACTAGAACGGCACTGACGCAACGGCGAGCGTCGTCGTGCGAAATATCGCTCGGCACATTAATAATAATTAGCGGCCGTCATGGCGAACCGACGTGACGTCATCATCACCTGCGGGTCCCGTGACGGACGGAAAGGAATGGACGTCGTCGGTTTTCGGCGCGTCGTCGTTTTATACCGTGCGTTCGCTACATCTTCCGGTCGGAAGATCGTAAACGACGACGACGGAAACAATTGGACGGCGGCGGCGGCGGCAGTCGTGTCGGCGCGGCGGGCCCAGTTTACAAATGTCTTCGACGACGAAGACACGAACTCGACCTCTATAGTGGAGGTAAAATGTAATTTTTTTTTTTTAAGCGCGGAGAAAACGACGTGCACGTGGGTCCACCGGGAGCACACCAAAGGCACGTCGATAAACAGCCCGCGAAAGGCGTTCGAAAAGTTCAATAGTCTCCTGATCGGATGTCCGTGTGCCTATGATGAGGCGGTCGACGTGTGTGGATCACGCAAGGCGCGAGAATAATATTATGAAGCAGCGCAAAGGGGGAAAGCAAAAAATCGTTACGTTTAAATTGAGCAATTTTCGTCGATATTTATGTTTATATATTATTACGCCCTGTTGCCCGAAAAGCGGTATACGCACGACCGGGTTAAATCTATTGGTAACGACAAACGTTCTAAGACACATGATTCGGCTGTGCCGCGTCGAAAAAGTCGATACCTATTCGTTTTTCGATTTTCTTTTTTTTTTTTTGTATTTTCTACCCTCGGGATAGAAATTCGGCTCGAACCGACCAAAGAAGTTTTGAACGCTATACGATAAGACACACCTCTTTTTTACCAGAGTGGAGGCGTAGAGCGGGAAAAAATCGAAAAGCGTCGATACGACTCTCGTTCGACGCGGCAGTCCGGTACACGTTATATTATATAATATAAAACACTAAGTCGTACGAAACGACCCGTGCAGCGATACAATGTTGTTTGATTACACGACACGACGTGTGTGTGTGTGTGTGTGTGTGTGTGTGTGTGTGTGTGTGTGTGCGCATGGTACGACGAATAGACGGAGGTCGGGGGGGCAGGTCAGTCGACCACCTGCACCGTGGCGTACGCGCTGAACGTGACCTTTTTGGGCTCGTCGAACGCGTGCTGGTACAGTTGGCTCTTGTTGTTCTTCTTGATCACCGACTTGAGGTGGCCGCAGTTCTTGGCCGGCTGCTGCGGTCCTCTGTTGTGGTGGTGCAGCTGCTGCTGCGGCTGGTACTGCTGCGTCTGTTGGTACTGCTGCTGGTATGGCTGCGGCTCGTGGCCGTGCCGCAGATGGTGGTGATGGCTGAAGTACTGGTGGAAGTTGGCCGTGGCCGCGGACTCGCCGACGCTGTTGCGCCGGCGGAACGTCACGGGCTGCAGGTCGTGCGCGTGGCCGCCGGACGTAATCTCGCGCAATTTGCCGAAGAACCGCGTGCCGAACGACTGTTGCTGATGGTCCGTCTGGTACCGGCTGAACGTGGTCGCCACCGGCGGCGGATGCTGCTGCTGCTGCTGCTGGACCGCGGTCAGCTGCAGCGGGTACTGTTGCCGGCGGCCCGGGCCGGTGCTCCTGCTGCGCGTCCGGCCGCCAGGGGCACGGGACGAGCTCCGGTGGTGGTGTTCAGTGTACCGGCCGTCCAGCCTGTCGTAGTCCGCGGTCGACCACAGCCGGTCGGACATGGCGGGTTTGGCCGCAGGCTGTTCCCTCCTGGCGCCAGCCGTCCTCTCCGGTTCCGGGCTGGCCGGCGGCGCGGTCGCGTGGTGGCTCACGTTCACCCGGATGAACTGACCCCTGACCACCTTTTGCTGGCGCCTCGAGTCATCCGTACTCACCACGTCCGCGTTCCCGTCTACTTTCGGCTTGTGCTTCCTGCGCTCTGGCCTCTGTGGCGGACGCTCGCCGTCCACGGCCACGCCCAAGTTTCCGCCGTCGTCCGCGTCGTCGTCGTCTTCATCGTCGCCGCCGCCGCCTCCGCCGAAGTCACCTCCGTCTTTGGACGTGGGCCTCGGCGACTCCGGAGTGCTCAGACTTATGATGCTGGACGGCGCGACGGCGGCGGAGGCGGCCGGGTTGACGACGGATCGACGAAAGTCCGGCGAACCGCGAGCGTCCGAGCCACCGCCCCCGGCCACCACCGGTCCCGTCGTCACCTCGATGTGCGTCACGCCGTCCGTGTCGGTCCGCTGTACCAGGCTGTACCGGTTGACCTCGAGTGGTACCGAGATGAGGTTCACCGGACCACCACCGACGGCCGTGTGGCCCGCCGTGGACACGACTTTGCGCCGTTGCTGCGACTGTTGTAGTTGCTGTTGTTGTTGTTGTCCGGCCTGCGCAGCCCACGGCTTCGGCTCCAGCTTCAGGCGCCGGCTGTGCTCCTGGTACGCGCGGCACACGTCCTGCAGCTGGCCGTCATGGCAGCGGAACACGATGGCCTCCAGGCCCGCGGCGTGCGGGGCCCGCCTCGTCTTGATCACCCACACGGCGATGCCCGGCAGCGCGACCGCGTCCGTGTGACAGAACGCCACGTCGGCCAGCCCGTACGTCTCGCGTCCGTCACCCACCGCCGCAGGGCCGCCGTCCATTGTCGGCTGTCCCTTGAGCGAGGCGGCGTCCGCGTCGTCGCTGTCCTCGGACACCCCGCTGCTGTTCGCGCTGTCCGACGCCACGCCGGCCGCGGCGGACGCGACGGCCAGTGCGCCGGCGCCGCCGCTACTGCCACCCATGCCACCGCCACCCTGCTTGGCGGTCCGCTTTCCCGGGTCCTCGTATGAGCCCAGAGACGCCAGGTCCTCGTCCGACTCGAAGCCCTCGTCGTCCGGCCGCTTGTTCCGGTGGTGATGGTGGAGGTGGTGCAGCCGGTGGTGCGGTACGATCTCCAGACCGGCGTCGCGCGTGCACGACACCGCGCACCGGCGCCCCGGCAGCCGGGCCCGCTGCTGTTGCTTGCACAACTGTCTGACCAGGGCGGCCAGGCTGTCCGAGTCGGCCGAGCCCTGCACGGGCCCGCGGCCCAGCAGCTCGCAGTCCGCGACCACCGTCGTCATCGTCGTCGTCGTCGTCGTCACTGCACTCATTGCTGCGGCGCCTGGAACACACCACGGTCATCGGTTATTTAACCATACCAAGAGTATAATAATTATAGCGTTACAATAATAATAATGATTGATTTGTTTTTAATTGTTTATCACAACGCTTTCGTTTATGTACACGGTATTTATGTGGTATCTCATAACTAAATCTTTGAACGGCTAGTGCATAGTCAAGTATCGGAGAGTAACGTTAAATGCGGAATAGAGTAATGATGTGATTTCAACGGAAGGGCTTTTAATATAAATACTTGACGAATTACAATTACAGAATAATGATTATTTCAACTCCGAGCCCAGCACGAGATGAAATCCAAAGTCGCACTATTGTCTCACTTGATTTTTAAATTTATTTTCTCCTCTTAGCTAATTACAATTAATTGAAAATCACCTCCAGTCGTGATTGATATTACTGCAATTACTATGACTGACGAAATTACTGTAGTTCTAGTGTACCTAATAATATTATGTATGGCCTTCTTGTGATTTTCAAGTATTCGATTTCGGTTTCTTACTACGTTGTAAACTTATACATTTCCAATACAACCCAAATATAAAATATAAAAAATATACACGATATAAAACACACAATTAGACGTAGATAAACCCTAAAATCATTGATAAGAAACGTGCTTTTACAATTTTTCAGATTTAAGAGTGACGTGTGGAACTAACGTAATTCAACACGATCTCAACGGCCCATTTGTTTATTTATTAATTAAAAGCAGTGTGTGGTTTTGGCACTTTATCGTGCTTATTTAGGTTTATTTTGAGAAGTTTATCATTTCTATACTGCATTAGAGACATCATGCGTAGTCGCGTGTACATCTTATTATTTGCATATTATATACGGAAGATAACAAATAAATGTAATCTATGAACATATTGTGACGTTGACGGTTTTCGACGGCCACGTGTGGTGATTGCACACAAATTAATTGTCCGTACCAACTCGATCACGCGAAACCATCAATTCCAGTAGTGCTATAATATTAATAATAATAATAATAATAATAATAATAATACTAATAATAACAATAATAATAATAATTTCATTATATCTGGTCGCTTGGTGTCGTCCGATTGCTACGACGATTTTGTCACGACCGTCGTCGACTGGCCCCGACGGATGGTCTGTCGCCAACCCACGAGTGTATACGAATTGTACACGACGCGCTTGATGGCGTTTTGACGATGATTAATTTCGGACGAGATCGTTTTTCGACGGTCTGCGAACGCAGCGTATACTGCAACCGTGGGGAATAGTGGAAAACGAGGAGACAAAAGAGAATGTGCCGTCGTCGGCGGCGGAGGCCGGAGTGATAATACGTAAATGACCTTGGGCCGGTGATTGATCGGCAATAAAGTGCCCCGTCGACGAGACCGCGAACGCAGCCGTGAAACGTACGACGACCCACTGACGCGACCGCCGGACGGGACTCTCGTGGCGCCCGCGCGAGAAGGGTGTCGAGACCGGCACTGTTTTCCGGTGACCCGGAACGAGCCACGACCATAACAATATCGTCGTCGTCTTGAGAGACGCGTCCAGACCAAGAAACATTTGTCACCGACAAATTTTAAAAACCTAGCGCGTCCACACCAAAGCAACATATTATCTGATAAACATTTTAGTGGGTGAATTTAGTCATGGGTGAAACGAGAATGGCGTTGTGAATGCGGCAGCTGCTTACGTAATATTGAGTTTAAAATGGGAAAAGGAAAAGTTTAAAATTGGTACTGGTTATTGGGTTCTTCCTAGTCTTTTAGCAAAACAAAAATAATGTTTATTATTTTGGAAATTTTACACCACTCATCCTTTTTTTAAATTGTTTTTTTTTTTTTTTTTTTAAAGTCGGATTGAGTTTGGTCTCACAGAATGTTTTTTTCGTCATATAAAGCAATCAAATGACAAATGCTTTCTTTTGACCGCTCCTTTATTGGATTTAAAAAGAAAAAACTTAAAAATCCGTTCAAAAGAAATGTACGGGTGAAAATGTGCACCACTACATCTAGGCGGATGTGAGGCTAAACTGAACGAATAACCAAAATATATCACGTATTTATTAAAATGTTATCGACAAAATTTAACCTAACCTAACCTAGCCGTGGCGTTACAGCGACGGAGGTCTGCGCGAAAAGACGAGTCAGACCGCGTGACCTCGGAACTAAACAAAAACCGATCACGCCCCCGTGTAAACGATTCGATAATTATTGCTATGATTGTCTTTAGCTCTCGCCCGAGCGCGAATCACATACCTATAATTATTAAAAGACGAACAATACACTTCAATTGTTTTCATTTCGTCCATCCACTGTTCCGAGGTACGACTTCAACGCGTTTTTCACGTACGCCGAGACTTGGCTCGATTTTGACCGTCGAACGATGTTTTTTTTTTTTTTATACTGATTTACATTTCAACAATATACGATCAAATCGACGTTTGACTAGACGAAATCACGAACGTAAAAAAAAAGCCGTTGGAATGTATCGATAATTAGTGTTGGATTCGATTCGACACGAGTGATGAAAATCGATATTTATCGACAATGCACGATTCGATACAATTGTTTTGTATCATGTACAGGGCATGTTATCCATCGAAATACACGGTGAGTATTTATGATCAAAGTTTCGACGTTTGGCGATTATCGAATATATTTCCACCGGGCGTGAAATATGACATCGTCAAAAACCGTTTTGACGCTTACATTAAAAAAAAAATAAACTGTCAGACACCGACGTTTCGACGGAATTTTTCCGGGTCGTCGGTCGAGCCTGCGAGGAATGCTCGTCAGAAACAACGCAAGTGCTAGCGCGTGAAAACGGATCGCGCCGTGACAGTTAGTCGGAGGACCTGGACGGATCAAAGCAACGGTATCGACACGACGGACGTGCGCACGCACAAAGCCGTTATTAAGCGGCGCGCGGCCTCCGTACATGGCCGTAGCAGCATTTTGACGGTAGGTCAAAGCGTATTGTGTATTTAGCCGTCGGATCTTAATCGGTATCCACCACCTTGGCATATCTTCCTTCTTTCCAGACAACGTTTTTCACTGTATATTTTTGCCGCGAGCGCGAATCGCATACGACAATGACGACGACGACCGCGTTCTCTTTTTTTCTCTTTTCAGTCGTTTTCAGTTTCAATGGATCATCGCATCGAACAGACAAACGCGTTTCGGAACACGAGCACCGCCGTCGTCGTCGTTGACCTGCGGACGGCGTCGGTTTAATTACCGTTTAATAACCACGGTTATGCAACGGCAGAAATAAACAATATCAACCAAGATCCACAGTGCGAGCGAGTATTATTTTGTGTGTGTGTGTGTGTGTGTGTGTGTGTGTGTGTGTGTGTGTGTGTGTGTGTGTGTGTGTGTGTGTGTGTGTGAACGTAAATGTAATACCAGCCATTGTTATTGTGTCGTACCCGTCATCGCCGGGCGTACCTATATTCAAAACGTTTTATCTCTGCAGGACCGTCCGTACAGGTGTGTTCGACAGTAAACGTCGTATAGTATCAGAGTCAAAGCCTCGTGCGTACGGCCAAAAATGTATTTTTTTTTTACTTTTTTTTTTATTACGATCATTAAATTCCGACTGCACACACGTCGAGTATCCCAACAGTGAACTAGTCGAATGACGTTCATTCAAGTCTCCGAGCCGTCGACATCGTAGTCACGATTAGCCCTCTTTTAATATGTCCACGTCCTTGTGCGTCGTGTAAGATAACTCAAAAACAAATAAATTAAAACCGTATTCGATTTCTCGGCACGAAAGAAAAATTAAAGTATAATCATTTGAATTGTCGGGAAAACAATCGCTATTCGTTTTTTGATAGATTGAAGTGATTCCGACTCCAAAAGTCACTACGATAATCCAGAGGTACATTTTTCATCATCTGAAATCACGCCCCTGCTGCGGGACGACAGCGGAAGCTGTGCTTTTCGACGACTCGATGACGACGACAAAATGTGCCCGACACTATACAAGTCTATAATATATAGTCTATACTCGGCACGACGCACACTCGCTTTCTACCGACCACCCGGTTTACGCGTATACTTATACACATCTCTACGACGCTTTTGTATCGCAAAGTCGTTTTCTTGATGTTCCCGGCGATAAGAGTATCAGCGCGTAGCGTTTCGGCGGCAGCTGCGGACACGCACATCACACACACACACACACACACACACACACACACACACACACACACACACACACACACACACACACACACACACACACACACACACACACACGAGACATCGTTATGGCGGTGCACTCGATTTGAATGATTTTTTATGTTTTCCGATAGCGGAGAGCTACTCTCAGCTACTCGAGTGCGCGAACCGCCGCGGAGAAAGTATTACGCGCGTAAAGTATCGTACGCACGAGCACTGCAGTAGCAGACTCGAGTGGATATTTTTCCCATTGACGAGCGAAACACTTTGCGTCGAGACGAGTTCGTTTTCGTACATTTTCACAAACGCGTAAACGCGCTTTCACGATATTATGACGATTGTGCGTGCCCGAAAGCGTACGTATACCGAGCGTACAGAAATATCAAATCACAACTGCGCTGGACCGAGAAAAAAAGTCCACGTCGCCGTCGTACACAGATGTATCACCGTGGGCCACGCGTTTAGATAATATTGTTATTTCGACACCTGTAGCGGCGAGTACGTCGGTGACGAGTACAAAAAACGAATACGAGGTACACCTAACCGCGTCAGACGAATCTGAAATGTGCCGGACGTGCGGAGGCGGCGTGGAGGTGAAAAAAAAACGTCCGAACCAAAAGACAAACGTACACCATAAGGCCTCTTCCACACGAAGCCACCATGGTAGCACTACCACAAGTTATTAATAACTAAATAATTAAGATTTACATATTTGGTGACGCCACAAATTCGGCCACGCCACACTTATCATTTCATGTGACCAAATGCGCTGTACATTGTTTTGATGTAAAGACGCGCATTCTGTTCATTCGGTCAACTGCCACCGATACGCGTGTGTACGTTATTTTTGACGTCGTCGATATTCTCGCCACGGATAGCAACACTTCGACTCGGAAAAATTACGACCGATTTGTTCGACGGGTGAAACACGTTACCTCGTATTTGTTTGTTCGCCCATTAGGTCTTGCTGCAGAAATTCCGATAATTCATCAAAGGACTTAATATTGACCTTCTTGAATATTTGAAAAATGTCTCTTCGTACTTCCTCAAATCGTTATTGAATAAATGAATTAATCCTTTAGAGTAGAAAGGTCAGCCAATAGTGGGTGCACCCAAAGTTTCCTTTTTTTTTTCGTCTACGTATAAATTTACTGCACAGGTATGCTCACACACATGCTATTTCTTCGACTTACATTTTGATACAGTGCTGAATTTTTCATGACGTGATTTAAACACGTCTACGGGAGGGCTTCCGGAAGCATGAAAAGTGGCGATACTTATTTCTGGTGGCCCTGCCATGTGGTGGTTTCGTGTGAAAGAGGCCTAAGCGGTAAAAATGCTATGGACTTCTCCCGTGCAGAAGAATCGTCGTCAAAAACGTATTTGTCAATAGTTACGCCGTCGCTCGTAAGCCACGACGGAGGTCGTCGTATCGCTTTGGAACGTGCGTTTGAACGCGCAACGATCGCGTTTTGATTGCGCGTTAACCGCTTTTCGTTTACACGTGACATTGGCGCGATCGTCACGACGATAAGTTCGGTAGTGTGCGAGAAGAACGCGGTGACGTATCGCACGCGTATCGTTATACGGTGCAGTCGAGAACTATTAGAATCAGTCATGAGATCGTAATGACAACACGTATTTTGTGCGCTCCGTCGTAGTAACACGGCACGTGGAAACGCCGGAACGGTAAAAATCGCGATCCGTCGACCTGTGTAACACGGTGAGCATAGAACCAAAACCGCTTAACCCACATAAGTGTGTTTATGCAAGGCGGACAGATACAGTTTTGAATATTTTTTTTAAAATTGCTTTTTTTTTTACTTGACCTGTTCAAAGAGAAATAATTAACACTCTTTACAGTGTGTAACATTTCAAGTTGTTTAAACAGTGTATAAAAGATCATCCAACGTAAAGGTATTGAAAATAATTTAATATTTTAGTATCTATAACAAAACGAATGAAGAGGTGTCAATAACCGGAATTTTTTTTTTTTTTTTTGAGTGATGGGCCTAATTATTAGTTTTTAAATAATATGCCATATCGTTCTAAAACGTTTTAAACAAGTAGTTATGTTTTAAACGTTTTAAATCGTTTTATTTGAGATTTTAAAAAAAAAGCATTTCACCCTGGTAAATGTTTTGCAAATGTTGATATTTGTATGAGTTGCTGAGAATATTTAAATTGTTTGTAAAATAATTTTGTGAAATTTATGCAAGTATTTTTTTTTCTTTAGTTAAAAGTTAAAACTATTTTTCATTTAAAATTTTTAACTCATTATGTTACAAATTTAAAATACTAAAACTTACTATTTCAACTAATAATTACTTGTACTATTGACTGTAAATATATATTATATACTATGTTTAGTAACATGTATTCAACTTTGTTATTTGTTTTAGTATTTAAGTTTTAACTAACAAGGATTTTTGAATTTGCTTGTGATAAACTTATACTTGCCTGAGCCCTAAGGTAAAAAAATAATTGCCTATTTAAAAAAGCTGTTTATAATTTAAACTATTTAACAAATAAAACATTTGAAACAAAAAATAAAACATAGTTTAAAACTTTTTTTTTTGCAATCCTGCACATGCTATTGCTGCCGTAATATAAAAATGTCGTCTCGTGCACGTACAATAAATATGAACGCGCTTTAACGACTGAGGTGCGTAAACTTTATGAACTATACAATACTACTACACGCCACCAAACAAAGACAGCTGGTAAAAACGAACCGTAAAGAGGTACACTGGTGTACCGCAATAAACGCGCTCGAGATTTACGGAATACTTCAACGCGTCCGTATACGTAAACGTTTTAATAAAACGCACACGATTCACAAATTATTATTATTCGACGATGAAGTAACTACACGCCATCGTGTGCTCTGTACACGCGGGTCACATCATCACGCGTCGTCGTGTTATTTCGTGTCTACGGGTCGATTTGTATACAATATCTACGTATTATGTGTACATGCAAATACAGACAAAACACGTGAAAAAGCAAATAGATGCAAAACCCGCGGACGAAGCGACCGACCGACGTTGTTATAAACACACAAATATACAATATACACACACACACACACACAGACACACACACACACACACACACATATAATAACCGATACTAATAACAACGGCAATACGCCATACTAATTATTGCTGGCCGGAATATTATTATTATTATTATTATTATTATTATAACGTTCGTTTTTCACGAAATCGCTATTGTTGTAGCTCGGATCGGTTGTTATTATTATCTATCGACTCTAACTTTGGTAAGGCGATGTGATGTATTGCGACACCGCGGCGGCGGCGTATCTTTTTTTGCTCGCGTCGTGATCCATCCGCTTTCGTCGTGTCATCAACGAAATAGATGTCTTCACAGTGACGTTATACAATGTAACAACGTTCTCGTTTTTTTTTTTCACTTTTATTATTCCAAGTAATAAATTATCCGTGACGTAGACCATAGAGCGCTCACGAAATAGTCACACACACACACACACACACACACATACATATATAGTCCGAAGGTTCGCAAATTGATCTTATTTTGTTTTATTTTTTTTTTTTTTAAGAGCAAACATTCTATAAATGGCCACGGCCTATCCGCATCACGGTGATGTAATTCCACCGCCTCGAACACATATATAAGTAATACCTGCGTACAATTAACCGCCCTAATTGTTCTTCGACCACCACGTTACACCACTACGAACAATAATTATGCATCGCGAAACCAGTAGGTACCCGTGCGGTGGCACACGAATTAATCACGCCGGTACACTACAACATCACCGCTCGCGATCAATAATTAATCCATGAAATCACCGTGTCTATTTATGGAACGATCCGCGACGATAATGTTTTTAACGATCGAGACGGGGATTCCTTTTAGAGTCGCGTTATGATTATGATTTATCGTCATATATATTATATTATATAAGTACACTCTGAGCTCGTGGAGATTTTAACGCGAGACACATAATATTCCCAAGCGTTTATCATAATATCTGTCCACGTCTGTATCGTTTTTCTACGGCGTTTCACGGAAAACGGTACGACCAAGTCGTCGAATTATTTAATATGGGTCGTACCTGTCGCGACAAACGAGTGTAAAAGAGTTTACTTTCAGTTAGTGATTTTTTTTCTTTTTTCAATCTATTAAACCGGCTTTTATTTAATTATTTTGATTACGTCATTGTTTCAATAGTCATTATCGGTGTGCCAAAGACATTGAAGACAATGCGAAACGATTCGACTGCAAATTCAGTACACCATAGAAATGATAAATAACCCTATCGCTTTTATGCGATTTTTGAAATAGCGCTTTCGGTCGTATTTCAGTACATTTCACAAATTCGTACGATTGTTTTAATTAATAATAGCCGCGCGTGCATTGCCGGCAGTCAGAAATAATCAAGATTCAAAACGCAATAATATGTTCCGAGAGACATTCGAAAACAATACGTATCGTTACGATCATAGTTTGTACTAGATGTTTTTTGTAGATTTAAAAAAAAACTAAGCGTAAAGCAGTAGTGAAAGTGTTACCACAATGTCAAAAAGAAGACAGACATTCGTCTGAGCCCACACGGTGACGCCGATGGCTAAAATCCGACGTAGCACATTACAGTGAAATTCATTGTGCGACTGCAGCAACGCACGCGTATAGAACGGTATTTTCCGCCTCTGGCTTTTGTGCACCGTTTCACGTAGGTATGCTCGCAGCACGCAAGACCGTCAACCTAACTCGGGCGCCTTACGTATTTAAAATATATAATTTATGTGCGCTTTTAAGTACGTTGCCCACTCATAAAAATAAAAATATGAAACACTAATATACATAAATATATATACTATAAGCACTCGAAAGTCTATCACACGATAGAAAAAACGCGTTGGGTCATAAAATATATTGTCAATTTTATTATATCGTTGCTTTTATCATTATAATAATATTGTATTCGCGTGTGACCTTATAGAAACGGGCGAAAGGATTGCACTTTAATTTATACGCGTTTAAAATTTATGTTCAGCTCATCGATCGCGACGGATTTAATTCATTCAAATAGGATCTACATCGGACGAGAAAAAAAAATTGCATATCGTGTGTATACGAGTTGTTGGGCTTCCAAAACGTCAAGCGCTCGCCACCGTCGAGGCATTTCTCGCCACGACACTCGTCGATATCACGTTGGTGCGCTTGTACGACGCTTGTTCTGACTGCTCACGCTCGGTGAATATTTTTGTCGCATATACCAGCGACTTTCCGTCGGCATCATGTTTTGTCTCGCGCCGACCGTTTCTTATTTTGAATAATTGTCATCGTTTCACGTGACAAAATGACTTTTCGCCAGTTATCACGTCGTTATGAATTAGAACATTGTACGACGCGTCTATTATACCCTCCTAACGCCGTTTTGGCAATTGCATAATTACGAAATAACTGTAGTCGGTGACACGACAAATGGCACCTCTGTAACGCGACCCGCACTGCTGACCCCACCTGTAAGCCATGTGTTCTCATCCTATGTGAAAAATATAGCCGACGATACGAAATGTTTCTTATGTTGCGTTTTTTTTTTAAATTTTTTGACTGGTATACATATTTTTCAATTGTCAATAATTGTTTTGAATAATATTTTATACTATATACCCTATATCTGCGTGATTTTTCTTTGATTTTAACTACTATATAATATATTCGAAAATATTTTTTAGTGTTTTTGGTAAATTACGTTTGATTAAAAAAAAAAAACAAAAAAAAAACTTGGCAATTCATTCAATTAGATTGAGAATCACTTAGACGAAATCGGCGGCCAGGTTCGACGACTATTATAGGTGATACGTACTACGAAATGTTGTGTCCGGCATGCTAGCGAAGTAGAAGTCTAATCATCGCTCGTCAAGGGCCGCGAGCATCGTTTCTCGGTGTGTAATGATAATTAAAAACCATCCCCGTTCGCTCTCTCGTTTCGACCAAATATAGTCGAAAGTCCACGGATCTAACGAGACGACTGCAGATTTTCATCTTTCGCATAGCATATACGAACCGCTCGAACTGTGTGCACGTTTTTTTCGGCGACGTTATTGTATTCGGGTAGCGTGGAATCCGGCTGACAAAACGAAATTACTTTTACCGCGAATATTTGTCTATAATCGTTCGAATCGTAAACGCAGGAAAAGAGAAAACAATACAAAGTTTGAGTGTGTGTGTGCGTGTGTGTTGTAAGCGTATGAATAAAAATCAGAAATATAATACACGGGTACCCGATACGTGTGCGCGATGCGAGTGCTGTGAAAGTTCGGCATACTTGCGCGTAGTACGTGCCGCTGCGTACCTTGTACCCAGAGATACAGGTATACGATCGGCGGTGGCGTTGCCGAACACGCGCTTATGATCGAATTGTAGTGACGACGATATCGTTATGATACAGAGCTTTACAAGTCCGAGCGACACTTTTCGGATTGTCGTACGAAAAAACAAAAAAACTCGAGACGTACTTATTGCACAGAGTTAGTTATTGAAGAATGTCACGAAAACACCTTTTTGACAATATCGATTCTCGAGAAATAATCGATATTATGTATGAATATTTTCTTTTTTTTATTTATTTGAAAATAAACAATCTATGCTAGTGGAGCACAATAAGTAAATGTGATGATAAATGTACAGGTGAGACATGATTAATTTGAGGAGTGAGGCCATCCATTGGAAGAACCCAACGTGAATTATTTTATTGCGGATTTATTTGAGTAAGTCTCTACACCATTTTCGTTTCAACCTACGTATAGGGTTTCCAGGAAGAGTTTTGCATAAGAGTGATGAGATTTTTGGGATGTGTAGATAATTTAGAGTGGAATCTAGAGTAGTGTTTAGAAATTAAGTGGCTAACTGTTTCAATGATTAGATCGTCATGCAGTGTATTGTTATATGCGTACCAGGGCGTAGAGGTGACGAGTCTAAGTGCTATTGATTGGAAAGCCTGTATGGTGCAGACTTGCGAAGGTTTTGCGCAACCCCAAATTTTGATGGTATAAACCCACATGAGTCTTAAGAGTTTATTTATATATGATATTGATATTATATTAAGAATTAAAATTTCATTATGATATTAGAAAATGTGTTGTTGTTTTAAATCGTTTAATAAACATTTTTTTTTTATTTATGAATAGTAAAATACGTTATACGGTAAAATTACAAATTAAAACTAAAAATTTTACAATGTATTATTTTTTTTTTAATCTACCCCATGAGCCATGTTTCTGGTGGGGTAGACCAGTTGATAGTATACGATACGATATGATATAAAATAAAATATCGCATTCATAAATTTGTATCGAAATTTAGATTCCGTGATACATGTGAATGGTTTTCGAATAAATCTGTGGCCGCTCATTACAATTTCCCCGTCCTATCCACCATCGTGTAAATGTATTTACGTTCGTTTTGCTCGCTCCGTTGTACACGTGTTATTTATGACACAAATATCGAAAACGATGTGCCCCCCTTCCACCGTTTTCCGTGGCAGTCGCCGAACAGAAACGATTCTTCTGATTTTCCGTCGTCAAACCGGAAACAATGACCGTCGTCGTCGTCGTCGTCGCTGCAGGTATTGCCGTCTTGAGCGTACACGACAAATGTAATCCCGACCCGTTCAACCGTTTCCGGAGCGTACTAGTGTGTTGTGCATGCGCGCACGCTCTCCAGTCGCCGCTAACGAATCGCTGTGATACGACGTCGTCGTGACCTTGTGCTAGTTTCACGGTCGGCGATCGTCGACATCGGCCGGTCTCGCGACGTACGACGAGGGCTCAGAACCGGACGTCGATTGTCCCCTCACGACGATCCTTATTGTCGAATAAAACAGATCAATTTAACATATAATCCAGGTTTCTATCATTGGATAGTCTCCATCCTCATGTCCTATCCAAAGCTACGTATATCAAACCAATTTGCTTATTGTATAAAAGTATAAAATAATACAGATTGTAAATATCCTATTTTGATAAAAAAAAAAAATATAATTGTGTGTGTGTGTGTTTGTGGGCGTGTTCGTGTGTGTATGTGTGCAGTGGCGTATTTAGGGGTTTTCCGCCTGCAGACACTTCCCTATTCACCGCCCCACCATCACCACCTCTATACACACACACACACACACACACACACACACACACACACACACACACACACACACACACACACACACACACACACACACACACTCATACACACATGCACACAGGAATGTTCGCGTGTAAACGTTCGGCGAACACTGCCACACGAGGATCCGGCCATATACGCGGGGACCGTCGGCATCGGATGAATCAGTTCCCCTTCGCGGACTTCGTTTTCCCCGATCACGCGGACCCACACACTTTCTAAACGACGGCGGTCGCGCGCGTATAATAGATCATAACACATATACTACTACGGTGTGTGTGTGTGTGTGTGTGTGTGTGTGTGTGTGTGTGTGTGTGTGTGTGTGTGTGTGTGTGTGTGTGTGTGTGTATTATTACGTTACATGCCTACGCACGTTAACGAAATAACGTCATTAAAATCGCATTTGCGAACACTGTGAAGGACCGCCGTGATACGTTTTAATAATAAATAGTGTTTTTTTACACACACACACACACACATATAAATATATATAATACACACCACGTTCCTGTGCGTTTGCGTAAAGGCGTCCGCCGCACCACGATCAACGCGCGGTCACGGCTATTGACTTTACAGCACAAGAAGTAGCGTCGCGAAATCACGTTATTATAGAGCCGTCGTTAAAGTCTTCGTAAAGTCCTACTGTTGGTATGTTATACTAGAACGCACGTACGCGTGTGGCGACACGGAGTGTACCTAATATTATACACTATACACCTGTTCACCATCACGTTGATATCGTTATATCACCGGAAGTTTGAGGATCGCGCGATGACGATGACGATGACGACGAAGAAGACTCAGGACCCAACTTAAGGGTCTCAGAGCACCAAACCAGCAACCAAAAAAGGGTCCTTTTAAAAATATATCGATAAAAACTGCTTTTAATTTTTGTTTTTCCAACATGCTTGAGTAAAAAAATATTTAATAATATTATACATATATCATTATTATAATCAATAAATAAATACATGTATAAAATAAAAGAAAAAATTTGTATAGTTTAAAATGACAAAATATAATTTTTACAGGACGAATTTTTTTGTTGACGGTTGAAAACAGTGGCGGATTGGCACGATTAGTACCCGGGATGTGCTCTTTGTTAGGGACATTGACGACTCTATTGGGAGAAACATAGTATTAATTTCCAAGTTACTACCTCAAAGTAATACATATTCTGTACATTAAATATTTAAATATTTCTACATTTTCCGGATTTTCCTAGGGACCCCTAGGCAGCTGCCTAGTTTGCCTAGGCGGAAGTTCGGCCCTGCGAAGACTACAATCATATTGCACACGGGTGTACTGCGCTCAGACAAAACGTTTGGTCAGAGTGGATCAGTGGTTTTCCGGACGAACCAAGAGCGATGTGCCGTGTGTGAACGTGATGAGAACGAGGAAAACTGCCGAGTTTCTAGGTAGGTCGATCGCTCGATATTCGTACTAGAAGAGCAAAAGGCTCACGTACAATACAATTAATGTTCCGTCTATACCAGGGGTCGGCAATTGATTTCTATGACGGTCCAGATAATTTGAAAACAAATTTTCGAGGGCCAGAAAAAACTGAAATATTAGTTAGATAATAATCAATGTATTTATTTTCGTATTAAATCACAGTTTAAGATAATTAATGTATTCGCTATCGTAATCTCCAATTTCCTACGTCATAACAAACGGATCAAATATCTAAATTCTATACGGAATTCTAAAATGTGCAGAAAACCAACATCTAAGGAAAAATTGTTTGGCGGTCCAGTTATTTCCTCTCCGCGGGCCGGATTTGGCCCGCGGGCCGCCTATTGCCGACCCATGGTCTATACTATAGTATGCGTGCACTAGAACGATTTATTTTTGCGACGGTTTTTGAGGATTTCGTTAGATAACCGATGTACGAAATAAAAAAAAAATTTTAGGCGTTAAATCTCGTTTTTTCGCGGGTTTTTGGAGGCTAGCAAGGTATAATATTATATCGTACAAAATGAATATGATTCGACATACAACAATGATTGGACCTCATAAAAACACGTGTTACGAATCGATAATGTTTTCCTGGCGTGTGTTATCGCGACGCGTACGCAGCATCACACGAATCAGCACAAAGCTAATTGAATTTAATCCGTTCTGCCGCGCATATATTATTATCATACACACGATATACGCGTCGAGACAGACGCGGTACGACGTGGACGGTCGTTACGAAAGCGACGACGCTATATATACGCCCGTAGACCGCGCGTGTAATAATATAATATTATATTCGCTGTAGGTCTGGCGCGCGCGATCTTCGTACGTGTTTTCTTCGTCAACACCGATTAACGAAACGCTTTGGTTTCCTTTTCATCGTTATTAATACGTCACGGTACGACGGCCCCCGATAGACTCGCGCCGCGTTTCGATTAACGCGATTCGTACGTAATTAATGGAAAACACATATTTCGCGTGTTGTACGTCACTCGGGCGACCGATGATGTTTCCGTAAAAAGCCGCGTCCAGACTAGACGACCAAGGGTATCAAAGGCACATGTAACGACGACCTTATTCGGAGATATTGGTATTGGCGTGGACACCGCGACCGAACGGACACCAACGGTAAATTGGCTTTCGGTTGCCTTCGCTCAGCAAGCGCCAAACATCAAAGGAACTCGTCGTTATCGGTTCGAACACGATTTGTCGATATTTTAATATTCGTTGACATTTTGGTCCGAACTGGTGTCGTGTTGAATTTAAATATTTAAATAATTGTACTTGTTAATTTATAATAATTTTAAAACGGATTGTAGTGATAAACGATGCATTCAACTAATACATATTTTATATCAAGAACACCCGATACTATATCGGATCCAACGCATTTTGAGTACAAATTTAACAAAAAAAAAAATTTGATATATTACGTTGTGCCATTGCAAGAGACACGAATGCCGAAGTTGTTGATATCCGCAAAGAAAAAAAAAAAAAAAAAAAAAATGGAAAGTTTATTAGCTTCATTCAGGCGAAAACGGCAGAGAGAAGGTACTACATCTGGAACGGGCAAAGACGAAGTTAATCATTCATAACGGTTTGGGTTTCAGTCGACGCAATTTTTAAACGATAAGTTCCAACCTAGAAAAACAAAAAATACAGAAAGTATAAAATAAGTTATGTGCGTTCGCAGCATAAACATGCGAAGGCTTCCAAACGCGGACTAACGACGGATTCGGAATGAGTTTGGACAGTATGGCAATGCTCTCGAATCTAAGCACAGCCAACACCGAACGCGTTGACGTTGGCGTTCGGTTTCCTTGGTCGTCTAGTCTGGACGCGGCTTGATACATACGCAAGTATGCCCAAGTACACGCGCCCTTCGTCGTCGTCGTCACTCCTTGCACAACGTATCGCGTTTCGCTGTACCCGCATGACGTCGCAACGCCATCGAATCGCAATGTTCAACACAATGCGGTGCATGTCGTTTCCGTAGGAAATCACAATATTTACGTGGACGCCGTAGTCGACGTTCAGCTCGGGTGTTGACATTTTTCTGCCGACGACAATCGATAATACACTGTATATACCTATTAATTTCCCGTGACGTCACGACGACTGCTCGCCGTAGCAGCTCGAGCGCAGCTGCACGTCGGACAGTGAAATAAACCGACCGCGATATTGTACTATGATAATGATTTTGAAATTCGTACCGGTAAAGATTCTAGTCGATAACACGATGTTATATTCGTTCCGACAAGGTGTGACGCTCGTCTACACGTGAAAAACTATATTTTTTATTGTGTAAAAATTAAAGAAAAAAAAACAAATACGACAATATTTTAATTTAAATCTCACGTACATGAAACGGACAATCGAAGAATTTAACGGGACATTCATGTCTGCCAAATGTCGACGGAAAATAAAAAAAAACGAGTGGGGAAACGTGTAGAAGAGAATCTCTGGATTATATTGACCTGACGAATTGATTGTTTTTCGCTATATATGTATAAAGATGTCATTTACACCGACGGAATGTGTTTGCAGTACGCTCCGCACAGCAGACCACGCCAGAGATTAAAATTGTATAATAGATTTTTGCGATTTCTGACGTTTCACTGTAATCCGTTAAGAAATCGTCGTTCTTAAAAAACGGTTTCGATTCGTTCGTGCCGTCGCAGACAATAAACGGCCATTGTGTATTACGCCGCAGACGACAACCGCTGCGGGTTCTTCTAATACACGTGCAAGTGTGTGTGTGTGTGTGTGTGTGTGTGTGTGTGTGTGTGTGTGTGTGTGTGTGTGTGTGTGTGTGTGTGTGTGTGTGTGATGTCTGGATCGTCTGTATTCGACGAATTCTTCACCGTGAAATCCACTCGGCCGAGTGACTTTCCAGGATGGAATAAAAATACTAACGATCGCGTACATGCGTTACAGTGTTTCGGCGCGTCTGCGATGTACGCACACGCGTATGTCTACCGTAATATAGACGCCGTACTCGTCACGTTTTGAATCTATAGAATTCGAAATAACAAATATATCGCTGTCCCCAAAAGAAAATCCACTTTACCTAATTTTGGACGCTTCTCGCGAGAGACATCCGACGCACGTTTAAAACCACATACACACGACCCGCTTGTAATAATATACTAGTATAAATGCGTGTGTGTTGTTTTAACTTGTTCCTGGACTTTTCGAACGATAATTCACGTGTTTGATTCTGAACGCGAAACAATCCTATTTCGACGTTAAAACAAAACGCTGTCGACAGTGTAGGTCAACTTTTGACGGACTTTTATCGCAATTATTTTCATTAACTCGCCCACCTTTGCGCACCGAGTACTGTCGTAAAAAATAAATATCGTCATCCCGGTTTGTGTGTGTGTACACGACGAGACGAAAAATCCGATAAAAAATTTCGAGTAGTAGTAAATCCAACGGCCCGCCGATGGTAGCGTCTGTCGGACACGGTCAAAACATCGTCGTCTTCGGCAGTGCGTGCACGTGTACGCGTAATAATACGCAAAACGATATCGCGTCTTCCCGAATCGTTTCGACGGCGATTCGGTTCCCGTCCGCGGACTGCGTCTAGTTCGGACCGTTATGCCGTCGCGTAGAAGCCGCGGTTGTCTACGCGTGGAGGTACCGAACGGTATTACCAGTATTTCCAGTAATACACACGCTACGTGTGTGACGTCCGCGGACCCCGCACAAGACCCGCGAGAACGGACGCGTTTAGGATACCGGTCCAGACGCCAGGCGACGATTATTATTATTATTATTATTATTATTATTATTATTATTATCATTATTATAATTATTTCATAACGAGAAAAGCGTTCGATTACGTTTGCGACTCGGTTTTCCACGGCCGGCGTCACGTACGTAACTCATTTTACTCGTTTCCAAAGTTAATCATGCGGGATTACACGCGTGTTTTCATCAAGACTACTGCGTGTTCGACGTTGAAATAATTGCGATTTTATTCGTTTACCAATATTTCTAACGGTGCGAGTCCGATTCACGGCGGGTTCAACTGGAAACGTTGTGTAATGCCGTGCGAATTTTCACCGGCGGAGCACTATTACCGGAGTCGGTGTAACCGGTCTTCTTGTCAAACCCAAGTACGCGATTTTCTAAACGCGAAAACGCCGGACAGGTATAAAATCGAAAAAAAAACGGCGTCGCCGATCTACGTTCGGCTAACGATTAACAAACCAGAATTTCCGCCGACTGTCCAACGGTGATTGATAGGTAGGTGCTCTAGTTGTTGTACGTAATTCGGTCGCCCGAGACCTATACGTCGAGACCCGTGTCCGTAATGTATGTCATCATAACGACATGTGGGAGAAGACGTTATCTCTACGGCAGGTACACGACGCGACATATGGTGCGGTACGTTAAATATTACGATCAAATTAATTCTAATATAATTAAAACACTGTAACGCAATTATTGCATAACTGTTGTTTATATTTCCAATAATACGACATACTATGCATGCACTACAGCGACGAGCATAACATTATAGACGACTGCTTATAACTAGTTAGATAACGGCTTAATAAGTCATTGTACGAATGCTGTAACACTATGAGCAACTGCAGCTTATTTACCGTTGACACCGTCATAATTAAATAACATCACAATAATTTATTTCAGCCGTTAAAGTTGAATTACAACATTAACTGTTTTACAATTAGATTTACTATAGCGAAAATAAAATATATAACATCAAAAGTTCACGTTTTTTGTGAGTCGACGGACAAATCAAATGAAACGGGAATAGTAACAGAAAATCAAAATTACATTCAAACTGTGTTTGCAGATCACATATTTCTTCGCCGTTTATGAATTATTTCGGTAATGCAAAAACACAGAATATTATAGAAACCGGTTTATAATAACACGTACCCGCTCGTGTTTTCGTGTCTGTGAGCGTTTAAAAAAACATACACACACAAACAATTCTCTATATTCTCCTGTAATTTGTATAATCAAATCAACCGTTTGAAAGTTGGAATGGTAAACATTATTCGTACCGTAACCAAAGCAGTTTACGTCGGCTTGTCAAAATCAGAAAAACCGTCGTTATTTTCGTGAAAACCAACACGATTTTTGTCCGTAAATTAGAAAATCGGAAATAGATAAACATAATAACTCATAACGTTCCGAAGCTGTCCGGACGTTTATACGTTTACTGTACGAGGGGAAAGTTCGATCGTTCTCGACCTGATTTACCGAGACCTTTCGAACACGTTTGAAGATATATTCTGAAAAATTACTTTTCCGGGTGTCGAATCGCTTTTAAAAAAGGACACAACAACACACCGAACACGTTCGCCGACACGGTTATATCACGTGTTATTTATCGTAAGACTGTAATAATACCCGTGTGTGTTTTTAAACACTCCGATCGCTCGACATAAATCGTGGAAACGTCTCGCACGTATCATAATAAATACCTATATAAAGTACGCGCAGCGTTTGAAATCGCCCACGATATAATCGTACACGAGCTGTGTGAGAGCACGAGAGCTAAATTTCAAATTTATTCACAACAAATCGGGTACAAACGTACAATTTTCGTTCAAAGTTAAAACCTCGAGCGTGCACGCACCACCTCAACTATAATATACATACATATATGTATATAAACAGTTGAGGCCGCCGAGTAGCAGTCTACCATACTTGAATACTAATAAACAAGAGCGACGGGAAAAAATAAAAGTGATTTATAATATTTCTTTCTAGATTACAGGATATCCGTCACGAACATGTGTACAAACGTTTGAGAACAAAAAATTATTTCCACATAAAACCGGGTACGACTTGACGTATAGTTAAGATGGAAAGAAAAAGTTCGACGTGCAAGAGAAAGGCGGGAGCATTCGTGATTGTGATTTCGAACTCGTGCAACTTTTTCGAGCTCGGCTTTTTCATCAAAGGATTATTGAACGATTTTTGATGATTTTTTAAAAATTGTATTATCATCTAAGGTACTCGTTTTTATCACGTATCCTATCGTTCAAAGAGCTTTAGTGTGTGTGTCTATTTGTTGCGATAGAAGATTCTGTAATGTGCGTGGTGCGTCACATTATCACTGCAAACCAATTATCTCTGTACACATTATGAGTTTTCGACGCGATTTCGAAAGAATCGAGCGCTTGTATTTTTCTTTCTCCCTAGGTAACTTCATTTAGGATCTGGCGTAGTGAATATTTTAGAGTCACGTCGGAAAAAAACCATTTACGTTAATTATTACGAAAACATTTAAAATTTTCGTCTCAAATACCTTGTATTACCGGGGAAAAAAACGTCGTCGTTGGATTCGTTTCTGGGAAAATCCTCGTAAAATTCAAACATTTCATACGTTAATATCATATTGTCGGGTGCTCCTTTCACCAGGCATTTTACGGACAATACCCACGTACGTCACTGATTTTAGTCGACGTTAATATTATAATTTATCGTACGTAAGTTGGTAGCGTGTAAGTATATAAAGTTTTATTCTATTCCGTCGTCGTCGTACACCACGAGACGTGTGCTCGTTGAAAAGTGAATATACGGCTGCGGCCAGGAAGGAGGCCAGTGTGTCCGCGAAGCCTACATACCGACGACGGTCAGCGCTACGACGTTCTTTCACCAAAGACGGCGGCGGCTGCGGCGGCGGCGACAGCAGCAGTGTCGGACAAGCGCATTTTTCATAAATTTTTTCCAAACAACTTATAGTATGTATACGTTTCTCGACCGATACGATTTGAGCGATCGAGAAAAGCAGACACGGGTGGGCAGAGACTTGTGCGCGCATGTGCGTGTGTGTGTGTGCGCGCGCGCGCGTAATGACGTACGCGTGAAAATCGTTCGGGCGGAAACCGCCGCTGTCGCCGAGACGTGGTTGAGTTTTCCCCGGGACCGACCGTACACCGCACACGTCTATTATTATAATGACGACAAATATATTAATATCATAAAGTGTGGTGTACGCTCGCAGCCGTTTTCGTAACGATAACGTAGCCGGTTTCCACGTGCACCTGGCTCGGGCGTCGACAGTGCGCATAATTTTATTTTTATTTTTTTCTTTCGACAATTCGGTTTCTGTTTCTGGTCCGCGTTCACACACCGCCGCCACCGAAATAGTAATACGTAGTAGCGGTAGCAGCAGCAGCAGCAGAAGCAGTGGCAGCACACGCGGGGACGGCGACCAGGTGGTCGGCGAGCCGCGTCGTACGCTCCTATTGTCCGCTCGGGTCTCGCACGAGAAAGTGCACACCGCACGTTATCGTTTTTACACCGTCGGGCACGCGCGCGTTGAATTTCAGCAGGGTGTCGTTTTCTCGTCGTTTTTTTGTTTTTTGTCGATCTCGTTCCATCATTTTCGGCGACTGCACCGAAGCCGAGCGGCCCTAATCGATCAAAAAAATTGAAATCGAAAATTCTCGACGCAATATACTATATATTACCAAAGCTCGAGAAAGAAAAAGCGAAACACGCGGTCGGACGAAGGGGACAAAAAACGCTACGCCTCCTCACGAAACGGCGCTCTGCGTCGCCGCGGCAGCACGCTGTTTTCGTCGACAGACTCTCGCGGCGTTATACTCCCCCTCCCCGTCCGGCCGTCACACCGTCGACGTTATACGTCATGAAATCACACCATCACGTCTTCGCACACACTAAACCGACGACATAAACCATGAAATGCACAACGAATGTTTTATGGTAAATCTAAAAATAACGATGAGACAAGACGCATTTACTCGTAATTAGTCCACCCTCGTAATATATTCGCGAGCGACGACTGAGAGGGCTTCAAGGTTCGCATTGTTTTGCATCTCGCTGTTTGTTTTTTCTCACTATTATATTTTCTGTTAATTGTCACGTTCCTATGCCGAACGATCTTAAGTTAACAACGTGTCAATTATTAATATATCGACACGCGCGACAGCCTTGAACTTTTTTTTCGAAACGCTCAGCCTTCGTCGATTATCGAATAACAATAATAATTATGATCAGCAACACGACCGTTATCGTATAGAAATGTCATCGATGCACGCGCCAACAATCGATCGTCGAATCTCGTCCGTTGACGCAGATCAACGAATCATTCGTGCGAATTACCTCGATCTAGAAACGACCACTTTATAAAATCCAAACAATGTTGCGTAAAAAAAAAAAGAAAGAAAAACAGAAAAAATAGGCACTAAAACATACGCGTTTATTGCATACGATATTTTGTTCGTGTAATGACGTGGGCATTATTCTGACGACAATTAAACGATTACACTATTGTTTACGTTGTCACGAGTACGCGTTTAACCGGTGGTTTTTTTTTAATTTTCCTATATTTTTTTATTTTTATTTTTATTTATTTTTTTTTAACTAGGACGGACCGGGCGCGACGTTTCATAAGACACGTTCGTATTGATCAGACGCGAACGCGCGAGGTTACCATGAAAACACACAATATCATGATGTTATAATAATCACCATGTAAAACCCCTCTGTATACGCACGCGCGATAATGGTTTACGTGACGACGAGCAAAAAATAAAAAGTAAAAAATCATGCGTTATGACTTAATTTCAGACGAATCTATCGGAGACCGTCGGAGAAGAAAAGTCGTTTCGTAATCGATAACATGAAGAAAACCTTTATTCAATGGACGCGGCGTTATTATTTATTGTGTTTGGCGCGGGCGTGTGTTATCGCAGAACGTATTTTATGCTCGCGAGTACGCATATTACACGAATAACACTATTAACTTATAATTGTATTTACAAAAAGCTAATACAAAAAAAAAAAAACACTGTTAACTAACACCACGCCGCCGTCTCGACAACACGCCGTCCGCACACATTATATTAAGCGTATGGATAATGTGTGTGTGTGTGTAAACGAAAACGGTCTGCTCATTGATTGTTTGAAAATATCGTCGTACGACCATATAGGTATAGACACCACAGGCAAACTCCGTTTCTCCGACATAATTATGTCGTGTCGGAAGAAAAAAGTCACTTCTAAGTGTATCGGCGCGTAGAAGAACAAATAAAACATTCACTGCCGTTCCGCAATAGATACACACACACACACACACACACACACACACGCTTAATGTACGTATGTCGATGATGATAATTATAATAAAAGCAATACTCGTGCATTACAAGTGTATACCTGCATGGCACAGGTTAATTATCATATGTGTATCTGTGTGCGCGTACGCGAATCGTGTGACCATCTATGGTTTTCCGTCAACGTTGATTGGAAACCGACGTCGCTTTTCACTTTTGTATTTCCCTCTTTCTCTCTCCCCCCGGCGCCATTTCCCGCACACGGTGACGTGATGTTTTTCTCCGCGCCGGGATCAGCTGAACTTTTACTGGATTTCTATTCATATTCTTACGCGCGGTCCTACGCGGTGCACAACAACAATCATTAACATAAATTGATAATATCACATTATCCTTAGAAAAAAAAAAAGAAATAATAAATTACACGTACGCGTATATTATGACGTGTACGTCGTGTATTATAATTATTGTATTTAGTGGTCCAATTCGGTCGATGATATCATTACGGACACGACGACAGCCGAGTCGAAATCGGTCTGGCGAAAACAATAACCACGTGCAGGTAGGTAGGTAGGTAGGTAGGTACATGCTACCTGTAATTATTGTGTACGTTGAAAAACGAAAATGCATCGAATGAAAATACACTGTAGGTAACCATTAGGGATAAGTGTAAGTTACGCGTAATTGAATTCGCATGTATATACCCGTGTTATGTACGGAGAATACGTGTATAAAAAGAGTGGAAAAATATTATCTAAAACAAATACGATATCATAATATGTATTTCTTTCTCGTGTGCGTGAAAAAACGCACGTATTCAAAAATATTCTTCGACGACGGCGAAAAGACAAAAAGAAACAAAACACACGGGCCGTAACGTTTCAAAAAACAGACACGACTACAACCAATCACGCGTCGCGGCGCGTTTGTTTGAAATTCCGTCTTAAAATGAAATGTACTTACAGTTACGAGCCGTAACGATAATATCACGAACGGTATTCATACGCTCGCGCGCCGCACCACCACATCTCGTTGAGACGATAATTTATTCACGCGCCTATCTCTGTGTCGTATTATCATAATATCCATGACCGAAAAAATAGTTTTCCACAGTCACATCGCGATCGGCGTGAACATTTCGCGTTGTTTTCGTACGAACGCGGTAGGCGTATTTCGCACGTACACCGTTTAACGCAACCATATATTTCACGACGACGGTTCTACAGTAACGCCGCGTAAGCAGAAAAAGAGAGAAAAAAAGAGTGAGAGAAAGACATAGAGCGATAAGCAAACATCATGTGCGTCTCCGATCGATAGATCTACCGTATTCCATGATGTTTTCATTTGGCGTATTATAATCGCAGTTATTCGGTATACTCGTCATGGATTTCCGCTCCGAATCCGTGGCCCAGCGACCGGACGTAGATTGCAAAGAATCAAAAAAAAAAATCGCCCGAACGAAAATCGATACGGAACACATAGTTATCAGCGTTTTGTTTTGTTTTTTTCACATTTTTTGTCGTTTTCGTATCAAGGTTGCCGCACGACTAGCCTGCAGTGCATACTTGTCACCTGTTCTGCGCACGCCGAAAGACCATACGGCTTACACTGCACACACACGAGTTTGTGACAATCATTTATTTCAACGCACGAACTGCACGCGCGAAACGACAATGACAAACGAACGTGTTGTGGCAGTTTTATTATTTTAATTTAGTTTTTTTTTATTTTGATAACGACCGGTCGTACTTGTAAAGTGAAAAAAAAGGTAGATAAAATAAATAGTAGCTGACCGTCAGGTTGGGTCCACTGCGGGTGCCCGCCGCCATCACCTACCGTCGGATTTTTTTTGTTTGTTTGTTTTGTTTAGCTGCGGAAGAAACTATATTAAGTGCAGCGTGCGCACCGCGACGACATCGACAACTCACCGCCACAGCATCCCTCTCCGGTAGGACAGATTTATATCGGTATGTGTATGCGAGTACAAACGTTGCCGCTGAAACGGATCGGTGAGAAAAAAAAAAGAAAAAAAGAAGAATCACCGGAGGAACTGCTATGCCGCCGACGTCTGCTGTAGTCATGTTTGTGCGTATGTGTGTGTGTGTGTGTCTGTGTGTGTGTGTGTGTGTGCGTGTGTGTGCGTATGTGTTTACGAAGTGACGTGTAGTGTATGTGTTGTTATTATCATTACTATACGGTAAGCTGCCGCTGACCGGGGCACGAGAGTCGGCCGATAATGGGTTTTTAAAATCTAAATGCGTTAAAAAACTATAAATACACATGCTCATTACTCCGATTGGTTAGGTTCGGTCAGTCCGCCGGTGTATCCCGCATGGAACCAGAACCAGTTTACAAAATGTTCGTACGATGTACAATAACAACAATAATATAAATACACGACTGTGTTATATTATATCCCGAGTGTTTGTACGTATATTATAATAGTGTAGAATATACGTTTAAAATCAAAAATCACTGGGAACATTTGAAAAAAAGTTCACAGTATATTTTGCGAGATTCCGATTGTTGTTCGGAATAATACTATAGAAAAAAAAAACCCATAATATTACCATCCAAGGGCGTCCTTAATTATCGTTACACTAGCTAGAGGTCAATTTGGTGTGAGTGTGTGTACTTAATCAAACAGTTTTTTTTTTTTTTTGACCTTCGAATCGCGTATATGTTTAGTATAATGTATTCGAATACGATTAATTTATGCCGTTTGTTATAGCAAAAAAATGTCCTGCAAAAACATTTAATTAGAACGAAAACGAAAACCATTACCTATTTATCGATTGAAACGTTTCCGGCGGTCGAAGGCGAACAAAACAACGCCAGACGTACTTTCAAAAATAAAACTGAGCCCTCGCGTCCGGCGGTACCATTATACGACACGTCATACATATTACACGTCGCGGGGTACAGGCCACGAATATTCGAGATTTTCAACGTTTCGAAACACGTCGAATCGTGATATTATTATGAAAACGATAACCGTGTTAGGATTTCCGACTCTCCATTTTCCGTTGTTTTCACTCGGGCGCGTATACCAGACGTCGTCGTAATAACGCTGCAAGTACAACAACACGCGTAATCGGTTCGGCTCGATAATATACGTACACGACGCTCTACCCGTCGGCGTTCGAACGGAAATTATAATATTATGCTACGCCACGACGGGCGTGCGGGGAAGAAAAAAAATGTACTCACCGACATGTATAATAGTTGTAATAATAATCGTATAAAACCACGCCGACTATACGGGTGTATTATACGTGAGGTACGGCAAAATCGACTCGCAAAAGTGTATGTGCCGCAATACTACGTGCACTCGTACGCGATCATGACGTTGACGTGTACCCGTCGTATACGTAGGTATGTTGTACGACAGCGAGGGTCTGTCGGGGAATCAACAGTTTGTGTCGAGAAATAAAAAAAAAATGATTGAACCTAGTACAGCCCGTTTGCGTCAAAACGAAAAAGGTTCAAATTTACCTACCCATAGCTCTTTTGAGGCCAAATTTAACCGAGTACAAATTTTCAATCTCACAAACAAATTATTATTATTATATGAATTTCTTGTACCTTATTTGAATCGGTTTCTGCAAAAGTGGCGAAGTCCGAAAAACCAAATTTTTCAGGAGGAAGAACTAATGTTTTATTGAAACTGAAATGAAGAAAAATTAAAACTTCAGATAACTCTCGTAAAAAGGCAAAAATGTAGGACTGACGCCCTGCTTGTAGAAAACAATGTAAATACCTTCCAAGAGGCCAAAACCACTAAAAAATCATTTTCAGCAATTTCGGCCTTATGTCACTTTTGCAGAAACCGATTCATTTCACAAAATTCCTAATTATACCAATTAAATTGCTTTGAGTTTAAGGTGTAAATCGACTGTGGCAAAATATTACCGATTACGATTGTTATCTTATTGTACGACATTGTCTCGTGATCGTGTGAAAACTGAAAAGCGCAAGGCGAACTTTGAATACAAAAATAACGATTTTATAATAAAGTACGAAAAAATCATATTTGATCATTTTTCGGTTAAATTGAAGCGCGAACGTACCAGATTTAATAATTATTGTTTGGGTGCCAAACGCCCGTCCGTCTTGATGAAAACGAAAACCCGCGTGTACTCGTCTCGAACGTGAAACGATTCCGTACGAACCCGTGCGCCTTATACGCCATGTATGTATATACAAATCACGCTTTGTGCACGAAAGAGTAATAAATGTTGACGTTGTTGTTGTTGTATAACGTCGAGTGTTTTCACGGGCCGGTATGATGGTTACGCACGGTGAGTACGGTTTAAACCATAATATAACGTACACCTTTATACGCGCGATGAATACGCTTTCGGTTTAAGGTCGCGGAAGGAAAACCGTCCGTCGCCGACTTCGTTCTCGGACTTGTTATGCCGTGCACGACGTTTAATGACGCGTGTTTATCGTGTGCGTGTGTGTGTGTGTGTGTGTGTGTGTGTGTAAATCAAAGACCGCGCATCGTCGTCGTCGAACACACCCATTTAGCTGGTCAGTGACTTCCGCCGCCGCCGCCTCCACCGCAGCGCGAGTACGCGAAAACTGTACGCTTATTGTTTTAATATCCGTAATAACACGTGTGAGAAAATAATATACGTATCGAGACCGCGGCGCGTTCATCGTAATTCATATTACGTCGTGTCCACCGCTCGCGCAGCGCCGCGACTCCGTAAAAACCACATTAGACCGGAATCGAAGGTCGGACGTTTTTTTTTTTATTTATTTATTCCCTGCACCCCGCGGTCGAGTGAAGTCTCTAAACCGAGCGGATCTACCACGACCTAACGATCGGTCGTCGAGTGGCTAAACGTTATCACGTCGAGTTTTTTTGTCTGAGGTTAATTTTTTACACAGTTTCGTCATACGATCCAAAACGATTTGAAACGTCTGCATCGTAATGTACACACGCGACGAGCAATTACGAGTGTGACGATTTTTCCATAACGTATTGTACGAGAATACTTTGCGAAATGCACGAAAACGAAATGAGCGCGAACTAAACCGTCGAAAAACTGGCCGCAGCCGGTGCAATTGCAAAATTCATTAATACATTTACGTCGTCATTTTTTTTAAGCGTCAAACTATCCGCCGACCAGTTGGTCGACAAATCGTCACGGGGTAAAACTCGTCGCAAAGTCAGCGAAATTTTCAGTGAACGTCCATCTCGGCTTTTTTCCTACCGTCTCCGTCGACGTCACGTCGAATTTCGCAGTCTCTGTAGTCGTTGTCGAGTGACCAGCAGCTGTGGTGGTTCGTGTCGTGTCACACGGTTGGCTCCGAAACGCAGTGTTTTGACGGTGCGTGGGTTTACTGCACCCAGTACGACGTCGTCGTCATCGATGTATTACATGTCCGAGCCGACCACCGTTTCCTCGAGGATCGATGTTATTAAGCGGTCCGGTCGACCCCCCCGGCTTTACTGGATGCCGGTGTCGATTTATGTGTATCGTCTCGCTTCACGTCCTCTCGCCCCTTCCCGTGTCCTCCCGACACATTGGCCTCCGGCTCTGCGCGTGATGATCCACACGATTGATTGACGATTCAAGCGAATAATGTTATTTCGAACGATTGTCCATACAACTGTCATTGCCTACGATCCTTTTTAAAGTTTGTTTGTATTTTTTGTTTTAATCGATGTTAATTTTACTCGTAATGCATTCGTTTGTTTATCTCGGTTTCGCTCATTTTGTATTCTTCTCCTTCTCACACGGTGGACAACATTTATACATATTATGTTATGTCCATTCTAGTCCGATATACTTTATAAAATCGATTGCTCGATTTATCAATCGTTTTTCACGCAGACCCTTGAGATTTGCAGAACTATGAGGAGCATTCAGGTATTTTAGCACAAGTCCGTCGTTCGGTATCTATCCGAAGTTATGTGGTCTTCCTCGATGCCCCGTGTTATAAGGTTTGTTCGTACATTGTCCCTATCCTTATGCGATTTAGGGTTTTCTAATTACGGTGAGGCGATTGGTAACCGGCAGGACAGGGTTATGTTTCTCGAATCAGGCCAATGTCGGTCGGATTCTTGTTTCGATTTATAAACACTAAGCCATAAAGAAACAAGAGACGGTTCGCGCGGTACCGGTCGCCAATCGCCGTCGTGGTTTTCTAAAAGCGGTGGCGGCGAAAACGGCGGCGCCACGCCGGGCAAAATAATAACATGCACACGATTTACATTAAACATGGTACGTGTACCTATGATAATGACGTGTACAGCAGCTGCGGTTAGGCGGCGGTGTGGTCCGCGAACGCATTTCGCGACGAGAACTTCCGAAAGGGAAAACGGCGAAGGTGATCCGAAAATGGCAATATTATATATACGCGGTGTGTTTTCGATCCGCGCGCAGACCGGTCCGTGCGCGCGGCCGCAGAAGCGCGGGGCATCGTCGGGCGAAAGCAAAAACGCTCAGGCGAAACATACAACAGGCAACAGGCTCTCTTATATACAAATACGTACGTACATGTTTATTCGCATACGCATATTTATAAAATAATGTGCACGCCGTTTATTCGCGTTCACACACTCGCGCGTACATGCATATTATAATATACGTGTGTGTGTGTGTGTGTGTGTGTGTGTGCATACGCATTCGCTCAGAATTGCACGACTACCGTCCGGTTTTCGGCGCGCGAAGTGTTCGAAAGTCAAGGCCACGACACGATAAAAAAAGTAATAAATAAAAAATAACACGGCAAAAAAAAAAATCAAACGTCTTTTCTATTCCCGCGTAATCCGTCGCAACAATTTCCCTTTTCTACGCGCGTGGGAACACGATCGTAAAAATTCCGGAGACCCGCCGTAGCAGCAGCGCTCGACCGACGATAAACGTCTCGACGTGACGATCCAATCCGACCGGGTGTGATCTACACGCCGCACCGTGTAGTTCGGCGGCAAACAAAAGACCGCGAAAAACGCACGCGAGTTACGTTTTCCACTCGAGTCGTATTTCGATTAAAAGTGAAAACGTACAAGTCGACACGAGTGTGACACACGTCGGCGGCGGTTCGACGAAAACGTACAAACGAAAAACAAAAACAAACTATACTACACTCTTGTGTGCGAAATCCCCTAGAGCACACGGGCGAACTCGCGGATCATCGCCGTTTATACCGATATTGCGTTATGCCCGCGACGAGTGTCGATGATTCTCGACCACGGTGGCGGTAACACATTTCATCCTCCGGAAGAATTAACGAGTTCAGCTAGGACACACGCGCGATGAGCGACCGTCGTTATACGTATACCGGTCCGCGTCCGTTCGTAGTGCCGCACACGTCGCCGCGGTCCGACGTGTGATATGATTTCACAATACCATCGTAACGCCCTTCGGTTACAGTTACAGCCACAGGGTCGCACGAATAACGACGATTACGACAATGGTAATAATCGTTTGCCATTGTCGTGCGAGGATTCCACGGAAGTCATCGTTGGCTTGGATAAAATAAAAAAAGTGTGTTGATATGCCGTCGTCGTGGCCGTGTACGATATATCACGTGATAACTACGTCGTATTATAGCAACGGACCGGGGTAAAACGTAGATACGGATCGACACGGATGATTTTCACACACGTATGTTATACAGCGATCGCTCCCCATACCCGAAGACTGACGTCGCGTTCGCGATTTGGCGCGTTTTTCAGACGGCTTGCACCTCCCTTCGCCGCGATCCACGTTCGTGTTGTTACACACGTGTGCGTGCATGTAGATCGGTTTAAACGCGGCGCTCGTCACGCGTCTACTCGGGAGATCTACACAGGAACGAGCTGAGATCTCTGTGCGGCGGCAACTAAGTCGATTGCGCAAGTGCACGAATCGTTCAGCTATAACCGGCCGCGCTTCGTCGTGCTCTCGAGATATGCTTGAAAATATAAATCCGAAAACGCGTCTGAGCTTCGTGTAAACAACGTCGCAACACACGGCAAACTCACGCAGTACCATATAATGTACACCATATCGTGATTTCGTGATGACAGCACGCCGTCAGCTATTATCGCGCATTATCGCGTGTCAAGTCGTCCGTTCGTCGCGTCGGTGCCGTGAGCCGCGCGACAAAAACGGTGGCGTAGCACACCTTCAAAGCAAGTACCCATCCACCAAACCACCTAACCACACCCTTGACGGGTATTGCGACTGCAACGCCTAGATATAGGGGTCGGCGCCACTGACTGGAGCGATCGCGTATGATCTCGGGAACGCGTTATCACGAATCCGCGTGTGGCGTACGACGAGCTTTCTGCACGGCGTGCCGGAAACATGGCAATACGCATACGTGCGGCCGACACCGACTACATAGACGCGTGATTATATTGTCTCGATTATATTGTCTCCGTTCGGTCGATCGAAGTGATGCCAGTCACCTTTTTTTACGCGCACCTGCTGACGGCGGCGTTAAGACAGCGCTATTTTTTCACCACGAGTCGGGTTTTTTTTTTAACTTCTTTTTTTATACGTGTATATTATACATATACATATATATATATATATATATATATATATATATATATATATATATATATATATATATATATATATATGTATATATATATATATATATATATATATATACATATATATATATATTTATTTATTTATTTATTTATTTATTTATTTATACGTTTACCTCAAGCATTGCATTCCGATGGTCTGGACCTCCATATTGGGTATTACGGGGGAGGCAAAAACGTCTCTCGGAACGTATAATCCCGTCAATATTTTTACGACACATAGTTCTATAACAGACGGAATATAATACGAATCCGTACAAAAACAAACGACACAATAATAATACTCGTTTGTTTGTTCTTCCATATAAATATATATATACGTTATATACATTCTTATTATTCTCATTTTTTTTCTACGTCTTCTTCTTTGCGCGCTACAGGTACTATATGGTGACGTGTGGAAACTCTTTTCTGCTTTACGACTGACGTTTTCTTATTTGCCATCGACACACGTCATCATTACATGGACGTGTCCGTTCATTTACGTGGGTTATGATTACACGCACTGTTACGGACTGAAATAATATCGTACGCTTATTATATGAGGATCATTTCTCCGTCGTCTGCCGACCGTCCGGAACAGTGGTTTTCAAATTTTTCGAAACGGCCGCCACCCACTCGAGAAACACAAGGTTCCCAAACGGACTTGTGTGCAAATTTTAAACGCTGCAACGTTCAAAGTTTTGTCAACGGTGCCGAAAACACTAATATCGAGTGAACGCGAATAGCGCGTGCTGCAGTCGTCGAACGATTGTCGCCGCGTTCGAATCGACAACGTCTTTACAGTATCTGATCAGAGGATATCGAAACGTTGAAAATCAGACATTGCGATATTTTTGTATGCGGTCTCGCACGCAATGCGTTTATGTGCACTGCATTCGACGACGACGGAACGGTATCGTAATTTGGCCGCCGTGTCGTGAAATTCAATATCGACGTTTTCGTGTTATTCGCGTGCGCAGTCATGCATCATCGTATACATTGCGATACGATTCTCAATATTGTTCTGCACATTGTGATATTATGGTCTCCGACTCGCTGTGAAATAAACGTCGCCGACAAAACCGTGGGGAACACGAAGCTTATTATTCAAAAACATGGTACAGGATCAATGTCAAGGACGTCGCGGTGTCAGCGATCGATTCCGATTCATTGCGTGCATCGCGCACGTAATCTCTGGCACCGACACTCGTTTTGCCCGTTGTACATAGGTAAATAATTACAGGTACGTCTTTATTGTACGACGATAACAGTCCAATAATTCATCAATGCATTTTTATTCGTTCTGCTTCTGTGAATCGTAATTTAATAAAGTGACCAACGTTCGCGTTATTTTTCAAAACGTACGCGTTTGATTTATTCGATTTATCAATGCTCATGGAGCTCAGTCAATTAATTAACTACATTGTGGGTCTTGTCTTGTCATCGACTGGAATGAGTCTCAAACGACGTGTGCCCATAAACATATATGTATTTTTTTTTATGCGTTTATTCAATATTTTTTTTCACCGTGTGTATAGTATTACTCTTAGAACCTTACAAACATTATACCCTACGTATTAATACACACGCGTGTATTATACGATCTAGTACGGGTGATAATTGGGTATGTTAGTCGATACAGAAGACAGCGGTTATGTTTATTTTTTTAATTTTTATTTTGGCCACATGTCGACCATAAAACATCTCTTAATACGTCAAGTTCATACGACGAAGAGTCCATATGACGACGACGACATCGGTAGGTATTCGAAAAAATGGACGCGCTCCTGTTCGTCGAGTCGTTTTTATAATTGTTATTATAATTATGGTTTCTCTCTCTCTCTCTCTCTCTCTCTCTCTCTCTCTCTCTCTCTCTCTCTCTCTCTCTCTCTCTCTCTCTCTCTCTCTCCAGAGTCGTCATCGCGAGCACGTCACAAACGTTAGTAAAATTTAAAAAAAAACAAACAAAAATAAACGTAAACTCGCAGAGGGGAAAAACTCCCGTTCGTCTGGTAACAACGCAGACACGGCGTACGTGTACACACGCCGCGCCGTATTGTAACGTTATTATTAATTATCGTGACGCGGACGCGCGTACGACGCACCGGCGGCCACAACTGCACCGCGGTCACGGCGCGCAGTGCCTACCGGCCGCAGCAGCTGCACCGGTGGCACGGAGGTCTCCCCGGGGAAGGGGGGAAACGAAAACAAAAGCGGAACACTTGCGTATCGAGAACGGAGTGCCGACCGTAAGAGGTAAAACGCGGTCCGTGTTCCCAATAATACAACGCACCGTGCCTATACATTATCATTCGCCGTACGCGAATAATCCGGCGACTCGTATCGAATGTCAAGTCGTGTGTGTGCGTTACATTTTATTATTATATTATTTTCTCGTCTGCCGACTCGGTCCTATGGTGTACGCACGCACGTCCACGGTCTGACGCCGAGCCGATGTATTACCCATACCTACTGATAATATAATATACGTACAAACATAATACTAAAACATATTTATTTACCAAACGTATATACAATATTATAATAAACCGATATTCCGTTAACGGGGCGAAAACGTTTCGAATCATGCGCGCGAACGGCTAGCTATAATAGTACAAGTATACTGCATATATCATGTTTATACGTATAATATATTTCGCTCCGTCGTCGAATCGACAAAACGCTGACCCACATAATATCATCATCGCGCGCGTGCACGTACGTACCGATGTACGTGTTTTACACCGTCCGTGTGTACGTACGACGTGACCGATTCCGATTTCCGTGGGAACGACACAGTAAAAATAATAATAATAATAATAATAATAATATATACGTGCGCTATCGATCGATTCATCGTCATCGTGTATCGAACATATATACGACATACGTATATACAACACAACCGCGTTTGACGCCCGGGTCGTGCACGAACACGCAGAGACCCGCGAACCTGTAGACGTCACACTCGGGCGCGAAGGTCCTGGCGTCTCGGGTGTGATAATCGCACGTGACGATACGACACGATAATATACCATCGTGTGGTTATCATACGAGAATCGCACGTCGGCGTGCGGTGAGCGGTGGCAGGTTCGCGAATTTTTTCCCGAAGGACCCCTCGTCGTCCCGCAGACGCGACAGTCATATTATTATTATTATTATTATTATATTTAATTTATTATAAAATAGGCATCGTATACGATAATATGGTACGCGTGGCCGGCATAAAAATACGACAAACACAATTTTGAGTGACCAGACGTCCTGGTTTTTACAGGATTGTCCTTTATTTTAAAGTTGTTTCCTGTTGTCCTGACGAACGTCTCTCAGGACGCTTTTTGCCCGGTTTTTTTATTCAATCTTATAAAGCTACAACTTTGTTTATATTATACAAGTACAATATACACGAAATACCTCAAATTTATTGTATTTTATAAGTTTTTGGAAAAAATATGGGAAAAATTAAAATGTGTAGACATGCGATCCGAAATATTATATCATCAACATAAATAAAAAAAGTTTCAATTTATTAATCAACTACTATTTTTATTAATTTTTATATTTTTTTTATGTACTTATTAAAAATGATGTATTAGTTTTGTCACTGCTTTATAAGAACAGAAATAATATTAAATACATATTAGATACTATTTTAATTACATTAAATTATTGTTTTAAAAAACTATAACAAATTATTTTAGTTGTGTTTTTTACTATTTTAAATACAGTCACCCGAACATAATTTTATAATGTCGTGTGAAAAAAAAAATACACTCGGTTTAAAAATACGAAAACCTTGTGGTCGGTTTTTAATTACCGACAAAAAACGAGTGAGAGAGAGAGAGAGAGAGAGAAACCGAAAGCAATAATAATAATTACTCGTTCATTTGCGTCGTACACAATCATGGCAAAAGCATACACGCGTACAATAGTAAAAACATAAACGTATATACAAATACATTATGTGCGTATACAAGTACAGTGCACGCGGGGAGAATCTTTTCGCGGCGTAATTCGCCGGTTGCAAAACGCGCGTCGACGTATGCACGTCATTGAGGAGCCCCCACACGGACGAGCGAAAAAACAATAATAACCCGTAGACTGGCGATCGTGACGATAAAAAATAAAAAATAAAAAAATAGCGAATTTCCCGCGTTGGTCGCGCTACGGGACGCGGGCCACGGAGTGCGGGCTCTATCCGTCCTCCTGTACGCGGCGAGAATAATAACATCGCGTATTAGCACCGCAGCACACATCGATTATAAAATTTCGTTTAAAAGTACGTTCAACGCGCGAGCGCCGGTGTACGCCACCCACGTGTCACCCCGTTTCATACACGTAGACTTTGCCGGAAAACCAGAAACGGGTCGGCGGCGCTCGCGTTTTTCCGGAACGAGACTTTGCGTCGTACAGCTAGCACCAACGTGCCGCATGATCGGCGGAACGAATCGGCCACGATGACCTTGCGCCATTATAAATCTCGAAAAATCTATACGCGCATAATGTATAATATCATTATACGTCTTTTTATTATTTCTTATTATTGTTGTTGTTGTTATTACTTTTTTTTTTCATACCACCGCTCGATCGCATTCCGTTGAAATTGCCACCGATATAATAATAATAATAATAATAATAATATAATATAATATACAAATGTGGAACGACAACGGAATACATCATCGTCCGTTCTCATGGCGAAAATTCGACGAGGTTAAACGATAAGACCAAAACGAGAGAACGGTGGATTTTTTTTTGTCGTTGTAAAAAGATACCACAGTATAATTTTTTTTTGTTTTTTTTTCTTCTTCTTTCATTCTTTCATTCTGTTATTTCTTTTGCTTCTCCTCTCGCGTTGGCGGCACAAAGCGTAATATCCAAAACGGCATGCATACAACACACACGCGCACGCGCGCCCGTAAAACGATCCGTTTCGTCTCGGTCCGAAGACTTCTGCCGACAACGACGACAGTTGCGTAATACATTCATACTGGCGAAGATCGTGTTTCCGTCGAGTCTCCGGCGGCGGACGACGTCACCGCCGTACACGGCCAGCCGAGCGCTCGAAACCGTCCCTCTAGGTCTGGCCCCCTCCCCCCACACACGACCTCTTCGGCCGTTTCGAGACCGTGACGCGCGGGGATCGTCGATCCGTTAAAAAGCCGAAATACACGTTCGTATAGCAAACGATAAAAAAATTAAAAAAACAAAAATAAAACGATATCGCAGTACAAGTGTATCACGTTATATAATATGTCGTAAGATTACACACGTCGTGTTGTGTACGCGTTCAAAAGAGACCCGGGCGACTCGGCCTCCGATTTCGAGACGCTTCATCGTTTTTTTTTTCGTCATTCGTTATTGTGATGTTTTTTATTCATGCACCCGTGCCGTATTCGAACGTAACATAATAATTTAAATTTAAATAAATACATGAAAAAAATTATCGGTGTCGATTTAGTTACAAAAATCGATCGTTTGACTTGACATCGCGTGTGACTGACAATATTATTAAAGGATCGAATATATATAAAACGGTCGGACAAACCAACACGCTTTCAAACGAGTGATTTTAATTTTTATAATTTCGTGCGAGGTGAATTACAATTTTTTTTTCGAGGCCTTTTCTTACTACCACCGTCCACAATCCCCGACCGTCAGAATTCTTCATCAGTCTCCGGACTTACGTACGTACGCACCGCCGTCGTTTTCGTGTTTGCACGCGTCGTATACGTGCGTGGGGCTATTAAAATGACACTAACGGCAGCTGGACAACGCTCGTGGACGGGGTATTAAAGGACATCAGGCGCAGGCGACAGTGAAAGCATTTTCAAATGTGAAGAATTTGAAAAAAAATTCAAAATCGCACTACTCGTCAATTATAATTATACAACACTGCGTTTTTTATAGTCATATTAATAATAATAATAATAATAATAATAATATATTTGTATGCGGTCAATAAGACTCAAATATATAAATGAATATGGATGAAATCAAATAAAAATAAAGGTAATAGTTGCGTAATAATTGTAACCTTCCAATACAATCGAGTCGTCATTGTCGGAGGTCTCGACGAGAGTTCACGTTCGGTTGTCATATATTCCGATTAAATATCAAAAACCGTATGAAATCGGATATCTTATTGAAAATCGTGTGTTTCGTACACGGCCAAAAACAGTCCATAATGGGTCGATCTCAATAATCCGGATTAAAATCAGATTTCTATAGGAACATCAACCCATCGACACCAGAACGTGTTTTGAATTCGATTCGTTTAGATTTTTTAATAACGACGACGACGACGAAACGTCACGTGCGTCGCAACGATATCCGATATAGTGACCGTACGCGTAATGTTTATTACGTATACGCGCGACAACGACGACGACGACGACGTCCACCGGAGATTTTCGCATACGCCCCCCGTGATCACTATATTTATTCGGAGCAATTTACACGTTTTACTCCGGGGCCGTTTGCCCGTTTACACGTTCCCATAGTTCACGTGATTGGTCGCGGTCCGTATCACGGCGTAAATATTCTGCGAGAGCTCGTGCGCGCGTGTGTGTGTGACCCACATCGACGAGCGCGTCTACTTGCACACGGTGAAAACGCGTTCGATTACTTTATTATAATAATATTATCATGCCGAAATATACAGCGAGCGGGTAAATCCGCGAATAATAATAATAACGTATAGTATTGTCACGATGACGAATATTAGTTGGCCGCCGCAACCCTGACTGGCTGCCGTATAATAATATGATAATAACAATAACGCGTGGGAAATCACGATAATAACAATAATAAATAATAATAATAATATTGTTGACTTGTTTGTATGTGTGCATGTGTGTGTGTGTGTGTGTGTGTGTGTGTGTGTGTGTGTGTGTGTGTGTGTGTGTGTGTGTGTGTGTGTGTGTGTGTGTGTGTGTGTGTGTGTGTGTGAGCGCATAATGAGGACTGACCGGTTGCCGGTAAGACACGGTCGGGAAATCGTGTCCAATCGGACGGGCGCGCGAGCACGCTCTTTATTAAAACGTTTTTCCACGACGAAATGATATCGGAATAAATACGATTCGATGGACCCGAAAAAGAAGAGGCTGCGAACGTCGGTCTCGTCGACACAATATGTTTACAAAAGAGATTTTAATTTGCATATCTACGCGCGACGCGTCGATAATTTATATCGTAGACGTATAATATCGTCGTACGTGCACGCGCGGCCACAGTTGCCTACACGCCGCTGGTTCTCAATGAACGCGAGAAAGTTTTATTTTATCGTTTATTATATTACCACTTTTTTTATTTTCCCCTCGAGAACTCAGTCAGTAGGTTATCGTATAAATGAAAACTGGTAAATTCACATTATGTAAACTCCGATAAACGCCGCTTGTCGACGCGTCCGAATGTGTTTTGAATCGCAGACGTTCTGTACTTTCGTTCTGACGGCGGCGGCAGCGCGACAAATACCGCCGACAAAACCCGTCTTGAGCGCGTGTCGCAAAAAACGGATTTCGACTCGATCGATCGTCGATTTTATTATCCGTTCGGTTGTCATCCGCAGCACACCCGTATCTATCGGCTGTACACGACACTGCGTTCGAAATGCGAATACGAAATGCAGACGGCCGGAAGCGAAACGGAACGCGTTACTTTTCGGTATCGATTTACGACCGATTTTTATTATTCGGCACCTTTAACGAACGGCGACCGACGTGATTTATACGACGGCTTTATACGGTATATAATACGAGAAGAAAAAGTGCAAAAGTTCAATCGACACGGGGGACTCGGGCGAACAATTATTATTAACGTGCGGAGAGAACCGCTTTCCCACGTGTCGTGTTCGGCGAATAAAAAATCGCATATAAGCATACGTCTCGGCGATAAACCGTTTTCCGTACGAGTATGTGTGTGTAACGCTATACTCGTATTCGTGCACGGTGGCGTAGTGGCTATACGGTACGTCACACGCACGCGGCGTACGCAGCGTTAGCAAAACGCGTTTATTTATTATTATTATTATTATTTTATTTATTTTTTTCATTATTTTTGTTTTTATATCCCACGACGTAGAGAAACAGTCGCGTACACCGCCACCATCGTCGCACCGACTAACGAACCGGCGACGTCCACGGATCTTATCGTGATAATTGTATGATTTATGCCGCTCTTATCGCGGCAATTACTATCCGTCTGCGATGTCTGCGCGAATGCGATTTTTTTCCCTCCGACGCGCCGCGGAATCGCGATCCGGAAGACGGTGTCTTTCAAAAACGAGTCTCGTCTCCACGAGACGTCTACACATGGTCTACACGCGCGTACACAAAAACCGAACGCAATTACGGGGCAGCACGTCCCGGTACCGTGTGTGTACGCGCATGCGAATGCCGACCGGAGAGACCGTGCCGCCGTTTCGACGATTTTGAAAAGGACCGAAAAACGCGCGTGTCGAGGCAAAACGGCGTTTCCAAGTCTGTTTTTGCGGTCGCATCGGACTGTGTGCCGACGGCGTGGTGGCGTGGGCTTGTCCACGGCTCCGCGAAGGTTTTTCCGTGCTTTACCCACAGCGTTAAAATTAGTCCCACGTACACACACACACACACACACACACACACACACACACACACACATACCCATTATATACAAATACATTGAACGTATGATTAGAATATATTATTTATGTTTATACTGCGTTATGGTATATTGTATTTTAATATTTAAAATGTCGACGAACGCGATCAAGGCGAACGGTCGTGTTGAAGACTAGATTTACAAACTTTGTGGACGGGGACGAGAAAAGAGCTAAAGAAAAGAGGCCTCATAAAAAATTCTATTATTTATTTTACACCGAACTACAAAAGAAATATTTAAATTGGGAAAATGAATATTTCACTTTATACTTCATTAAACCGATTTTTTCGATCTATTAACTATTGTCAGTCATAGAATACAAAACGAAATAACCGATCTTATCATTAGGTACTTGTACATTTTTTATTTTTTATTTAAATTATTATGTTACATTTAAATATGGCATTAGCCTATAAAAAACATACTATAATGAATGGAAAAAAAAATTGAAGCGTCTAAATTTAGAGGCCAGGTGACTTATTATTCTTACTATTATTGGTCGACATCAAGTGCGACGATTTTATCGGAATTCGACGAGGACGTCGCGACGACGATTTCTCGTTTAAACAATATTTATTACACGGGTCGTGGCATCTTGACCGTACACGAGACATTGGTCACGCGATCGGAAGTCGTTCCCTTTCAAGCATAATTGTTATGCCGTCGGATGTAAAAAGTAAAAATAAACGCCGATCAGAGAATGAATATGAAACAAACGAACGCTGAATAAAACCACGGTGAAATGGTTGAAATTTACATATTATTATTTATTATTATTATTATTATTATTATTATTATATGGTCTGTTATAACTTGTGCACAGCGTTATTACGTGCAACACACAAATGAACGATGTGGTATTGTGGACTCGCAGCTGCAACAGCGACAATATAACATTATGGTTTTGCCGCCGATGCATAATACACACGGAATATACAATGCGTGCACACGCGTAAAAATCGGAACCACGAAATGGCGAAATCGCACAGATCGGTACGTTTGGAATAAAACGAAACCAGAAACGAAATATAAAAAAAAAGAAAAAAAATGCACATTCGAGCGCTTCCGACGATCAGAGCGGTTTATGTTTTTTATTCCCGTCTTCGGGTACTGTTCCATATAATGCGCCCAAGTGAGTACGAGTCGTTCAAAGAGTGTTGGTTTTTTTTCACGCACTGCTGATGGTATTTGTTTTAACTGTCACCGGATACCGTTGTTAAAATAAATCATAATGTTTATATGTCCCTTACGAATTGTTACCCGATAGTTTTGTTGTTTCCAACCGTCGGCCGGTTACCGGTTACGACATAATAATCATATTGTATACACCGCACAGACTGGTGATGATGGTTACCCGACCGTAATTTAAACTCGAAAAAATTTGATGTCATAACAATACGCCGTATTGAAATATCGTTCTACGGGACGAGCGCTCGAATCGTATTGTTTCGTTCCCTATGTCGTCTTTGGATTACTCGTTTTTAATGTTACAAGTCAGGACTAAAGTAATAATATTCTTGAACCGATTAAAGCGATTGGACGTGCTATAGACGATTGCATGGAGTAGGTTATAATTTGCATTATATCGACACCGAGAAAAAATGGACGAAAACATTTTCAATTACTACGGGATATAAGTTCTTTAAAAATTTTTGTTTTTCACGGGTAATATCGTGAACCGCATAAAAATTATACTGACGATATTATTTTATTCAAAAGGTACGAAAATAAATTGACATTCGTTAATATTCATAATGAAAATAAATTTCAACTCACTTTCGATAATCGGCGGGCTCGTCCTTTTTTTCTCGGGTACCTACACTCTTATTTTTCGATAACACGACCAACTCTTTTGAATTATTATAGTATTGTGATTTGTTTAATAACGAGTTTTTTTTTTATTATTATTATTTTACAAAATAACGTATTGTCTCGGCCTGGCCGTTCGAACCTCTACAGGGGCGGGGAAAAAAATCAATAATGATAACGTGACATGATCATTACCTGTGTTCTGGATCTATATATTACATCAGCACTCTTCGGACGCGGTCTTCTCTTGCGTCGGTGCACGTGGGCGACGAAGTGACGTGTTGCGGGTCACGGGAAAATCGCCGCGAAAACGATGGTCCATCCGAGGCGGCGATCACCGGTCACCGCGGTGGTTCATCTGAGCGCGCACTTCGGAAAACGCGGAAAACCGACGACGGCGAGAGATTGATGGCGCACTCGGTGGAAGTCGAATAAAGGGGGACGAAAAAAAAAAAAATTAAAAAAACCACGACGATCGTTTGACTAAACGCGGTTAGGGGTTTAACGACGTCGACGGGCAGTGGTGAATCACTGAGATGATAAAAATTTCGTAACGATAATAATTTACAACGATATCTCGCGACAACTGTGTTCGCGATAGAGCGTGCACGGTAAGCCGTGGCAGATAAAAAAAAAAAAAAACGGGCAGCGAAACGTACGCGAGACGGTTGCACGCGGGTCGACACCTGTACGAAAACTGAGAACGTCTCCGGCGGTTCTTTCACTCGCCGCCGCAGCGCCGGGTCTGGCACTCTCTCCCGGCGCAACCTGTTCGGCGCGCGCGCCGCCACCGCCGCCGCCGCCGCCGGGTGACGTTTATCATTTTATTTTTATTTTTTTTTTTTATCATTATTTGTTTTTACTTTTTTATTTCTTCCGTCCGAAACGGCCTTTAGTTGTCGATAACCTCGCACTTTAGTTGAGACTTTACATCAGACTTAAACTTTAAATTATGTACGTATAAAAAATAATGGGCAAGTTCCGTTCTCGAGGATCTCTGAGGATATGCGTTTTGCAATATGTGTCGGTTCTTTTGGTTTTGATTAATAAAGTAAAATGTATACCGGATAAATGTAATCGGTTTCTGTTAAAAAAAAAAAAAAAAATCGTAAATAGTGTACCGACAATTTGATCAAAAGCAGTGAATATCTATACACTGGACCTTTGCTTGGAATAGTTTGGTTAGAGAAATGATTTATCTCTTTTTTTGACATCAAACACACCTGTTTCCATCTTGTCCTAGGAACGAAGGGACAAAGTGATGATTTTCATCATCATCATTTCATATTACTGTTTTTTTTTTCGTATTTTATTTTATTTCATATCCGGTCATAGAGTTTAGACAGAACCACACCCTTGAGAGTTCTACCGGGACATTTTTGACGTCCACGACGCCGCCGTTCAGAATGCGTCTGTGGGGAGGGGGGTTGAACACGCGAGAACGTGGCAATTTCGTACGGATTGTTCAATACGAATGACGAACGTTTATGTTTTTCAATAAAATCGAAATTAAAAATGAAATTAAATCGCCGTAAGTATCTATTGTGCAATATCACTATTATTATTGCACCGAATGTTCACATATATACCGAATGTTCGTTTTGAAAATCACACTTTGTCCGCGTTATCAAAATATCTCCGGTCGGATCGTCTTTCGTTCCATCAGACACGTCATTTATTTCATTTTATTTTTCCACGCCCTGTTCTAATTATATAAATTTTACTTATTGTTCCGATTAAGTAACGGTTTGTGAAAATAAATATGAAAACGCGAATTAAAAATGTTTACCACGCACACTAGTCACTTTTACCGCGTTTAATAATTAATTAGTACACAGTTTTCAGTCGGTTTCAAATCCGCGTGCGTACGTAATGTTTTGACCGGGTATACGCATTAGCCGGATACTTTTTGTTTAGTTATGGTCTTGTGCACTCTTCAGACGTATAACTCTATTTTACACAATCCAATTTTACGTTCTCTGTTATGACGTACGTAATTATTAGATGGTACGTCGGTAATGATACAGGTGTTAATTGACAATGATTATTTATTGACGTACGAAACAAATTCATTGTATACGAGTCGCAGAAAACAAAATTAAAAATGGATGAAAATCCTACAATTTATGAAAATTGTGAAAATTGTGTTTTTAGCAGATTGTTATGTTCTCGTCAAAATGTGTTCCTTACTAAATTTGATTTAAAGAAAAAATTACATCCCAGTGTTGTAGATTTCGCAAACTTTTTATCATATTGTGTAGGTACAGAGTTTTGTGTTAAAAGTCACAAACAGTTATATCACACAAATAAAATCATCACTATACGTACTGATCGGTAAATAACTATACGACTTGACAATACTATTACATTGTAGTATGATACAAAATTATGTACCGGTAAGGGAGACGAACAATTTTATCCTTCATATGATTATATTCGCTGTCCGTGTAGGTACACTTTTCTAATTTAACATTAAATGGTCTAATGTATATAGTAACCAGTTGACCGGATTTAAAAGTGTACAACGATTGTACAGTGTGTGGAAAAACGAAAATGCTAGTAGTTATATTTTCAACACCGAATTATCGATAAATGAGAAATCGTGAAGTACACATTGTTATTATACTTATACACACAAATATTATAATAACGATTAGCAATGCCGTGTACATACACACTGTACACAATACGCTATTAGTCCGGCTGAAAAAAAAAAGAAAAAGACAATATAATACATTGCGGTTTATATGTTTTCGTTTCAAAATATATAAATCGAACGCATAGATCGTTATTGATATTGTTCTTATCTAACGAATAATTAACGAATTATCGATACGTTTTAAACCGTAGATTTTTAACTCGTCCGGGTAGGAAATCGGTCGGCTCGATCCGTGTTTAATAAAAACGATTCTGACGCATATACTTGTGTATATTTTTTTTGTAGAAACGATTTACAATAATTGTGGGAATCGCGATCGCTGCGTTTTGGTTGATACTTGATTCGTGTACATGACGTCAGTGAAAATAATCAATTGGAAAAAGAGATTTGTTCATAACGACGCGTGTCCGATAAATCGTGTCCGAGCTTTTCTTTATCGAGACGTCGTCTCATATAAATTGTGCATTGTAAATTAATCTCGCTGTTTGACCTATAAATTCTAATGTAAATATCACCGACCTTGATTACAATACGCGTATCAATAATACTGACGAGTAATGCACGAGTCCGCGATGCAAGAAAAATTCGTTTTGTTCCGAACGTTTTCTCGTTCGATTCCAACCCGACTCATCCGTGTTGACAGTGTTGAATCCAGGTATACTTCAGAGGGGAAATAGCTCCCCTGAAATTGTATTTGCCCCCCCCCCCCCCGCTATTAATTTTTTAAATTATACAAACATGAATCGTATTGCTATCAAATGTATAACTTTTTGCAACAAGAATGAATAATTATATTCATATGCAATATAATATTAATATTACATTGTATACCCGTTTAGTGTTGTCATAAACTTTTTAAGTATTATTTTATATGGGAAAATATAAAATTTCTTTCGTGTGTTGAATACTATATTGTTACTCGACAAAATACTTGTAACCTGATTATTTATGCATTGTTTTACACTAACTCTACAAATGTGATATCTCGTTTTGTATCCTTCTTTTATAATTTTAAAGACTTATAGTGTGAACTCGTATATAATTCGCCTTTTTGTATAATTTCTAGATTTAAATCACTTTTTACAGCTCGATAATTAAGTGGCAGCCTGAGTAAGTTAAATTACCAAGTTTGGTACAATTATTTTTGGGTTGATGTATAATATCTATGAATATAGTAAAATTGTTTAATTTGTATTATATTTATTCTATCTCTTATAGTGCTCTTATAGTGCTATCCATGCACGTATAGACGTCGATTAATCGGTTTGACGCCACGGACGTGAATTACACCGCAGTGTGGCAGTAGGGGTAAAAACACGATTCGAACTCAAATCCAAACCACCGTGCAATATATTATATATCGCATAGTTTGTACGTGTTCGTTCACCACGTGCAGGGCCGTCGAGTCAAGAGCGAGGAAGGCGGGAATAAAATATGTCTCTGGGCGTTATGCTGACCAATCGTCGAAAAAATGTAGACTTTATGATATCATAAAACCGCGTTTAATAATATCATGACGTTACCACCTTTCAAATGATGACAGTACCCTGTAATTAATAAAACTGGTGTCATTTTTAAAAACCACGGTTTAGTAATATGATATTCTATTGGCTATAAAACGTAAACGGATCGGATAGTGTGTAAAACAACGACCACGTCAGAAACGATTGAAAATTATCAATTGTTCGTGTACGACGCAATATTTTTCAACTGATAATACGATGTGACTTTTACACCATTTCGTGACATACGGTCTCTGCTAACCCGTTTTCCGGTTTAAAAATATGCGTACGAAACGGGCGGAACGTCATCACGGGTCATATCGATAAAAACTAGTGAGTCGACGAATTTACTCGTGTGTTGAGACCCCCAGATCCGATGCCGTGTCGCGTGTCACGTACGAGGAGAGTGTATTGTAATAATTAGGGCCCGGATTTATACTCGTATTCTCTAAAAACTTTAGAGATATGCACTATAAAATATGCATTTATGCTCTCATTTCGTGGAAATGTACCCTTGAAAATAAAAAAATAAAAATATGTAAAAAAATACAATTAGAAAAGTTTTTTATTTTCATTATTTTATATATATTATATATATATACACAATTTTTTTAAATGTATAAAACCGTATTATATTTATAAGATTCTTTTTGAAACAAATCATGCATTTAAAAACCATTCATGTGCAATCGAAAATCGTAAAATACCGAAATATGCAATACATGTCAAAAAACGGCAAAATATGCAAAAATATGCGAATTAAAACTTTGTATTTCGGATCTACGGACTATTTTTTTTTAATGGTCAAAATTAGTAACATTACATAAAATTTACACATATGAAATATGAAGTATTAAATAGTTTGATTAATTTGATTCAAAAAGCGAAGCTTGTGGTAAGGTTAGGAATCAAATGAGATATAAAATCGTAGACAAAAATAAAGACAACATAAAACAAAATAAAAATAAAATAGAGGATAATTTTACATTTAACACGTTAAGATAATATATCACTAATTCTAAATTTTAGGCATAACTAAAATACTTTAAAATTAAACAATAATATTTAAAATTACACGAGTTCACTTAATAACCAAGTTTTAACAGTTCTTTTTATGTACATATAGTATTATTATAGGTATTTTAGAGTGGAAAGATCAAATTTTTTTTTTTTTTTGTGCTCAAAGGCAATGAATTATACATAACTGAACCTAGGTAATCGACAAACTTCTGGCAAAATTGTTTATTTGTGCGTACTATATTGTACTAACATCACATGCTCTGAATTCTCTTTTACTTAGAAATTTAATTATATGTTGTTAAGAAATATTTAATATCAAACTATGATTCAAACTTGTAGCTGCTTTTTGGGCCGTTTGGAAAAAAAAACACGCAAACGCATATTATAAATCCGGGGGCCCCGATCGTAATACACGGACGAAATGGGACCGCGTATCGTCGTCGTCGTCATTGCCGGGCGCCAACATCAAAAACTATGACCGTCACCGACGACGTGAAGAAAAAACCGATTCGCGTCTCTCCGCCGGTGTGTCGCGGGCGCGTTTCATATTGCCTCCGCGGCCGCGGTCGTCGTCCGTGCGTTTTCGACGCCTTTTCTCCGCGCGCCGTACGCACAAATATTCGTCCCGTTTGGACGGTCGCCCGCCACGGCGAGCACCGCACGTGACGGCGACGACGACATCGTTGTGTGTGTACGTATCACTACCACACACCGTTGTCGTACACGTTTTTCGAATGTTCCGGTGTACGGAACGGGCGGCCAAGACACGGACGACGGTATCGATGTCATCGGAGTAAATAAAACGCGCTGACCGACATTGCGGTACGGCGTTCGACCCAACGATACATTATACGTTATCGTTATTATTGTGTACGCGTATTCGTATACAAATGTATATATATATATATATATATTTTATTTATTCGAAATTCATACATTGAATACTAGGCTGCACTGAGAATACTCGTGAGAGCGATCAAGAGTTCTTACATTTTTATAAAATAGTTTACAAAATGTTTGTGTACATTGGTAATTTACAAGAAATGAACTACCTCTACAATAAAATTCTATATATATATATATATATATATACACACAGGCCTATCTACTTCCGCCTAGGCAAACTAGGCAGCTGCCTAGGGGCGCTTGCCTTCCCGCGGCATGTGCTAAACACCCAAAAAAAAAAAAAAAAGTTAGCAGAAAAATGGGTTAACACGGAGAAATATTTAAATATTTCATTTACAGAATATTACTACTATGATGGAGTAACTTGAAAATATATTTAGCGTTAGCTATATAATAATTATTATGAATGTATCAAGTGATGAATGTGTATTGGAATCGTATGTTTTGTACGTAACGTTTAATGATAATTAATTAATAATAATAGTAGTAATTATTAACAGGTAATACTAATACATTGTATCTATGTAATATTATGTACTTGATGTTATCTTAAACATTAATAACAGTGATAGTATCTATTTATTAACTTTTTCATTCAAAAACACCTTCACAACATTGATAGTTTTGAATGTCTAACCGTTATCAAACTTTCATATTCTTTATAAATAATGTAAAAAATAATAATAAATTGAATAATAATAAATAAACTAGCGCTATATTTCTGTGTTATATCTCTAGTGGTTCACTGACGCAATATATTTTTATTTATCTATAGGTCAAAAAAATTTATAGGTTACACCATTTTTATTATAATTCAACATTTTTATTCAAAATAACTTAATAATTTGAAACATAATGTATGTTGAAGAGAGCTAAGCACCCCTTAAAATTGTATCTCCCAATTCATTAATTTTTTTCATTCATTAATTATTGGTAAATCGTTAACTATATTACATTAAAAAAAATATGTTACATGTAATTAATAAAATTCAGACAGTTTTTTTTTTTTTTAATTTTAAATTTCCTACTATAGTATAGATCACTTGAGTTGAACGTTCATATATTATTTTATAAATCGACGGCGACCATCCAAATGGGCATAAGCGCCAAAATTCATATAATACTTGGCTTTCAATTGATATAAATTGGTAATCAAAAATATAGTTGAATGATCATTTGAAATAGATTAAAATCTAACTTTGAGCCTTAATGACATTTTTTCGTGTTAAAAATATTCAACGATATGTTTAGTCACTGGTAACAAATTGTTTTTTAACTCTTCCGGATAATTTCGAAAATGTCACTTATGCACTTTTTGATTGTCACCGTCGATTTTTAGTTTATATTGACAATTTAAATGTAAAAAGTCATTCGACTTTCAAATATAATATGTCCCGCATCGGTGGTTTCAAAATCTGGCCACCCTAACCTAGGTCCGTCCGGTGTGTTTGTACGAGCGAAGCGGGTGCGAGCGACGGGTGAGGTCTGTGCCCGGTGACTGGGCGATATGTGTGCGTCAGTTGATCGTCAGCACATTTCGCGGTTGTTTACACGGTTTGTCATTACAACACCGCGATTATCGGTGTTGAGTACGCGTGATTTACTGTTTACACACCGAGTTCGCGTGTTCTACTTCATGACGCAGTGTGTCCAAAAACATTTTTTCGTATCGGTAGGCAAAAAAAATCCGTGATATTCAATCGGAAAAATCCCGCTTCACTCGGTTCCGTATAAAACGATGAAAAAGATAAAAATAAATGTGCCATACCGATGTAAGTTCGCGACATTGTAAAATAAGCCGAATCGAGCAAATTGTTCGGCAAATCGTATAAAATCCTTAAAAGGACGTTCACAGACAAATATAAATGTATACTAGTTTTCAATAAAAAAAAAAAACTCATTTTTAATGACGAAAAATTAAAAGGAAAATCGCATACAGTTTTATACTTAAAGTACAATAGTTTTAGCTTAACACGTGTGTTATTCTTATAACGTACTGTTTTTTCCAAGTGAATAATTATATGGTATCGTTACATTTCTTCATTTCACACGATCAGCTGAAAAGCTCGCTCAACATCATTCCTTTGTCAATATCAAAACTTTATGGCACTAAAATACTTTTGTTTGCTTTTACATTTTTAGTCAACTTTTTTTTTTATATATATATACGGAACTAGGTGGACGTTTATTGAAAGGATGTAAACATGGATGGGTATACGTGCTAACAATTTATCGAGTTATTTAAATTTCGAAAATAGATTTGAAAGATAAAATTAAAATGAATTTTTTCGAGGCACGACAACACGCCGTGTCGTGATATTAATACATTATAATCATACAGTGCCGTCGTTTTGTATTTGGTCTGTGAAATAATCAGTGGTGGATCCAGGAAGTAATTTGGGGGTAAGCAATAGTATGATATAATTTTAATGTGTGTATGTGAGAGAAGCTATGAGCGTCGATCCTACGAATTACTACCACGCTTCAACAAAAATGTTGTATGATAAGTGATAATATTTGTCAATATTCTATTAAGATAATCAGGTATTATGGGTGTGAGTGTTTTACTATGGGTAATTTTTTGGTGGGGCAAATGTCCCCTTTGCCCCCTCTTTGGATCCGCCACTGGAAATAATATTCTGTATATACAGTGAAACCTCTGAATACCGGACATTCTCGGTAGCCGAAATATTGTCCATTATTTAGAGGTGTCCGTTATTCAGAGGGAAAAATAAAAGAGGAGAATATGTACCTGACCCCGTAAAAACGTCCGCTAATTGGAGGTGTCCGCTATTCAGAGGTGTCCGTTAAGGGAAGTTTCACTGTATATACGTATGCAATCATTTCAAACCTTGTGTTTTAACACTTTTTCAATTGTATTCTACTAATATATAATACTTACCTCAATTTCAACCAAAGCACGCGTGCAACTCAATTTGAAAACTTTGCGAGGCACAATAAGGTGCGCAGTGTACAAATGATATCGTACTGGTCTGTCGCGAACGATGATTTTGCTCCTCTACTGCCCCTATAATTTATTTAAAATAAATATTTGATACAAATAAACAACGTTATTATACATCATGATCTCGTATACATTTATACGGTCGTTTAATACGAGTACAGCACACACTAAATAATATTATAAAAATTAGCTTTTATTTTTTTGCACACGTAAACAAAATTCAAAAGCGCCATAAAAAATATGACGTCATGTTTATTATTTGTGACTCGTTGAAAATCATGTCACCGACGTACATATTATTATAACGTAATGATTGATCATTCGTTGTTTTTAAACATTCGGAAAACTGGAATGTTTATCGCGAAGAAAAAATCGAATGTCTCTTGCGACCGTCAAATCGAGTCTAAATATTTTGACATGACTTCATTCGTTTAGTAATCTCTATTACAAGTCGCTGTTAAAACAATCGTATGCGCGCGTATATAGTTTTTACGCGATTATCGTATCGTTGTAGAAAAAAAAATCCGATCGCGTCTAGTCAGCGATTTTGTATTATTTCATTACTCGATGAGCGGTCCTCTTTTATTTAGCGGTCACGCCGAACGTACCTGCCTAGGCGTCACTGTTGACCGTGTCGACGGATACGCAAATCCTTCTCTGGTTCACCGTAGCCGACTCAAGTCCAAACCGATCGGAGTGGTTTTTTTCCCCCCCGATATCCAACATCCTTGCGACGACGTGATTTCAGCCCGACTAACTCGTGTCGTCCAGCACCGTGCGCGCGCGCGTTCAAACTCTTTGCGCGTCCCGCAAAATATGACAACGACGCGTCGTGTCGTTTCGTCAACACACGCCGCACCGGCCAACTCGCGCAAACACGACGGAAATACAAACACGGCCGCGCGAATGACGCTCGTACTCACAGGCGGTGTGGCACACGTCGCGCACGTCATCGATAACGCCGTGCGATGTGTGTACAGCGTACACAGTGTGTACTACACACACACGCACACATAATATATTTTTTTTCATATTTACAATATTATTTTAGAATATATTATGGGTAACATTGTCGTGTGCAAAATAGTCTTTTTATGCAAAGCCGTTTTGCATTTTTTTTTTTTATAATGATTCCTTGTATACAATATTTTTGGTTCTGCACACCGATAACATAAACCAATACACAATATACAAATTCTTTTTTTGAGTTATCTCTCATTATTATTGTCTTGCCACTGTTTCTATAGTCGTCTATACAATATACATTCTTATGTGCCCGCGAACAAATATTCATTTAATTTGCCCGCCGTACTACCAGCAATTCGGACATGCGTTACATATGTTGCCCATAATATTATATTCTAAAATAATATTGTCAATATGAAAAAAAATACACACGGATGAAGCCGGATGATTATAAAAAAAAAAAGCAAAAACGATTTACTAAGCGTAAAAAATATATTGCGCTCAACAATATTACCCATATTGTATATATTGTATATACCCATATTCTATAATAATATTTATGAAAAAAACAAAAATACACACGGGCGAAGCCGGGTAATTCAGCTAGTAATATGATAACTGAAATTAACAAAAAATACAAAAAAAAATCTACTTATGAAAAATCTAACTATAATCCCGGAATTGATTCATTACCTGGAAAAATTTAGCAACAGATTTCTCATTAAAAATAATTTTTGTAATTACTAAAACATAATTCTTAAACCTTTGTTATTTTAGTGTTTAAAATTATGAGTTTATATTAACAAATAATAGTAAATTCTGTTAATTTTAAATAAAATATAACAATAAATAAAATCCTGTTTTGTGTTTAATTAATTACTATTAAAAAAAAGACTAAAAAGCTTTTTGACATGCGAGGCAAATAAAACAATTTTGATTCAACACGCAGTTATCATAAGGTTCACCATCCCTGGTGTATACTATGCGCGTAATATGTTTCCGCTTGTGTGCGGCGCCGCGTTAATCGTTTTTGTTTTCTTTTCTGTTTTGAAAACCCAAACCCCCGAGCGGTAACCGATGATGTGACCATGGGCGTTTTCATGGGGGGTTTATGGGGAATATGGGGGTTAGACCCCCTCCCCATGCCGTTTATATTAGTTCAAAATATAAGTATTGATGGAGGCATTTTTATGGTAAACTTTTGAGTATTTTGTATAAATAATACATTTTAATCAATGAATAATTATATGAATCGTTATCATTTGTCCGTATTACGAACGGTGTACAGATAATTAATGTACTAACGGTGTAGACATTAGACGTTGATATTTTTATAATTCGAAAATCGATACTATATTTATGAGAAATCCAAGTTCAATGCGTACACAGAAGTACTTAGTAAATAGGTACCTACGTTATAATGTGAATGGAGGTGCGGAAGCATTGGCTCCACAGCTCAATCCGCAATATATTTTCATATACCTTCCATCGACAAAAAATCATGAGAACGCCATTGGACACGGCTGGGCCGGAATTCCCCGCGATGCCGTATAATCACGAACGTCTCGATGATCCTTCGCCGTCGATCTGGCCCCACAGCTCCCGTTACGATTCGTGTCCTAGTTCAAAATGATTTTATAACGTTTCATAACGAATTCCAATAACACTAATATTCGTTTTTACTTTTTTCGATAGGTTTTCACTTTAAAATTTTTCATAACGAATTCCAATAACACTAATATTCGTTTTTCCTTTTTTCGATAGGTTTTCACTTTAAAATTATATTTTTTCACTATACCCACTACTAATACTATAGTAAATAATAAAGCACGGGAACAACACGACCCCTCTTCATTTGTAACGTCATTGGTAAATATTTACTGTGGTTACTGTAGTTATATGATAATCATCACAACCGTTTCAAAAATCTAAAATAAAAAATTTCAAAACATTAATTTTCATATAAATTACGGATCTGAACGACAGTTGTAGGCTCGAATGGAAAACACTGATCCAAAATTGAATCGACGTATGTGTTAAAATTGGAAATAATCACGATTTATCAATAGAATGCTAACAACAGCAAACATATTAATACATTTTGATTTTTTTAATGATAACTCAACCAGGTTAAAACGTCTAGTTTAATTTAATTCATACAAACTAAATATGATTTTATTGTAACTTTTGTTAATTATCATTTATCACCATGTTCGCTGTATAATCTATATTAGTTTAATTCGTATTTTTAATCTATTCACTTTTTATATACAAGTATATTATTAACATATTATCAATATTATCAATATCAGTTATAAGTTAAAAACATTGTTATTTATTCATTAGTTAAATACCTACTATATTTATAATACTCATCCGTGTTATATACATCTACTGTACTCGTTTGCCCTAGCGGGCGTTATTATTAAATAATAAATAAATAAATAAAAGTTAGATTCGCAGGAAAACGTTGAGCCCGAGGGTGCAAAAGTAGGCCACTTTGCATCCCCCTCTTAGTCGCACCTGTGTTGAGCAGTAGACGGTTAGGTTCACGTCGTAAGTCACTGCGTATATATATATATATGTATATATCTTTGCGCTCGTTGCACTGTTGCATGCTAAGCTGTACGGATAAAAGAACGATACGACAATGATGATGATGATGATGATATCAATAGTAATAATATTACATCGCACCGTGTTTTTTACGGCTCCGGACCGAGAGAAGTCCGAACGCGACCGGTAATGGAATCATCAACGTCCACATTCCTGTGCGAAGCCCGACGCTGTCGACCGTTCATATTTATTTATATATAAATGTGTGTGTGTGTGTGTGTGTGTGTGTGTGTGTGTGTGTGTGTGTGTGTGTGTGTGTGTGTGTGTGTGTGTGTGTGTGTGTGTATGTGTATATACACTTTGTGTCGGCGCGAGGACGAAGCTGAAGACCCGGTGTAACGTCGGTGCGCGCTCGCACACGTCATGATATATCTCATGACGTCGTGTTATATGGCGATAATGGATTGTAATGCCGGCTGTAGTTCGACAGCTCCTGCTCTCGGTCGTCATCCGAGTTTTACGGCTTGACGTCATACGGTGTTATCATCGCTTTATCGTGTACAGTGAGTTTTGCGATGATCAACAGATCAGAAATTAAACCCTGACGTAATGCATGAATTTGAATTTTCGTTTTTTTTTTCCTGCGCATGGTTTAAACTCAAATATAACGTACAACGCGTCATAATAAACTAAATTTTCGTATAAAACAAAGCAATTTTTTTTCTGTGATTTTTTGAATTTTCAATCTTCTTAAAAAGCAAATACACAATGAAAAAGAATATTTTTTTTGAAAAATAATTATAAAGATTTAATGCTATGAGAAACATTTTATTATTTTTCAAATTTTGATTTATATTCTCCCTCGTTTTATCGGGTTATTATAATTAAGATGTAATTGCTATCTAGGCAAGCTAGAAGCTCAAAAATCACGTTGATAAAAAATAATAATGGAGGAAATTCTGTTTTTCATAAAGATTTAGTTCTATAAATATATTTTAAAATCTGAAATAAGGAGGCCTGTAGGTATCATCATATATAAGGTACAGGATTAAACCGCAATGGTCGGGTCGTCACGAGACACTGTATATGCTGCACACCGTTTTGTACCCGCACGCGTCAAGTGCACGCAGTTGTGCCCGACGTGTTCGTACACGGACCGTTTCACAGAACAGAAGATTTTCAATGTTATTATTAATGTTGGTCCACGATATCTATATCGTATCTTACTTTTCAATATTAAATGTTATCGATATAAAGCGATATCGTTAAAATCCAATCTTTTTACTATATACATATTATATAAGAATTTAGTTATTCGTATGTAATGGATTATTATTTAATATTATTAATATTGTCTATGAATATTATTATCTAATAACTATTAGATGCCAGGTGATGTTGCAAATATTAAACTTCACTTTTGGAGCATTGCTAATAGAGGTAAGATAAAAACTTGTAATAATTTTCTTTATACTTTTATCTTTTATTTTCATCGAAATGACCGTACTTGGTGCCAGTCGGTTGATAATTCCCGTGCATTCAATTCTAAACATCGATATAACACGATACGATATCGGGAAAAACTACACGATATCGATATTGAAAATTATATCGTCGGCCAACATTATGGTTATTATGCGTTTTCTTTCGTGGCGGCGGCGGTGCTGCGATTGACCGGTGTGTTATTATCGCGGATCCTAAGGGCTCGTCGAACCCGGTGGTGCACACACGAACAGCGTGGCATAACGTAATAACGCGTGTTTCGTGTACTATTATTACGATTTGAAAAAAAAAGAAGAAGAAGAAGAAGAAGAAAATAGATTTATAAAAACGTTATTACACGTTTGGCGCTCCGGTCTACGTCGTAACGATAATATTACCCGTTCGTACGTACGCGATGGACGGACCGTGAAGAATCGTAACGAACGTAATCGATAATGATAATGATAATGATCATATTATACCTCGCCAGCAGCGCGTCCGGCCGCGCCAACACTCGCACGTATCGCTTTTTTGGACAACGACGCCGCTCGGCCATCACGCGACGGCGTCTTACGCTCTTCGAGTCGGTATTTAATTGCGGAAAAATCACAGTTCTGAACGGGAAAGCACGACGCTGGCGTGAGTGAAACTCACTGGCGAATTCCAGTTTCAAAGGCCTGGTCGGAATTTTAATTTTTTTTTTTCTATATTTAAAACGATATAAGGTACGCGTCCATAGGTAAGTATCGTGCGTATTGGACGAATCATATGGAACATATTTAAGAATTTTCAGACATAAGTATAGTAAGTTATACATATAGTATACATGTATTACTAGGTATTTAAAAAAAAAAAAAGCCGGTAAGACAATGGTGGTGGAAGTTCGTCCATCGTCGCTCCGCTCCTCGGACAAGATTATGGTGATGAGTAGAGATACAGGAGTTGGGTGGGATACACGAGATGTATTGATAGATTAGGCATTATAGGATAGATTAGGACATTATTTTATATTATAAAAAAAAAAAAAACGATTCTGAACGAAGATGAATTGTCAGTGAATAATATGTTTATAGTAAATCGTAATTTAACGCCTGAATTTTTGTAGAAATTACAGTTTCAGACGCCCGTTAAAATTTTTTAATTGAACCGATCATGATATTTTTATACTTTTTGCAAGAAAAACTTATGAACACCCTTGTATTAAATTTTCATTTCTTAACTTTGAATAGAAATTTTTTATACATTTTCAACTACAAATGTTGTCAATTTTTGAACTTCAACTGCATATAAAAAATAGTCTAGGATATATTATATTTAAATATTGTAATATATTCTATTTTGAAACAAGTATTTTATTTTTCAATTAGGACGCATTTGCATACGGCATGGTCAGTGTTGTAAAGTATTTGAGTAAAAGGATTTGGGTAAAAGTATTCAAATACTTTTTGAAGTATTGAATACTTTTTTAAATACATAGCAAATATACATGATTTTGACGAATTTTGTCAATATTAGCACTTATAAACGCTTATAAAAAAATTTTGTGCCTATGTATTTTTATAATTTTTGAATGGGAGTTAGAACAACTTATGTGGACCCTTCTATTAAATTTTCAAGTATTTCGTCCGAGCTACATTTTTTTTATCAACATTTATAAAAAAAAAAATAAAAAAAATCGAATATTTCAAATGCCTATAAATTGATTAAAAATGAGTGAAATCTTTTGAAAATAAAATTATATAAAGAAAATGCCAATATAAACAACTGATAAAATTTTCAAGTTTCTACAACTTATACTTTTTGAAAAAAAAACAAATAGCAAAAATCGTTTGAGGCTAAACCGTTGTTTAACGTGTTTTTGTAAAAATTTAAATTTCAAACACTCATAAAATTTTTTTGTCTGAATCCGGTAGAGTTTTTTTTGCAGATAATTGAAGAAAAACTAATGAAAAACCTTGTACCAAATTTTCAAAACTTAGTTATAAAAGAAAAAAATTTTACGATTTTTCAACAACAAAATTATTTGCAAATTTTCGCAATTTTTACATATTTCGTATAAATTGGAACTTTGAGCACTTATAAAAAAAAATTGTGACTTACGATTTTGGATTTTTTTTTTATCAGTTATGGAACAACTTATAAGAAACCTTGTATTAAATTTTCAAGATTTTCTGGCAAAAAAAAAAAATTTTATCGTTATTTTAAAAAAAAAATACTTAAAAAAATTGAAAATTTCAATTGTCTATAATTATCTCAATAAAAATCAAAATATTTTGAAAATTTAACGGTGTATAGAGAACGCTAATCTAAACATTTGGTGAAAATTTCAAGTATTTACATCGATTAGTTTTTGAGTTATAGCAAAATAAAAAATTTGATTTTGTCGAACACTAGTTTTGCGTAAAATATACCGTTTTTCCCTCATTTTTTAAGGGTTTTTCCCGGCGCGTTAAAAAAATATTGAAAATTTTTAACTTTTGACCCCCCAAAGTACCAACTAGATTCAATTTCCTTTCAGAAAAGTTGCTATATAAGGCAATCAAAGCATTTTTACTGCCCCAAATCGTGTCGACAGACACAAAAAAAAAAAAAAAAATAAAAAAAAAAAAAAAAAAAAAAAAAAAACACACACATCATTGTAAAATCAATACATTCTTCACTCCGTTCAGAATCTAAAACTTATAGTAGCTATAAATTTTTATAAATAGTTACTTAAATACTGAAAACTGGCCAATGTGTCCATGTAATTTACATACACAGAACAAAAAATAACAGTAAAATCGACAAAGCATTATGATTATTTTTTGATGAAGATGTATGTATTGGTATAACAATAATTGCATTGATTTGAACAAATTATATTGATTCTATGCAAAACCCGTTTGTTAAATTCATAATTTTTCTTTAAATTAATGAAGAACATTTTATCTATTATTCTAGGTAAAGTATATAAAAATTCAACGATAGTTTTGTTAATTTGACAGGGTCCATTTATACGGCCCCCTATTTGGAATTTTTGAATTCTGTTTTCACGAATCGTTTGTGCATCGTTTGTGCACGAATGTGCACGAAACCCCGTCGTTTGTGCACAATTATTTCCCGAGATATCGAAAAAATAAATTCTGGCCGGTAGTTGGGGCCGTTAAAACGGCAGCCCCCTCTTCGATTTGGAATTTCTTAAATTCTGTTTGGGCAGATCGTTTGTGCATCGTTTGTGCACGAAGTTCAGTCGTTTGTGCACAATTATTATTTCCGAATATATCGCAAAAACATATTCTGATGTGTTGGTGGGGGGAGGGGGAGGTTGTTGAAACAGTACCTTCCCATTTTACAATTTTGAATTTCTGATTGTGCTTAATTTACTTCTGCAGAAGTAATTAAGTGTTTATTCTGCACTTGACATTTAAGTAACGTGTAGGTATTGTATCAACACCAAACTCGTCTAAGCTGGAAAATAACGTGCAAATGTGTATAATATCAACACCATTTAATATTGAATCGACAGCAGTTTTCTATGTGTGTGAAGTAAAACCAATCTTGTTAGATGATGAGCCTTTAAGCTGGTACCAGTTGTTCAAGGAAAAAAAATAACTAAATAAATTTAGGTAGAAAAATTATAGTTAAAACAAACTTATTTTAGTTGCATGTACTCAGTACCTACCGTAAAAATCATAAGTAGCCGCCAATTTTTTTTTTTTTAATTTTATTTAATTTTATTCATAATTATTGGATTATTATTAGGGATCGGGACTTCTAGGAGTCTGCATGTTTTTAAATAATCACTGTCACCGGTTCAAACCTCGGTCACGAGCACGGGTCTCGGTCTCTCTCTCTGGGCGGAAAAATTCGAGCACTAATTTCCGCTATTACACCAGTATTTAGTGCTCAATTAGTGCTATTCAACCATACTATTTTCAAAATTAGTGCTAAGACCAGTAAAAAGTTACAGGCGGGCTTATCTTTCTCCGCTAACTTCACGTAGCGGGCTGACTATCAGCACCAAAATCCGCTATAGTACCAACATTTAGTGCTCAATTAGTGCTATTTAATGGTGCCATTTTTAAAATTAGTGCTAAGACCAGTAAAAAGTTACAGGTGGGCTTATCTTTCACCTCTAAATTCACGTAGCGGGCTGACTATCAGCACCAAAATCCGCTATAGTACCAATATTTAGTGCTCAATTAGTGCTATTTAATGGTGTCATTTTTAAAATTAGTGCTAAGACCAGTAAAAAGTTACGGGGAAGCTTACCTTTCTCAGCTAACTTCACGTAGTGAGCTGACTATCAGCATCAAAATCCGCTATAGTACCAATATTAAGTGCTCAATTAGTGTTATTTAATGGTGCCATTTTTAAAATTAGTGCTAAGACCAGTAAAAAGTTATAGGTGGGCTTATCTTTCTCCGCTAACTTCACGTAGTGAGCTGACTATCAGCATCAAAATCCGCTATAGTACCAATATTTAGTGCTCAATTAGTGCTATTTAACTTGATCATTTTCAATATTAGTGCTGATTTTTGCTTTATATGATAATTGGAAAGAAATTGAAAGAAATAATAAAATATTGTACATTTTGGAAATTTCCAATCAATTTTTTACAACAATTTTATCGGTATAATGGGATTTGTTTTTTCATTCAACAAAATTTTGAATTCTATTAAATATTTCACTCACAAATTACAATAATCAACTTTCTAACTTTGATCAATGACTAAATTTTACCTTTGAATTTTCAGTTGTACATAAAATATGTTTAACACGCCACATAAATTCAATTATTGAAATATATATGTACAACAAATCATATAAAGTTTTGTAGGTACCTATGAAGTTTTATTTATTTCGATATAAAAATTTTATTGACAATTTAAAATTATTTTGATAAAAAAGATGTGTAATGGTTAAATAATTGTTACTTCACTAATTATTAAATTTATGCTGTATATAGCATAAGGACTACCGCGACTGATGTAGATGATCGAACTGACTTTATTTTTTTGTTTAGATCATTATGGACCTATAAAATATTTTAAATTATAAGATTATGTTATTTTATATTTAACTTGAATCATATATTAATAAAAATGTTTTCACTCACTTCCCAATAAAGATGACTTCTTTTAGCATAGCAAATATAATGTCCAAGAGCAGAAGTACCATTTAAAGGTGGATTATAGGCTACAACACCTCTTAACATTATCGATTTTTTATTTATTTCCACGATGTTCGGTATTTCACATAATTTGCAGTTCAGAAATTCATTGGGAAATAGTTTATTGTTATCTGTTGAACACGAGAACGACAAAATATACAGAGGTCCGAACAATTTTTTGTATGTTAAACTCCCATTACATTGTTTATTATCATTTACTTCCTTACATATTTTGCTTACATATTCGTACTGCGTATAATAGTTAATTTTTTGTTGGAGATTATTAATTGATTCATTATGAAACTGGAGAAGTAGCGATGGTAATCTAAACTCTTTGTTTTTTTTAGAACAGTTGTGGTTAGAACAAATTGTTTTTTCTATTACCGATTGGAAGTTTAATTTTTCTAAAATTTCTATTATATTGCAATCGCAGTTTATACGAACAATGTTATTTAGTAAATTTTCTGCAGGAAATATGTTTCTTAAAATTTCAAATCGGGAATTCAATATCGTTTTACCAATTTTATTTTGTTTGGTTATTTCAAGGGCCAAACTTATTACTGGTTTAATTGCCATGGCCTCAAAATTTTCCAATGAGTTTCGAAGATGTAGACTGTCACAGTATGCGACACCAAGAAGCTGTAAAAGTGAGTCGAATGCACACGTGTTTGATAATGTATACGTTTTTCCTAAATCATTTGGGCAAATTGTTCCTCCAATTATAATATTACCATTTGGAAGTAAACCCATTTTTGAAGGAGTAAATACATTTTCAAGGGGAATAGTCATCCATTCAGCATCGGGATTTAAATATTTACTTTTTTTCATCGGTATCACAGATTTTATAATTGAGGTATCTTCATTATTTTTATTTTTCAAATCAAAATGAATTTCTTCAATTGGTTCTGTATTATAATTGTTAACAGAATTACATGATTTGACTTCGGAGCAAACTGTTCCATATTCATTATCATTTAACTCATTTGTAGTGTTATTTATTTTTGATGGACATCCTTTTCCGTACCAATTTTCATATTCGTTTAAAACTTTTGTCATATTTGATTCTGAACCCAGAGGAGAATTTTCATTTTTATCTTCATTATGGTTGTTATTTTGAAAGTATCTCAGTCCCGAAGCCAGTTTCAACGAACCTATGGTTAATTGATACCATATATATATTAAATATAAATTTAAAAAAAAACTAAATATTGATAGGTAATAAAATAAAAACTAAAAAGACAAAATTAATAATCAAAAAATCAATAAAAATAATATATAAATTTATTATAAAATTATGTTTTTAATCGATGATGATAGATTGTTGAAATTTATGATTTTCTAATCGGAATTCATAAAGTTTAATATTCTTTCTAAATTAATTGTTATCAGCATTGTAAATTATTCATACATAATAATTTTTGAAGTATATTTTGGTATTCAAGATATATTTATTTTTTAGTATTTTCTAAATATTCCGAATAATTTTTAAAAGTGTTTTAAACAACATTTATGTACAATAAAAAAAATGTGCTAATACTTTACCTTCAAGAAATAATGAGTGACTTTTAATAAAATCATCGATTCTAATATTTTTTTCAATTCCCGATCTATTTTTTATTTCATTAATGTGACTCTCAACTGAAGCCGACGAAGCTGTCAAATTTCCGTATCCAAAAGAACTACACATTATAGATGACCAAAGTGGTAACCTTTATTAAAACAAATAAATAGAAATTTATAAGCAAATTGATCAAATTAAAACATAAATAACTTCACAATAACGTAATTTTTTACACATATTAATATCATGGTTGTAAACATAAAACTGTGTTTTATTTGTGTTTTAAAATGTACAACAATTATCTATAACAAAACATAAAGCTAATGCTAAAATGTATTTAGTAAGTAACCATTGTATAAAATATCTATCAGGTCGACTTTAATAGTATTTTTAAATGGATTAAAATTTAAAATTAAATTTATTTAAATTTAAAAGAAGGTATTTATTTTAATTATTGACAGCTAGCTACATTTTTCTTTAAAATAAAACAAATTTTAAGGTGAAATCAGTTATACAAATTAAATTAAATAATACATTTAAACATGTTTAAGACACATTTCTACCCTGATTATTAGGTATATGTAATTAAATAATATAATAAATTGTTTTTGAATTTCAATATTAAATAAATACAGTATTTTAAAATATTTCAAAACTTTTTATGGAAGTCAATAATTATGTGTTTAAAGTAATTGATAATAGTTATTATTTGGTACCGAAAAGTTTTTCAAATAATATTATACCAATATGAATCAATATAAATCAAATATTATATTTTAATCAATTATATTAATAAATAAATAACATGGTAAGGTTATTCTAATAATTATAAACTTACTTGTAACATAATTGTTTGAATGGAGTCAACAGTTTAGGTAAATACATTAAATTATCTCGTGAACCACATGTTTCTGCTAAATCTGATGCTGATATTAAAATACTTGAAATCCAATTTTTTATTTCAATCGAACAACATTGCTCTAGGTCATCATTTGAATCTTCCAGTTCAGTATTTGTACAATCTTCAATTTGTAGATTTATAACATTATTGACAATTGATTGCTGAATTCCACATGCAAATCGTTGCACTAAAAAATGTTTTGCATCTTCAGATGGTATATTTACGTTTCTTAATTGTCCTTCATATTTTGCCAACATAACAATAAAAATATTTTTAATAATTAATTTTGCCTCGTTTAAATCTGTAGCCATTGCCAACTGTCCAATCGCTCGTACATAAAATTCTTTGACTCTTCTACGAATATTTAATTCATTTAACACTTTCCATCGAGTAATAAATTTTAAAACATGGGCAATATCAACACGAATAAAACAGGTTGGTAATTTGTTATCTTTAGGTTTATTCAAAAAATTTATACATCTTTCTATATAAGTTGAACTCCCTTCACTACAACCAGAAAATGCCAAACAAATTGCATTTATTAATGCCATAGAAAAGTCTACGACTATTTCTTTAGGTGGTAAAGCTCCACTTCTTTGCCACTCTAAGAGCCAATAAGATATTGCATTGGTATTATGTGCTTCTGACAGCATTTGTGCTACTGAAACTTGACCTTCGGGTTCATTTGGCAATTTTATAACAATTAAGTAAAGAAAAATGTACTTAGATAATCCAGAAGGTCGATCAATTTTCCTCACAACATTACCAGTTGCATCTATAGAAATCTTAGCAGCTCGTTCATTCTTGACAAATGCATTATATACTCTTAATTGATCTGGAGTCCAATAATGAATAAAAAAAGGTTGCATACCAATATTTTTTATAATTGATTGCCAAGGATCACAGTTCTGCATGGCATTCAATGACAAAAGTACATTTGAATCATGACGGCTTTCACAACGTTTTTCACTTTTAGCTTTTCTGATAGTAGCTAATCGAGGAAGTAAAGGGCTTTCAGCGACAAATAGATCTTTAGATAACTGGCTAGATAATTCTTTTCTACATAAAGATGAGCTGGAGAATGTGTTTAATAGTTTTGTGGATATCTCTTTTCTACGAATACCTCCAAAACGTCTTTTTTTTGTATGCTGTACGTCATTATTCCCAAATATATACAATGTAATATATAAACCACATTCTAATGGATCTGCCAAACTTTTATGCTTTAGGACCTCTCCACGTATTTGTGTAAAACATTTTATATCTGTACACGTGGCAGTAAAATGGAAAAAATATTCAGAATTTTCATTAAGAGGAACTTCATGAGACTTAAACGACCATGCACAACTAAATCTTAATTGATCATAAATTACATCAGATATTGTATTGGTCCAAATGCCAGGCTTTAATTTATTTAATATTCCATCATCGCGTTGCATAAGTTTCCATTGATCTGCTGTTATGAAAATTGTATGAACTAAAGAAGAATCTGTATTCGAGGATTCTTCATCTAAGGAGCTGTTTAGATCATTTTTAGATGGATCAGATGGATCAGAATCATTTAAATCTTTAAAAGTTGTTTTAATATATTGTTTTTTATTATTGAAAAAATCTTCAAAATCTGGAGAAAATTTATGAATTCGTGTCCAAAGTGCTTTTGGATGAATATTCCAATTATTGTCTTCAATCAAATTTTTCCATAAAGAACTTGACGGGACTATTAATTTATCATTTATAATAATTTGATCTTTGAAATCTTTTAAAACAGAACATAATTCGTTATTTGAAACTGTGGGTTTTCTGCCTCGTTTCATCATTTATCTATAAATAAATAAAAAAATAAAGAAAAATACTTGGAAAAAAACTCCCTATATTCAATAATTTTTGAATAATAATGAAAAAACACTCGATATTTAAATTCAAAAAATTGTAAAAATATTTTAAATAAAACAAATATATATCAATAGAAGAAAGTTAAGAAATAGAGGTACGTTACGCTAGCACCACAACCTAAACAATTTTCTTTTAAATTGGTTCCATACTTTAGTAACCAATTCGTAACCATTCGTAACCACGATTTTGGAATTCGTAACCTGAACCAAGTACCGGAAAAACCGTTTTCCGCAAACGGGTGCCAGTGTAACGTTATGCCAGCACCCGCACATCGAAATAATGTACTCAGAAAGTTCAAAGTTAATCTAAGCTTTAGTAACCGATTAGTAACCATGATTTTGGAATTCGTAACCTAAACCAAGTACTGGAAAAACCGTTTTACGCAAAGTTTTGTTATTTTATATTCGATACACAAATTGAACCATAATAAATATTAATTTAATGTAATAAAAATAATAATTTAATAATATTAAAAAAATTAATAAATAACTAAATGTTAACAAAATAAATTAATAAAGATACTAAATTCAAATAATAAAAAGCCGGTAAGACAATGGTGGTGGAAGTTCGTCCATCATCGCTCCGCTCCTCAGACAAGATTATGGTGATGAGTAGAGCGCGGATTTTTATGAAAAAACATAGTATATAGTACGAAGTATATGATGACACAAAAATGAAAATCCAAAATATAAATGCGTCCAAAAAATTAGACATTGAAGTTATCATTTTTACAATTTAATACAATCAATTATATTATGATAAATTATTTTTTATTTAAAAAGAAGTTACAAACTTAATTTTTTATTTTTTATTGTTTTTTATATTTTAACAGTGGAACAATGTAAAGCACTATTTACTAAAATTTTTTTATTTCACATAAAGTACATATCAAGGTTTTGATTATAATATGGTTTGGTATACGTGATTTCAAGACATAGGTTATCCTATAGTAGTTCCTATATCTTTTAACATCTTATAAAAAAAAATAATAACAAAGGTACTTCAATAAAACATATTAACAAGTATATTTTAAATTTAAAGCAAAGCGAAGAATGCTTGTTTTTAATATGACATAGATAATTTATTGAATTATTTATTTGATACATTTTTAGATGACAATAAAAAAAAAAGCCGATAAGATAATGGTGGTGGAAGTTCGTCCTTCGTCGCTTCGCTCCTCGGACAAGATAATGGTGAGGAGTGTATAGCACTTTCTATCATGGGATCACCTAACCTAACCTCGGACAAGATATTGGTGATGAATGTATTAAGTTTTAAAGAAATGATGACTCATTTCTTTAGTATAAAACGATTCTGAGCAAAGCTTCAGTGTAATATAATATATTATTATTTAAATACTGTTTGCGTATTTTACGGTTATTTATATAATTTTTGGTGAGTTTTTTTGTAATTAAACCCTCATAAAATATTCAATTAGATATAACTCATTTAAATTTCAATTATTATAACAATTTTAACTCATTAGAAATAAACTTAAAAGAAATCAGACAATATCGAAAAAAATCGTATAATAATTTATTAATGTGTGTATAAAAAAAAATCCTGACTAACGATTTTTGAACTTTTGTTAGGATAATTAGGTAGGTATATGAGTAAGGTCATATTAAATTTTCAGAACTTTTTGTCAAATATTTAAAATTATATTACATAAAAACTTTCAAACAATTTGGTAAATTAAAAGTTCTATATTTAAGTCAAAAGTGCTTTAATTGTTCTGAAAATTTTGTCCAATATAAAAAAGTATGTATTTGATAGTAGATAAAATTTTCAAGTTTCTAGCTTCAATACTTTTCGATTTATGACTAAATACCTAAAATCTGAACAGTGAAAATCTCGTTTACGGTGGATTTTTACCGATTTTACCGTTTTTACTCAGTTTTTCGATCGTTATTCTTGATTACTGGAAAAACTATGAAGATTTTGGAAAAATGACCTCTCTAAAGTACCATCTCAGTTCAATTTCGAATCTAAAGAGTTGCTGGACGAAACTTTTGGACAAGGATTTCTATACGAAAAAGTGTTTACAGAAAAAAAAAAAAAGAAAAAAAAAAAAAAGAAAAAAAAAAAAAAAAAAAAAATAAACATCATTGTAAAACCATAAGATCCTTCGCTTCACTCAGAATCTAAAATTACCATCCAATTAAGTGAAAAAATTATATGACTTTTTTAACTATTTTTAATTAGTTAAGAAACATATTTTTCATTCATTATTTTATATTGATATTATATTTTTTTAATGTATTTTTAGATTCTGAGTGAAACGAAGAATGTATTGGTTTTACAATTCTGTGTTTTTTTTTTTTTTTTTTTTTTCATTTATGTATGTAAACACTTTTTCGGTTAGATATACTGCACCAAAAGTTTCATTCAGCAACTCTATAGATCGGAAAAGATCCCTAGATGGTACTTTTAAGAGGACATTTTTTGAATTTCTCAATAGTTTTTCCAAGAGTAGGCGTTAAGTACCGAAAAACTGACAAAAAACGGGAAAAATGCCGTATTCTGGATTTTCGTGAAATCTATTTTAGTTTTTTAGCCATAACTCCATCAATAATGGCACTAGAAACTTGAAACTTATATGTACTATTAAAAATCATCACACAAACACTCTATAAAAATTTCAAAAACATTTAACCAATTTTGAGCTAAATATAGCACATTGGAAATATTGGAAATTTCTCGTTTTTTGTGAGTTTTTGCTTCGTAAAATTTTAACCTTTAGATATTAAGAGCTGAAAATTTTATGCAATAATACTCATATGTATTCCTAACGATGATGAAAAAATATCGAAAATCATAAGTCACAATATTTTTTTACGAGCGTTTAAAGTTTGCATTTTGATGGAATTTTTTATTTTTACATCAAATTACACACTTAAACGCATGTAAAAAAATTTGGTACAATATATTTATATGAAACTTTCTACATACCTAGATAATGACGTGGTGAATATTTTGGTGCAATAAAATTCTTTACGGGTTAGTAATTTAAAATTTTACAAGGATTTGAGTGAAAAAAATCGGAAGAAATACGGACAACATTTTACTAGAAACAAAGGAATACATACTTTTATGAAATCGATTATAGTTTTTTAGCTATAACTTCATCAAAAATAAATCTAGAAACTTGAAACTTTTACCACCTACTAAAAATACTTACGCGAACACTTCATACAAATTTCAAAAACATTTAACCAATTTTCAGCTAAATATAGAACTTTGAAAATATTGGAATTTTCTCGTTTTTTGTAAGTTTTTCCTTTATAAAATGTTAGTCTTTGGATATTAAGAGCTGACAATTTAAGACAATCATACTCATATGCATTACTAACCGTAGTGAAAAAATTTCGAAAATCGTAAGTCATAATATTTTTTTACAGTCGCTCAAAATTTGCATTTTGATGGAATTTTTTATTTTATATAAAATTTTATATACTATCCACTGAGTTTTACTCAGAATCGTTTTTCCGAATGCAATGTTAAATCATTGCATTCAATTGTAAAGTACCACACAACTAAATTATCGTAATCCAGGTGATCCCATAATAGAAAATGCTATACACTCATCAGACTAGAGCGTGAATTTATATTCCCTTAAAATAGTCAAAATATGATACTCGAAAATTTATACTCGTAATATTCTCTAAAAACATTAGTAAAATATAGTATCAAAATTTTTTTAATACCTGCATAATATGTACTTATATGTAAAACAAATTTAATAAATAATATTTAACAAAATCAATAACACTATTGAAATAATAATTGATAAAATATGATACTTTAACCTTATTTTGGATTCTGAGTGAAGCGAGGATCTTATGGTTTTACAATGATGATTATTTTTTTATTTATTTTTTTTAGCATTAGATTCGAAATTGGACTGAGATGGTACTTTAGAGAGGTCATTTTTCGAAAATCTCCATAGTTTTTCCAGCAATCAGGAAAAACGTTCGTAAAACAAAGTAAAAACGGTAAAATCGGTAAAAATCCGATTCGGATTTATTTATAATTAGTCAAATATGCAAAAATATGATTTTATATGAATATATTCTCTTACCATCAAAATATGCATTTATATGCTATATACAATTTTGTAATTAGATTCTCTATTCTGTGAATCGTTGACATTTCTTACTCTGGTGATTGTGCATATAATATATTATCTACTAAAAATATGTTTTTTCATAAAAATCCGCGCTCTACTCATCACCATAATCTTGTCCGAGGAGCGGAGCGACGATGGACGAACTTCCACCACCATTGTCTTACCGGCTTTTTATTATTTGAATGTAGTATCTTTATTAATTTATTTTGTTAACATTTAGTTATTTATTAATTTTTTTAATATTATTAAATTATTATTTTTATTATATTAAATTAATATTTATTATGGTTCAATTTGTTTATCGAATATAAAATAACAAAACTTTGCGTAAAACGGTTTTTCCAGTACTTGGTTTAGGTTACGAATTCCAAAATCATGGTTACTAATCGGTTACTAAAGCTTAGATTAACTTTGAACTTTCTGAGTACATTATTTCGATGTGCGGGTGCTGGCGTAACGTTACACTGGCACCCGTTTGCGGAAAACGGTTTTTCCGGTACTTGGTACAGGTTACGAATTCCAAAATCGTGGTTACGAATGGTTACGAATCGGTTACTAAAGCTTAGATTAACTTTGAACTTTCTGAGTACATTATTTCGATGTGCGGGTGCTGGCATAACGTTACACTGGCACCCGTTTGCGGAAAACGGTTTTTCCGGTACTTGGTTCAGGTTACGAATTCCAAAATCGTGGTTACGAATGGTTACGAATCGGTTACTAAAGTATGGAACCAATTTAAAAGAAAATAGTTTAGGTTGTGGTGCTAGCGTAACGTACCTAAGAAATAGGTATGTATTTATCTGTATATATAAAACAGTAAGCTGATTGACTGCTATCAACGCACAGCTTAAACCATTGGACGGATTGGACTGAAATTTGGCATACAGATAGCTATTATAGCGTAGGCATCCGCTAAGAAAGGGTTTTTCAAAATTCAACCCCTAAGGGGGTTAAAAGGGGTAAAACGTTTTTTTTTTTTTTTTTGGTCTGATTTCTTGAAAATTAAGTATATATACTCAATAAAACATATAAGCATTGTCTATAAACTTTTTTTTTTTTTAATTCAACCCCTAAGGGTTTGAAAAAGATTGAAGACTAAAAATAGAAAATTCCGCCAAGCCGGAACCGTTGAAGCTATGAGTATGAAATTTGGTCAGTAGATTCTTTTCATGCTGTAGGCATTCGTTCAGATAATATTTTTCAAAATTTAACCCCTAAGAGGGTTAAATGGGTTAAGAAAGTATAAATATGGAAAAAATCCCCATGCCGAAACCTTAGTATTAGAACACAACCTAAATGTGCGCATTCCACAGGTCACTCTCGCGAGTTGTTAGTAATAATTTTGGTACTGTGAAGAACAATTTTCTCACAAGTCTATTTGATTTTATTGTTCTAATAATGAGTAATAACATATACTATGAATTATAATAATACGCAAAACGATTCAAAAACATACTATAAGATATAAGTAATAAAGGATATATTTATCTATTATCTATCTTTATCAATTTGAATTTTAGAAGTTCTCGCGACATTGCCTTAGCGTGACATCTTCTGGAATCGCAGCTACACTGCTCGTGGGTGGTCGAAAGGCCCATGCTACCTTTAAATTACCACTCACTCGTCTCAATCTAACAACTGCGGTCACTCTCTTTTGTAATATTTTAAAACAAAGTAATTTAGTGGAAGTTTAAAAAAATACAAAAATAATAGTGTGGGATGAAATAACAATGGAACATAAGGGTGGTGTTGAGGCTTTAAATAGATCTCTAAAGGGTATGAGGGGAAATAAAAGGTTAATGGGTGGTGAAACGGTTTTGCTGACTGAAGACTTTAGGCAGACTCTACCAGTAGTACCAAAAGGGACCAGAACTGATTAAGTCATGTCTTAAAAGATCTACTTTATGGCCTCAGATTAATATACTCAAACTGTCGAAAAATATGAGGGTTAGAGGGTAGGTATACTTTGGAGGGGAAAAGTTTGCTGGTAGATTTGCAGATCTTTTACTTGAAATTGGCAATGGTGATTATCCGTCATTCGATGAAATGATAAATATCCCAAAAAACGTGTGTACAGTTGTAACTACAGTTCAGGATTTAATATCAAAAATGTATCCAGATATTGCTCATATTCATGATAAGCCTGTGGAAAGGTATATCCGAGCTATATTCACTCCAAAAAATGACCAAGCAATAAGCCATATCATAAGCTTATTCTGCGTGTGGGCACACCTATTATGTTTTGCGAAATTTGAAACCACCTAAACTATGCAGTAGGACCAGGCTCAAAGTCAAAGCATTACATCGCAATATAGTGGAAGCCACAATATTAACTGTATGTGCGAAAGGGGAAACTGTGTTTGTACAACGAATCCCTTTAATTCCGAACGATCTTCCGTTCGAATTTAATCGATTACAGTTTCCCCTCAAAGTCTGCTTTGCAATGACTATAAACAAGTCTCAAGGCCAGACTCTCAAATTTGAGGAATAGACTTGCGAGAAAACTGTTTTTCACATGGACAGTTTTACGTAGTTTGCTCACGCGTAAGCTCACCCAATAGCTTGGTGATTTTGCCGCCTACTAATATATCAGCATTGAACATTTTACAAAGAAGTATTGTAGATAAAATTTTGAAAAAACCATTAGTAAAACATTTATTTTAAACCTTCACTGCTAAAACTTATCGTGAACATAGGCCGCCAAAAGCTATAACTTATAGAATAGGTTATGTTAATAATTATTATCTTATAAACTAAAAAATATGTATAAAATATGATTTCAAAAATTTAAATTTCAATAGATTAAACAAAATGTAATCTTGCCAGGTTACATACATTTTTATACTTAAACCCGGCAACGGCGGGTAATTCAGATAGTAAATTATATTTTAATAATAATTTCATAATATTAGAACATGAATAATATTTAATAATAATATTTCATAAGAATTACAACAATCATAAATAGTAATAAATAATTATAAGAAATTTTGAATTTTAATAAATAAATCTGTTAATTGCAAAAAATCATTCGAATAATTTTTTATTTTAAATCTCGTCAACAAAAAATTAAATGTATTTTGGTCCCCTCGATATAACGAAGATTTTTTGGCTTAAGTTCTCGCAATGTAATTATATTTAAAAATATTGCAATTAAAGGTAATTCTCCACGATATAACGAACATTTTTTTTATGGTCCTATGATAAAAATTAATGAGTTTTATACTTTCGGCTATAAAATTATGAAAATATTTTTTAATACATACCTTGTTATATTCAAATGGTTTTATTCTGGTTGATTGTCAACTAGACCTGCAGCTGCTTCGAAAATAAACGAGGTAATGCGATATAAAAAATATATTATCATACAAAATCGGGAAAGTGTTATTTTTATTTAATAATAGAATTGAAAACCGAGATAATGGTATTACAGATAGCAACTTCATATTTAAAATTAGATACATCTGAATTATTATAATTTCGCAGTTTATTATTAACTATGTGTTTATAATATTAAGAATAGAAAACAATACAATAAAGATGATTGAATTACAATTAAAAGTAATTATTGTAAAGCTTACCTGATAAATTTGCTAAAATTAAATTATCATAAAAACAATCATAGTAGAAACTCGATCAACCGTAACTCAACGGAATCACAGTAACTGCTGGAACTGGGACGATGACTATAATGTACAATATTTTATGTCGTATATTAAAAATACATTTCCATATAAATACGAAAAATATATTAACTCTTAGGGAAAATCAGCACTAATTTTTGCTGGGCATAGAATATTTTACAGAACAGTAATGATCTGAACAAAAAAATAAAGTCAGTTCGATCATCTACATCAGTCGCGGTAGTCCTTATGCTATATACAGCATAAATTTAATAATTAGTGAAGTAACAATTATTTAACCATTACACATCTTTTTTATCAAAATAATTTTAAATTGTCAATAAAATTTTTATATCGAAATAAATAAAACTTCATAGGTACCTACAAAACTTTATATGATTTGTTGTACATATATATTTCAATAATTGAATTTATGCGGCGTGTTAGACATATTTTATCTACAACTGAAAATTCAAAGGTAAAATTTAGTCATTGATCAAAGTTAGAAAGTTGATTATTGTAATTTGTGAGTGAAATATTTAATAGAATTCAAAATTTTGTTGAATGAAAAAACAAATCCCATTATACCGACAAAATTGTTGTAAAAAATTGATTGGAAATTTCCAAAATGTACAATATTTTATTATTTCTTTCAATTTCTTTCCAATTATCATATAAAGCAAAATTTTGATGCTGATAGTCAGCTCACTACGTGAAGTTAGCTGAGAAAGGTAAGCCCACCTGTAACTTTTTACTGGTCTTAGCACTAATTTTAAAAATGGCACCATTAAATAACACTAATTGAGCACTTAATATTGGTACTATAGCGGATTTTGGTGCTGATAGTCAGCCCGCTACGTGAATTTAGAGGTGAAAGATAAGCCCACCTGTAACTTTTTACTGGTCTTAGCACTAATTTTGAAAATAGTATGGTTGAATAGCACTAATTGAGCACTAAATACTGGTACTATAGCGGATTTTGGTGCTGATAGTCAGCTCACTACGTGAAGTTAGCTGAGAAAGGTAAGCTTCCCCGTAACTTTTTACTGGTCTTAGCACTAATTTTAAAAATGACACCATTAAATAACACTAATTGAGCACTAAATATTGGTACTATAGCGGATTTTGGTGCTGATAGTCAGCCCGCTACGTGAAGTTAGAGGTGAAAGATAAGCCCACCTGTAACTTTTTACTGGTCTTAGCACTAATTTTGAAAATGGCACCATTAAACAACACTAATTGAGCACTTAATATTGGTACTATAGCGGATTTTGATGCTGATAGTCAGCTCACTACGTGAAGTTAGCTGAGAAAGGTAAGCTTCCCCGTAACTTTTTACTGGTCTTATCACTAATTTTGAAAATGGCACCATTAAATAACACTAATTGAGCACTAAATATTGGTACTATAGCGGATTTTGGTGCTGATAGTCAGCCCGCTACGTGAATTTAGAGGTGAAAGATAAGCCCACCTGTAACTTTTTACTGGTCTTAGCACTAATTTTAAAAATGGCACCATTAAATAGCACTAATTGAGCACTAAATGTTGGTACTATAGCGGATTTTGGTGCTGATAGTCAGCCCGCTACGTGAAGTTAGCGGAGAAAGATAAGCCCGCCTGTAACTTTTTACTGGTCTTAGCACTAATTTTGAAAATAGTATGGTTGAATAGCACTAATTGAGCACTAAATACTGGTGTAATAGCGGAAATTAGTGCTCGAATTTTTCCGCTAACTTCACGCACCTTTCTCAAACGTCTTTGATGGAGTTACCGTCGAAGTGATACAACGCACATCGTTCAAGACAAAACCATGTAATTAATTCAAGAAAATTTCATATTATATTATTATTAATTTTTTTAAAACTTTTTTGAAAGTGAATCTCGATCAAATTTAAGGTCACATTTTACAAGTTACTTTCGTTATAATAATCGAGTTTTAAACAACGATTTTAAAACTTTAATACCGCTATAATGACAAACAAATACACGACAATAATAAATAACGATGTTTAATCCGGAGTTTAAGTTGTATCCATCGTAATGGTGCATTCTGCGTATAATGTGTGTGTTATATTATTTTTCATAAACGGTGATTATGATTCCATTAATGGGTGTAAGCATTGAATTATTTATTACGCTGGAGTATAAATACACACACAAACGATAATATAATACTATTTATTTGTATACAAAGCACGCTCACTCGCATGCATATTTCGTTGGACTTTTAACTTTATTAAATCTGTGTTGTATAAATAACATTTCGAAAAAATTACTAACAATTGCGAGTAGATACCTACTTGTTTAGTACGTCGGTGTACCGCAGTTATACGACTATGATTTATAGTTCTAGACATAACGCTGCGCTGAATAGGTATCGTTTTTAATCGAGTATATTTCCCATTGAACTGCACTGACATAATTTTAACACACGTGCTTCGTGCCGGAGTGTAAATACATAAAAACGTTAATATAATTGCTAATTAGTAATAGGACTATTAAAAGTAAATTAACTTCGGTGTTCAATGCTATTGACCTCGAAGTGCCCCGTAGGACGCGACTTATTTATTTATTGAATAATATAGAAATTATCAAAGAAGACCACATTTCGACTGTAATTATAAATAAAAATACGAAACGAAATTAACTGTGCGTTGTCCATTGTGCGTGCATACAGTACTTAATTATTTACTTTGAAACGGTTTACTCTATTTTTATTTCAGTGGTCTTGTAAAATTGTTATACCTGCATTTGTCAGGGGCGTAACTGCAGGATTCCTAAAATTCTAAAAACCGTGGAATAAAATCACTACAAACCCGAACAATTTAATGGCAAATATGTTTCAGATATGTCTCCTCGAATTTCGACTGAAAAATAAACGTCTTGCTACAATGCAGTAGTAATAACGAACATTTTAATGGCAGCAAGTCATATTTTGATATCGGTACGAAAATGAAGCAATACAACTTATTTTATATAAAAAATTGCAATAAAAATAAGTATAAAATCGTTTAATGTCAAGTATGAGAAAAAAAAAACGAAAACCGTATAACATTATTATATTAGGCATTTATACGAAAATTTGTCGACGTAAATATTTCCTATTTGTTAATTTAAATTGTATATTTGAGAGAGCCCCCCCGGCCCCTTTGACGATCGGCCACTTCGGCTGATTTTATCTCTGCGCCACTAACACACACATGTTTATAATATAAACATGTACAATGTGTATGTGACTTTGAGTAATTTATTTAACGTGCACGTTATAAGTTGTAATTATGTTTTATCTAAATAAATCAATAGCATATTTAAACAATAAATACATAGTAGTGCACAACGCGCACGGGAGATTAACTCGTGACTTAATGTAATCTAATCGGTTAGTATTTTCATATTGTAGAAATAATCGTTACGAAATGTAGAAAAATCCCCCAATAATTCAATTATTAAGGAGCAATATAAAAAAAAAAAAAAAGCCGTAAGCCTCCGAAAAGTTCAAAGTATATTATGGACATTAAACGTTATATTTTATTCGTCCCTGTTATATTAATTAGTATTTAAATGAGAAAAACGGTCACTACCCGTAAAACGACAAATCTACGTTGACTATCGAAAACAAAATTTTAGTTTAAATATTCGTGAGTTGTGACTTACGACGACGAGTGAGATAATTTAAATTACTGTTCTTAAAAACAATAACGAGACGACGAATGCCTGACGCCCGACGGAATGGGTATGCACAATGCAGTACATCCATATACCGACGGAATACCCATAAAGTTCTGATTAAATTGAGTTTTACCTTGACGATGTAAATTAAATTTATTATTTGACTTCAACTTTTAAGGTTAACAGTGACAAATGATGATTAGTGTTTGGCCAATTTTTAATTGTCGGTCATTTGTTTGGTTTTAAAACTGGAATGTAAAATGATTACAATATACTCACATTTATTGCGCGTACCTAACCTTCTACTTTTTGCATGAAACACATTAACCTTGAAACAATATTACATTATCGCCATATGGTATTATATATCATTTTCTCTCTTCAAAATATCAAAAGACATTTTTACGATTGGCATTTCCATGATCATATTATTTGGAAAAAACTGTTGCGGATCCCAACTGTTTATTCGTATATATGTTAAATAGCCGCTAATATTACTTGGTATATTGACTTCAGTACAAAACAATGTATACGTTTTATCGTGTAAACGTATTTTATAACCTGCTATATAATAGACGTTGGATAGATATTAATAGGTAGACCACGTATCACTGGTTTATAACAATATTGAATACCAATTAAAAAAAATTAAAAGATTATAAACTATTACATTTATTTTACCTTATTTTTTATTTTTATTTTTTTTTATATTGGAGAAATTATACAAATATTACGTGATCGTTATAGAGTTATTGAACTGTCAAACGAATAAACGTTGTGAAATAAATATAAACTCGACGGAAGGTTTGAAATCTGTTTTCGTTATGACTTACATTAGTCCGCACTCGGCGCTCAAACTAGTAGGAGAATTATTGTTAAGCATAAAAAAGAGATTGTAAAAAAAAAAAATCGCGCTTTATCTTACGTAATATGATATATCTCTCATATACCCTTCGGAAACGGCTTCAAAGTTTTGAAAATTAATGCATCACCAGTACCAATATAAAATGTATTTTCATTGCTGATGATAATACAAAATTGAGTAATCTATATGCAATATACATAATATATACAATAAATACCTATGACACTGTGCTAAATGCAAGCTATAGGTGTATTTTCATTTTTCACTTCACCTACAATTTATCACTCCTTTTTAAATGAACACGGTTGTTCTTTTTTCATTCGATTAATTCATTATTTCGTCGTTGAATAACTGTAAATGTTTTATTTGACAGCGAACATAGAGTGTTTGCGACACATGTGCGTGCGTGCGAGAGAGCGCAAGTGTGTGTGTGTGTGTGTGTGTGTGTGTGTGTGCAGTGTGTGTGTGTGTGTGTGTGTGTGTGTGTGTGTGTGTGTGTGTGTGTGTGTGTGTGTGTGTGTGTGTGTGTGTGTGTGTATGAGTAATATAGTCATCGATAAAACTATTACAAATGCAAATATATTTCTACTACACCTATGTGTAGAGTGATTTTTTAAACATTTTCTCTCCAATTTTAACGCTGTGTAGTGCTGTACATTTTTTCCTCGTATTATTCATAACACTATAATAAATACGAGGTGTATGAAAAAAAATGTTTTATTTGCTTAAATTTTCACTAGTTTTTTAGTTTTTAATAGCAACCACCAAATGTCGATAGTCAAAAAGAACATATACCTATATATATATATATATATATATATATAAATATTTTTTTAAAACATTTCGATGTTTTAAGTGTTTCTTTTCAACCAATACGGCTACAACAAATATTTAAATTTAGCGTAGTGGAATGGAGAAGAGGGTTCCTCGCAAAAATTCACTGCCATTCTCCGTGAGATACTCTATAAACTTCAAATGCTCACACATCTCTAAAATTATCGATGGCACGGTAAAAATTCCATTTTATAGAGTGTTACAGGTTAATAGTAGTAGTTTCTGTTTCAAAAACACCGAAATAAGTACTTGAAAAATCACGCATATAAAGTAAAATGGTAAAAAGTGCACTTTATAATAAACATCTTGTTCAGTGTTTGAAAAAATTCTACACAAAAAAAAAAATCTAACACACGTATATTATACAGGGTTACGAATCGGTGTTGAAAATATACGTGCGTATATTGAGAATCAACTTTGGAATAAAAAAAAAAAGCCGTCGGGTTCGCGCGTGTGGAAGTCCTCCACATCGCGAGCGTGCGTGCGACTTTAGAGTCAGTTTCATTTTTTTTTTTTTTTTTGCTCAACGTGTGTGTGTGTGTATGTGTGCGTTTACGTGACGTGTAGTGGTACTGGGTTTTGTTATGTATATCGAACGTACGCGGTAGTAAACAGGTTTTTTATCCTCACAGTCGGGTACACCCCATCCCCGCCCTCTCTCGTTCTCGATCCCCCCCTGTCCGGGCCACTTAAGTAAGCAGCGCCGCGTGTCATATTATTTGCAAACTACAGTTGCGGCAATGGCATTAATGACGGACGGTGACAGTGCGGTTTCCCCCTGGGTTCAAAACACGTATTTACCGCTTTTTTAAACGCGGCGCGCACATACATATTGTGATATCTATGATAATTCATAGAGGCACCGAGTCGAGTTTGTGAGTGTGTGTGTTTTCATGTTCGTACGTGACTGAGCGCACGTTAATGTTGTTGTCCATCCAATCCTCGGCGGGGTTTCTCCAGCGCGGTTCGGTGTCCCCCCAAGGACGTCTTAATGTTTTCAAAAGTACACGAAAACCGCCTACTACGTACCTACTGCGACTAACACTTTGTACAGCTGCTGCTGCTGTCATTCTCGTTGATAATTTAATTGTGTTTTTTTCACGTTACGTAAACATTATGTTAGCTTCTGTACACTACCGTTTGTCAGCCAGTGTGTGTGTGTGTGTGTTTACCGTGCAACTATGTAATGTACTACAGCGATTGTGTTCGTACTCACGTGATCGTTTTGTATACGATCTTGTTTAATCGAACTGACATTTTGCACGGCTGTTAACACGCCCACGTATTGTTCGGACACCGAGCGTTTTTGAAACCGTTTATTAACCGTACGTAAAAGTTTATAATACACTAATGTATGACGCGTCTCGTGCTGCAGCGAGTGTAATCGAACAAAATCATCGTACAGCAGTCGTGTCCGTATAGTGAATTACTCGAAAAATTAATGTTTCTATACAATCAGAAAGTCCTATATTATATAGGTGCGTCCGCGACTGATCACACGTATTTTACCATTCGACGAGTTTATAAATATGCTATATATTGTATAGACATTAATTAATTTAAGGTTTTTTTTAGCGTATATAATTTTTATTATACAATCTGTAAATATAATATAATTTTACGATAAGCATAAGTGTTGTATAAAGATAGAAATAGTACAAGAATAAAATAAAATAAAATAAAAGGGGTTGATGACTTGAGCGAAGAATCCATCCAGCGATGGGACTTCTTGAAGTTGTAAATGGGTTTTGTTCAGTCTGGAGATCCCGACACCATTTTCGTCTTAAACGTCTGACAGGGTCACCTGGGATGATGAGAGTAGATAAGTTGGAGATTCATGGATTGCGATGGTTAGAAAGGTTTGAGTGGAATCGTTTATACAGAGTTTTGGCTACGTGTTGTACTGTTCGAATAGAAAGGTTGTTATGGAGTGTATCGTTCGAGACGTAAAAGGGGGCTTTGATAATTTGTCGAAGGCATTTAGATCGAAATGTTTGAATTTTCTTGATATTTGATGGTTTGACCGAACCCCAAAGTTGTATACCGTATGACCATACGTCTAGATGCAGCAGTACATTTTTGGTTTTTTCCTAGAGAGTATGATATTAAGTCTATTAAACGGTGGACTTGGTATATGGTGCTGTGATTTGTACGGAAGCCAAATTGGTTGTTTTGGGTATTTGATTCGATAACTGGGATAATACGTTTTAGGATAAGTTTTTCGAAAATGTTTGAGAAGAGTGGGAGTAGGCCCATAGGTATGTAGGAACTAAGGGTATCAGGAGGCTTATTCGGTTTTGGTATCATCGCTATTGAAAATTTCCTTAGGGCAGGGAAATAAGTTAATCTTATCATAGGAGTTAGTAAAAGTATGACTTTTTTGGGTAATTGAGAAGCTACTTCAGCGGTTATTAGGTCAAAGCCTGGGTTTTTTTTCGAGCAGATTTGTATATAGTATATTTAACTTCACTTGGCCGTATGTGTTTGGAAGGGAGACTCATTGGTAATGGAGAGAGTAAAAAGTGATTTACTTTGTGAATTTGACTAGTGTAGAGAGTATCGGCGTGTGGTTTGAATGTAGAGTCCAGATGGTGACAGAATAATTCAAGCAGCACGCTAAAAGTTTATTTGTCTGATAAATAGTTGATAAATAACAATGCAGATCTTTGTGAACTATTTCAAAAACTATTATGAGCAACAATTATTACAAATGTCTTCAACTGTATTTAATTAGTGTTTCGATAAGAATAATTATCAATTATTGTGATTGTGAACCTTAAAACCATTTTTATTTCATTTGTTATTGTATTTTCATTTCCCTATAATTAGTGTTAGGCAGGCTTAAAATATTAAGAGCAGAAATAAAAAAGTGTTTTTTAATTTTCGTAGAATATGAATGTTGAACTTGAAATTATTGTTTTGAAATAATTCGTTTAATATTTTAAGGTAACGCATCAAGTCAATGTAGTTAACGTAATCATAGTCTGAAATAATATTAATTAAAATTGTATTGATACCACGTATAATATAAGTCTTTTAATGAGGTTAGGTTATTGATAACATGTATGGCATATTGGTGGTGTCGGTGTCGTGATGTTAAGCGCAATGCCGAGATTTGACAATGTTGGTTTTAAATGCATTATATTTGTGTTTAAATTTATTTGTAATTTTTGTAAGTTTCTTAGGGTATTTTTTTATATTATTTACGATTAAAATGTACTTTTTATACCTGATTTGGGACATCAACGACCGGGTTTTAATTATGAATTTAATAAGTAATCATGTTTTTATTAATGAATATAAAGGATATATTATGTATATTATATATAAATATAATTGTCAAAACCATAAAAAATTTAAAATTTTCATATTTTTTAAACAATTTTTTTACATTTTATGAGATAAAGTAGAAATAAACAAATGATAAAATGAAAATACTTTCCTCCGTTGGAAAAAATGTGAAAAATAAAAATGACCTATTTGATAAGCAGATTAGATAATTAAACCTTTGGAAAACTGGAAATTTTTCTAAATAATTAAATGTTTAAATTAAATAAACAACGTGGAAATATTTTTGTTACTCAAATAATGTAAATAATTAGTTGAAATTTATTGTATGGTAAATTGTCGTCAAAATATCCAAAAAAGTTGATAAACAAAAATCAGATAACCTTAATATTTATACTGCCTACACTAAATGAATTTGTTACACCTAATTAAACTGGTTGTATAAAATATAAAAGATATAAATATTCTATTTTATCTGCATAATTAGTTACCATATTATTGAATATTGATTATACTTCCCTTGAAATGATATTTTATTTTAAAAACATCGATAACTCACTACGTTACTTACTAACGAGCAGTATAGCATTAATTAAGTAATAAAAAATTATATTATTCTATTAAAAACGTGTTATAATTCTGTATATAATATGCAATTATATATATATATATATATATATATATATATATATATATATATATATATATATATATATATCTTATCAATTAATTAAAATCGTGGTGCATTACTACATTAGAGACTCATAGTTTTGCGAGCACTCTCGTTTGGATGCTTATTATTATTGTCATTTTTTTTTTTTTTTATCAGATGAATAATATATTAAATTAAATACATTTTCTCTTCTATCTTTGAAACGATCGCACAACGGACAGAAAAGTTAGACGTCGTCACTCGATTTCCGTATATGATACGATTGTGCTAACATGTCTAATACATGATTAATTACCGATTAATTAACGATTGTGTGTGTGTGTGTGTGTGTGTGTGTGTGTGTGTTTGTGTGTGTGTGTGTGTGTGTGTGTGTGTGTGTGTGTGTGTGTGTGTTTGTGTGTGTGTGTGTGTGTGTGTGTGTGTGTGTGTGTGTGTGTGTGTGTGTGTGTGTGTGTGTGTGTGTGTGTGTGTGTGTGTGTGTGTGTGTGTGTGTGGGTGTGTACGAAAAACGTTTAGTGTCAAAGAAAAAAAAAATGTGCGTCGCGGCGTTAACTCGTCGACGATTGTCGCGTGCAGAGTATCTTTAAATCGCTTGAAACAATACATAGATCCGGTGTTTGCGGTGGCATGAGCACGAAATGAAAAAACGGCTAAAAATAATTAACAAAAAAAAAAAAAAATTTTAAAAACTTTCGGCAGAAATTTTTGCAACGCGCACGTAAATGAATATCACATCATAAACGTTCGGAAAACAAATATAGATAAATAAACCAACAAACATAATATACGATTTCGCGTTGAATTCGGTAATTCCTAGTGGATACCCGATATCCCGTTACCCCGCGTAACACGACGCGTAACAACCAACGCGTGACCCGACAACGGCAGGAGCAGCAGCGGCGCGGCGGCTATCCGTCGTCGTCGTGCATCGTATACGAATCCGAGAGAGCCCCGCCGAGCAAACAATAAATCGCAATTATTATACACCTATATAATATCATATTATTATCTATGCACACCCTTTATATTATAATATTATATACATCAGTGGCGTATTTACGGGGGGGGTCCCGGATCTCGACACCCCCCCCCAGAAGTAAAAAAAATAATTTAATTTACGTCCGAATTGTAATTTATTGTATAATGATATAATAATTATAATTAAAAGATTTCAGACTCAAATACGAAATATAACATAAAATTGCATTTAAAAGTCATAAATGACTTATTATGTGAGAACAGAGGAAAAGAATATTATCATTTACAACCCATATCGTTATGTATTTATAAATATTTATATTTTATCATGTTAAAACACGCAATTCAGCGATAATGGTCAAGAAGGTGACTTAAGAGTATAAAAAGTTTTTTTGGACCCTCCCTCCAGAAAAAAATTGTAAATACGCCGCTGATATGCATTATACACCTACTGCCCGTGTACGCGCTAATCAAATAGGTGTGTAACTTCTTGTGCACCAGCACTGTACAGCTGCGCCGATACAATAATAATATTACGTTTATTCGGTCGCGTCAAATCGTAACGCTACGATAACCTAGTTTTTGTTACGTTTTTTTTTTTTTTTTTTTGACGCCGCGAATCGTTCGTGAACCATTCATTGGCCGATTAAAAAAAAAAAAAACAAGTAAAACGAAAACGCGTTGTGCCCCCACGCGCACGCGCGCCCGGACGGACTTACGACCGAATAAGTGGTCTATAATCGTTATGCCGCACGCGCCGTATAAACGCCGTCGTTACACTCGTAGCACGTGCGTTTCGTCTCGAAATCGTTTTCGATTTTGGAATTAGAGAAATAATAACGGAGGATGAAAAAAAAATCGAATAAAAACTAGTCATGTTTACGTTTGCTCGCGTTAACGGGGCCGTGTATATATTCATATGTATATCATTATTATATTACCTATTAGAAGTCTCATTTGACACGCCACACTGATTTTCTCGGTTAATTTTGAATTTTTTTTTTGGGGTTTCGAGTGAAGCGATCTATTGGTCATTTACGACGATGTTAATTTTTAATTAAATTTCTTCTTCTTTTTTTTTATCTCCAGACACTTTTTGAATTAGTATAGTCCGTCCTAAAGTTTCGTCCGGCAATTCTATAGATCGGAAATCGCGTGTCGATGGTACTTTGAAGGTATTTTTCTCTCTTTCCGATAGTTTTTTCATGCGTAAGTTAAAAGCTACGGAAAATTTAGTAAAAACGATCAAATATGCAGCAAATTAGACTTTCACTTTATCGGTTTTAGTTATTTAGTCATAACTTCAACAGAAATGTTGCTGGAAACTTAAAATGTTCACTATACATTAACTAAATAATCGTACGAACACGAAAAAAGTTCAAAAAAAATTTGATATCTTTTGGGCTAAGTATATAATTTTGAAAATACCTCGTTTTTTACTTTATTTCTAATAAAATTATTATCTCTTGATAAAAAGTCATGGAAATTTTATATGACCTTACTTATATTCTTTACTAATGTGTGATGAAAAAAATCTCGAAAATCGTTAGGATTTTTTTTATTGTAAATATTTTATTAAATTCCTATGTACCTATGGTTTTAACGGAATTGAGTGTTTTAACACCAATTGTTTATTTTTAAAAGTGTAAATAAAATAATTTGTCTGTACAAAAAAGTTATAAAACTTAGTTCATAGAAAAAAAAACTGTTTTGATTCTTTTGGTAAAAAAATGTCCACGGTAAGAATAAAAATTTTCATTAAATATCATTTTACTACTTCACGTGGGTAGTTAACAAAAAAATATGAAGACTTCATTTTTTTCATTAGAAATGTATTTTTATTAGTATTTAATCTATATATGTATAAAAAAATTCCAATCTACGAATTATACAGGGTTAAATCTCAATGGGATATATATATATATATATATATATTTATTAATACGATAAAACGCGTCTCGTTGCTGCGGTGCAGGTTCGGTCCAGTGAACAGACACAGGCGGGACGGGTGACGCAATATATGTACTATGTAGGTATACTTGCAGCAGGAGGTGGAATGCGAGCATTGGAATTGGGACGCAGTGAAAGAGACCGCAGACAATATGTATATATATATGTTTAATAATAATAATAATATTGTAAGAAAACGTATTTTATTTTTTTTTCTCCACAATAACGAGTTACACACTATAATACATATTATTACACGCGTATAGTCGCTATTTATTTGCCATAATTAACGAGAACCGAGTAACTATACTGCTCGTATATACCTACGTATAGGTATGTAGCTACATATAACACTGCAACGGTCGGCGGCTGTTTATTCGTTATTTTGTACATCTATCCTAAAACTATATGTCTGTATACACATATTATCGCATGTGCAGTTTCATTAATTTGTACACGTGCAGTAGCAGTATTATATACTGAATATTCGTATTCCCGTTGGAACGAATCAACTGCATTCGTTTTGTGCTTTTTATAAAGATTCATAATAATTAAGTGTACGTGCATACCCTCCTTGTGCGAGTAATGATAATTTTTTTATTATTATTGATTATTTACGACTGTTAAGTGATAACGTTCACGGGGCTCTGCGTTTTACCCAATCGTACTCATAGCTCGTAGTCATGGACATGTGAAAAGGTAGTGGTGAGAAGAGGAGGTACTCTTAGTTCTTCTTACAACATCATGCATTATTCAAAAATAATAAATACAGCGATTCAAAACGACATAAAACAATAAATTCGATTTTTCTATTCGATTACTGTTGTGTCGTGCGGTTTTTATAGGAAAAGAAAGATCTTTATCCTGTGAACAAGAAGATAAATTGGGTACTAATGTTTCTATTGTGGCGGTAAAATTAAATTGATTAAAATACTAAGAAGATATTGTTATAGGCCGGGTCGGGTTTTGGCTCGTTGGATAAAAATTCTGAAGTAAAATATCGAAAAATAATAAACATACGTTAAAAACTCTTTAGTTTTTTTTTTGTTTTTTTTGTTTTTTGAAACTCTAACAGTCCACTATACAATTATTGCATATTAAAGTTTAGTCGCGTTCCTGTTATAGTTACGTGTAAATGCTAACTTCTTTCACTCTGCACGCTTAAATCAGATGAATTTAAAATCCTGTATGACTTCTTATACAGATCGGTTCGGTCAAAACATATGTCGGAGAGAATGGTTTGAATACAATCTTATTATTGTACTAGTATACATAAGTAGGTATACGCTGTTACAAGAAAACACGGTCGATTGAAAAATACCACATCAAGTCATATAATCATAATAAAAGTATTTTTTATTGTATTTTAATGACAAAATCGTCTTCTGATAAAGCAATATAGTCATGCAATCTGTTACGACACTCATTCGATAAAAAATAAATCTTCTGTACATCGTAATCGAAACGAATTTAATTTAAAAATATTTACTTCACCTTAAACTGTTTTATCATATATTACGTTGTAATACCTTCATCTTTTCATGCTTCGTCTTTTTTCTCGACGATCTGTAGTTGGCCACCCTCGTCGTAAAAAGCTCCTGTTATAAGCATCAACATGATATCCCACATCGTACGTGTACGAAATCGTATGTTATCAGTTCTTTTTCGGCTATTTTCTCACTCTTATCTTTTACGTTATATTGATCACTCTGATTCACATCATTTTTGCCTCACTCATTTTTATCGCATCTGATACTTCTATCCTCTGTAAAATTGTCCAAACCACTTCAGTCTGTTTTCTCTAATTATTCGTCATATTGAAAAAGAAAAATATTCTAAACTTTATTTTGCTTCGTAATAAGGGACTAAAAATTTTAATTCTGATCTGTGTGATAATTTTCGGGATATTCCAGTTGATAATTACCTAATAGCAATGCAGAAATTTTCATCTATTAGTATTCGATACGGTACAGGGTTCTATATAGATAATAAAAAACTAATACTATCCAATTATAATAAGATATTTTTTAAATATTTGAAATACGTGTGAAATGATAATTTTTTAGATATCTCAAGTTTTCTAAGCGCACAACAAAATCGCACGTACTCGCATATCTCTGACAAATAAATAATGCTTTAAATATTTGACAACTACGATTTAAAACCAAACCAATCGTCTCAAAATGTTTACGTTTAATCGTCATCAGCATCTGTTCATTCAACGTTGGTAAATAGTAAAAGTCTTAAATCGTTTTCATAAATACTTTAAATTTAATAAACGTCACGCGGAACATGTACGGTGCAGCAAACCGAACTATACTCGTAGTTCAGACTCGTTTTCCGACCGCGACGGTTTTTCAGCGTTGCCTCGAAATATGTCGAATAATAAAAAAACACTGACTGCCGACTAGCTTTGAGGTGGCCGCAACGGATCCTGTTCCTCGTCTTGTTCTTGAACCGTGTTTGCAATTTTTTCATTTTTTAAAATACCTATTTCGTGAGTCTCGTTAAAAATAAAAATAAAAACAATTTTTCGTCGTTTCAATATGATTATTATAATTATTTATCGTGTCATTTAATTTTAATAACGCATAAAATAACAATAATAATAACAGTTAAAGACGACGTGTATGATAACGGTATCGTTTTATTCGGTTTTCAATTAATGATATTATAATTTAAACATTGTTAACGGGGTTTGGTGCGGTTCAGTTGACGTCCGCGCTATTGAAAAGCGAACATGTGCTTTTAACATCTATACGAGTGTGTCGTCGTGGTGCAAGAAATGTGTCCATTGAAAACAATATCAATCGATTTTCGATTAATCCGTTCACACCCGATTTTCCGATGCCTTTTTGTCGTGTATATAATATTATTATCATCGAATCCGATAAACGTAACAATTATACGCCATAAATACGGTCTTAAAATCATCAATAACGACAAGAATACGACGTTGAATGAATTCGAATCGATAACTATTGGTAACACACCAGCACGCCACAATAGTCCCCCCACACGGACCGTGTGATTTTATTTTCACGAGTTATACGATATCGTTGTCAACTATAATATAGATTATAGAGTGTATAAAAATCGGCGGCGTAACTCAAGAGGGATATGGCCGGAGTGTGCGGTCGTATCTGAGCCCGCAATTTTCGCGTGCGTACGTATTATGGGTGCATCGATCATTTTATTTGAGTTTGATGTTAACAGATTATTGTAATTTCGTTTTGTTTTCAAAATCTTTCGACTGTTATGGTGCTACCGAGTCCGAAACGTTCCAATGAGAAAAATTTCGATTCCGTACGCAGATTTTGAAGTGAAACGACCAACCGAAACGTCATTCAACCTACGGTGACGGTTTCATTCCTGAAAATAATTGGAATCGAGACTATACATTACTCTGGTAGAAACAATAGGTATACGCACACGACTTATTTATGAGTTATAATTTTCTATGATAACAATCATAATTTACACGTATATCTATATAAAGTATTATTACTCACGGTGTACTTAAATAATAATTATTACAATATTGATTATATTGCGTGGTTTGACGTTATTTTATTGACTGAATAATACTGCAGCAAAAGACACGAGATAAATACGTTCGGAATAGTAATGAAATACTCGGAATCGATGAAAACGAAAAAAAATACCGCTTACCTATTCCAATGGTAACTAATAAATCAGACATTTATTGAATAAAATATATACTTCGGCGTAATAGTAATAATAATTAAAAAAAAAAAAAGAATCGATACGGGCGAAACCTATTTAATATCGGAATGACGACGACTGTAGTTGCCGCACGATGTGCACAACAGAACCTGTATTAAGATAACAGTAAAGTAATAATAATACTAATATCTTATGAACGTGAGTGTATGTGTATAAGTGTGTGTGTGTGTGAGCGCGCGCCTGTCTCTCGCGTATTCGTGTGAGCGAGCGAATAATATTATATGTACGTGTATATAACATTATAATATAGCCATATCATCATAATACAAAAACGCGCGTGTCCGTCCTTGGGTTATGACGTGATGTAGGTCGCGCGTGGTCCGTCGACGGTCGATATTTCGGTCATCCCCTCGGACGATCAAAGCGATATAAAACAATATCTTGACCGTCTTTTATCGCGATAAAACAATAATAATAATAATAATAAAAATATTATTAACCTAAAATCTACGTTATTTTTACGTCGTATTAAAGTCGACGAAAAAAAAAAAAAATGAAATAAAATAATAATCGCATTATCGTTAGTATCGACTAAATATTGTACGCGCGTAGATTATATCAGTCGGAGTTGAAAGAATATCACACGGATCGTAATAGACTGCTGCACGCGAGGAGTGTTCGAAGAATAATAATATTATTTTTTAAATTATATTACGTTTTTTTTTTTTCGTATTCATTTCTTCTCGTTTACCGCAGCCACTTAACTTTTAATGGCTTTTATCAAAAGTTATTACATTAAACTCACTCGAATAAGTCAGGGACCGTCGCGTCGTACGGTGAAATATAATAATATCACGAATCAGAAACCTTTTTTTTTTTTTAATACATAAATCGATTCGACATCCTAATACATTATTATATAAATCATTTAATATTATAATACGTAATATTCGTTCTCCGATGCGCGATTATTTTCTTTTTTTTTTTTTTTTTTTTTTATACTGTAATACTACTAATGCCGTTCGTGTCGTTAATCATTCCGAACTTTTCAATTGAGTGTGTGTATGTGTGTTTTCTTCAACTAATTCTATACGCGTGTTGTTCGCGTATACAAATCGGCGCCGTGATAGGTGTTTAGCCGGATAACGCAGTGTTAACTCGCACAGTGTCAATCTACACAATACATAATATTATGATATACAATTGTAGTTTCACCCAAATGCGTCCACAAACGCGTGAAAATAAAATTTAAATTGAGAAAAAAAAAAAAAAAAAATTCGTAACATAACATTATAATATACAGTTCGGTAGCGCAAAGTTTCACCAAACGATTATCCGAACTATATTATAAATGCAGAGTATTAACAGTCTTGAGACGATTTATCATAACGTTCAAAGCGTATAATCAGTATCGTATGTACACGCGTTTCTGGTCATTATAGTATCGTAACATATAGTATAGTATATTATACATCATACGTAGCTCAATTATTTAAGTATATATTGTTTGTCATGCATGATACACGCGGTAGAAATTAAAAAAGTACCCGTTTCATATAAATAACATTATTATTATTATTATTATTATTATAATGGTGTATTAAATTTCTATCAAATATTAAATTATGCCAACCAACCGTTGAGTTTGTGATAAATGATAATAATTATGATTTCACCTCGATTCCGCAGTCGATCTTTTTAAAAAGAGTAAACGTTAGACGTCATAACACGTTATAATGTTACCGTAAGTTATCGTTTTATGACCACTCTTAATGACGTGATAATTGTGTATTGTAAATTAATTGTAGACGCGAAATGCGTTTGCAATTTTTATGACGCGGTCAACCTTAAAAAAATTTTATTCGTTGAAAGGTTTTTTACTGATCAAATAATTAGTGATAACAGTCGATTTAAAAAATTTGTTATTTTTTTGTTTTTGAATACTTGCCAAGTTAAGTTGTTTATCTTCAAGGTAAAATATTCAGGCGACAAACTCGTCGGATACATATTTTTTTTACAATAAATATAAAAAATATATATTTTTTGCTCATTGTACTTTTTTTTTTCAACAGGTAGAAATCATAAAGATTATTTCGCGTGAAAATAGCGCTTGATATTTTGTAAATATAGTATTCTAAATATTAATATCACAAAATGTTTAATTCAAATTAACATCATTCAGTGTACTGTTCAGTTTAATATTTCATGAAAAAAAAAATTAGTTTTGGTTT
>CM050408.1:970090-1063552 GCA_027580255.1 Therioaphis trifolii
CATTCGTAACCACGATTTTGGAATTCGTAACCTGAACCAAGTACCGGAAAAACCGTTTTCCGCAAACGGGTGCCAGTGTAACGTTATGCCAGCACCCGCACATCGAAATAATGTACTCAGAAAGTTCAAAGTTAATCTAAGCTTTAGTAACCGATTAGTAACCATGATTTTGGAATTCGTAACCTAAACCAAGTACTGGAAAAACCGTTTTACGCAAAGTTTTGTTATTTTATATTCGATACACAAATTGAACCATAATAAATATTAATTTAATGTAATAAAAATAATAATTTAATAATATTAAAAAAATTAATAAATAACTAAATGTTAACAAAATAAATTAATAAAGATACTAAATTCAAATAATAAAAAGCCGGTAAGACAATGGTGGTGGAAGTTCGTCCATCATCGCTCCGCTCCTCAGACAAGATTATGGTGATGAGTAGAGCGCGGATTTTTATGAAAAAACATAGTATATAGTACGAAGTATATGATGACACAAAATGAAAATCCAAAATATAAATGCGTCCAAAAAATTAGACATTGAAGTTATCATTTTTACAATTTAATACAATCAATTATATTATGATAAATTATTTTTTATTTAAAAAGAAGTTACAAACTTAATTTTTTATTTTTTATTGTTTTTTATATTTTAACAGTGGAACAATGTAAAGCACTATTTACTAAAATTTTTTTATTTCACATAAAGTACATATCAAGGTTTTGATTATAATATGGTTTGGTATACGTGATTTCAAGACATAGGTTATCCTATAGTAGTTCCTATATCTTTTAACATCTTATAAAAAAAAATAATAACAAAGGTACTTCAATAAAACATATTAACAAGTATATTTTAAATTTAAAGCAAAGCGAAGAATGCTTGTTTTTAATATGACATAGATAATTTATTGAATTATTTATTTGATACATTTTTAGATGACAATAAAAAAAAAAGCCGATAAGATAATGGTGGTGGAAGTTCGTCCTTCGTCGCTTCGCTCCTCGGACAAGATAATGGTGAGGAGTGTATAGCACTTTCTATCATGGGATCACCTAACCTAACCTCGGACAAGATATTGGTGATGAATGTATTAAGTTTTAAAGAAATGATGACTCATTTCTTTAGTATAAAACGATTCTGAGCAAAGCTTCAGTGTAATATAATATATTATTATTTAAATACTGTTTGCGTATTTTACGGTTATTTGTATAATTTTTGGTGAGTTTTTTTTTCTAATTAAACCCTCATAAAATATTCAATTAGATATAACTCATTTAAATTTCAATTATTATAACAATTTTAACTCATTAGAAATAAACTTAAAAGAAATCAGACAATATCGAAAAAAATCGTATAATAATTTATTAATGTGTGTATAAAAAAAAATCCTGACTAACGATTTTTGAACTTTTGTTAGGATAATTAGGTAGGTATATGAGTAAGGTCATATTAAATTTTCAGAACTTTTTGTCAAATATTTAAAATTATATTACATAAAAACTTTCAAACAATTTGGTAAATTAAAAGTTCTATATTTAAGTCAAAAGTGCTTTAATTGTTCTGAAAATTTTGTCCAATATAAAAAAGTATGTATTTGATAGTAGATAAAATTTTCAAGTTTCTAGCTTCAATACTTTTCGATTTATGACTAAATACCTAAAATCTGAACAGTGAAAATCTCGTTTACGGTGGATTTTTACCGATTTTACCGTTTTTACTCAGTTTTTCGATCGTTATTCTTGATTACTGGAAAAACTATGAAGATTTTGGAAAAATGACCTCTCTAAAGTACCATCTCAGTTCAATTTCGAATCTAAAGAGTTGCTGGACGAAACTTTTGGACAAGGATTTCTATACGAAAAAGTGTTTACAGAAAAAAAAAAAAAGAAAAAAAAAAAAAAGAAAAGAAAAAAAAAAAAAATAATAAACATCATTGTAAAACCATAAGATCCTTCGCTTCACTCAGAATCTAAAATTACCATCCAATTAAGTGAAAAAATTATATGACTTTTTTAACTATTTTTAATTAGTTAAGAAACATATTTTTCATTCATTATTTTATATTGATATTATATTTTTTTAATGTATTTTTAGATTCTGAGTGAAACGAAGAATGTATTGGTTTTACAATTCTGTGTTTTTTTTTTTTTTTTTTTTTTTCATTTATGTATGTAAACACTTTTTCGGTTAGATATACTGCACCAAAAGTTTCATTCAGCAACTCTATAGATCGGAAAAGATCCCTAGATGGTACTTTTAAGAGGACATTTTTTGAATTTCTCAATAGTTTTTCCAAGAGTAGGCGTTAAGTACCGAAAAACTGACAAAAAACGGGAAAAATGCCGTATTCTGGATTTTCGTGAAATCTATTTTAGTTTTTTAGCCATAACTCCATCAATAATGGCACTAGAAACTTGAAACTTATATGTACTATTAAAAATCATCACACAAACACTCTATAAAAATTTCAAAAACATTTAACCAATTTTGAGCTAAATATAGCACATTGGAAATATTGGAAATTTCTCGTTTTTTGTGAGTTTTTGCTTCGTAAAATTTTAACCTTTAGATATTAAGAGCTGAAAATGTTATGCAATAATACTCATATGTATTCCTAACGATGATGAAAAAATATCGAAAATCATAAGTCACAATATTTTTTTACGAGCGTTTAAAGTTTGCATTTTGATGGAATTTTTTATTTTTACATCAAATTACACACTTAAACGCATGTAAAAAAATTTGGTACAATATATTTATATGAAACTTTCTACATACCTAGATAATGACGTGGTGAATATTTTGGTGCAATAAAATTCTTTACGGGTTAGTAATTTAAAATTTTACAAGGATTTGAGTGAAAAAAATCGGAAGAAATACGGACAACATTTTACTAGAAACAAAGGAATACATACTTTTATGAAATCGATTATAGTTTTTTAGCTATAACTTCATCAAAAATAAATCTAGAAACTTGAAACTTTTACCACCTACTAAAAATACTTACGCGAACACTTCATACAAATTTCAAAAACATTTAACCAATTTTCAGCTAAATATAGAACTTTGAAAATATTGGAATTTTCTCGTTTTTTGTAAGTTTTTCCTTTATAAAATGTTAGTCTTTGGATATTAAGAGCTGACAATTTAAGACAATCATACTCATATGCATTACTAACCGTAGTGAAAAAATTTCGAAAATCGTAAGTCATAATATTTTTTTACAGTCGCTCAAAATTTGCATTTTGATGGAATTTTTTATTTTATATAAAATTTTATATACTATCCACTGAGTTTTACTCAGAATCGTTTTTCCGAATGCAATGTTAAATCATTGCATTCAATTGTAAAGTACCACACAACTAAATTATCGTAATCCAGGTGATCCCATAATAGAAAATGCTATACACTCATCAGACTAGAGCGTGAATTTATATTCCCTTAAAATAGTCAAAATATGATACTCGAAAATTTATACTCGTAATATTCTCTAAAAACATTAGTAAAATATAGTATCAAAATTTTTTTAATACCTGCATAATATGTACTTATATGTAAAACAAATTTAATAAATAATATTTAACAAAATCAATAACACTATTGAAATAATAATTGATAAAATATGATACTTTAACCTTATTTTGGATTCTGAGTGAAGCGAGGATCTTATGGTTTTACAATGATGATTATTTTTTTATTTATTTTTTTTAGCATTAGATTCGAAATTGGACTGAGATGGTACTTTAGAGAGGTCATTTTTCGAAAATCTCCATAGTTTTTCCAGCAATCAGGAAAAACGTTCGTAAAACAAAGTAAAAACGGTAAAATCGGTAAAAATCCGATTCGGATTTATTTATAATTAGTCAAATATGCAAAAATATGATTTTATATGAATATATTCTCTTACCATCAAAATATGCATTTATATGCTATATACAATTTTGTAATTAGATTCTCTATTCTGTGAATCGTTGAGATTTCTTACTCTGGTGATTGTGCATATATATCTATTAAAAATATGTTTTTTTATAAAAATCCGCGCTCTACTCATCACCATAATCTTGTCCGAGGAGCGGAGCGACGATGGACGAACTTCCACCACCATTGTCTTACCGGCTTTTTATTATTTGAATGTAGTATCTTTATTAATTTATTTTGTTAACATTTAGTTATTTATTAATTTTTTTAATATTATTAAATTATTATTTTTATTATATTAAATTAATATTTATTATGGTTCAATTTGTTTATCGAATATAAAATAACAAAACTTTGCGTAAAACGGTTTTTCCAGTACTTGGTTTAGGTTACGAATTCCAAAATCATGGTTACTAATCGGTTACTAAAGCTTAGATTAACTTTGAACTTTCTGAGTACATTATTTCGATGTGCGGGTGCTGGCGTAACGTTACACTGGCACCCGTTTGCGGAAAACGGTTTTTCCGGTACTTGGTACAGGTTACGAATTCCAAAATCGTGGTTACGAATGGTTACGAATCGGTTACTAAAGCTTAGATTAACTTTGAACTTTCTGAGTACATTATTTCGATGTGCGGGTGCTGGCATAACGTTACACTGGCACCCGTTTGCGGAAAACGGTTTTTCCGGTACTTGGTTCAGGTTACGAATTCCAAAATCGTGGTTACGAATGGTTACGAATCGGTTACTAAAGTATGGAACCAATTTAAAAGAAAATAGTTTAGGTTGTGGTGCTAGCGTAACGTACCTAAGAAATAGGTATGTATTTATCTGTATATATAAAACAGTAAGCTGATTGACTGCTATCAACGCACAGCTTAAACCATTGGACGGATTGGACTGAAATTTGGTATACAGATAGCTATTATAGCGTAGGCATCCGCTAAGAAAGGGTTTTTCAAAATTCAACCCCTAAGGGGGTTAAAAGGGGTAAAACGTTTTTTTTTTTTTTTTGGTCTGATTTCTTGAAAATTAAGTATATATACTCAATAAAACATATAAGCATTGTCTATAAACTTTTTTTTTTTTAATTCAACCCCTAAGGGTTTGAAAAAGATTGAAGACTAAAAATAGAAAATTCCGCCAAGCCGGAACCGTTGAAGCTATGAGTATGAAATTTGGTCAGTAGATTCTTTTCATGCTGTAGGCATTCGTTCAGATAATATTTTTCAAAATTTAACCCCTAAGAGGGTTAAATGGGTTAAGAAAGTATAAATATGGAAAAAATCCCCATGCCGAAACCTTAGTATTAGAACACAACCTAAATGTGCGCATTCCACAGGTCACTCTCGCGAGTTGTTAGTAATAATTTTGGTACTGTGAAAAACAATTTTCTCACAAGTCTATTTGATTTTATTGTTCTAATAATGAGTAATAACATATACTATGAATTATAATAATACGCAAAACGATTCAAAAACATACTATAAGATATAAGTAATAAAGGATATATTTATCTATTATCTATCTTTATCGATTTGAATTTTAGAAGTACTCGCGACATTGCCTTAGCGTGACATCTTCTGGAATCGCAGCTACACTGCTCGTGGGTGGTCAAAAGGCCCACGCTACCTTTAAATTACCACTCACTCGTCTCAATCTAACAACTGCGGTCACTCTCTTTTGTAATATTTTAAAACAAAGTAATTTAGTGGAAGTTTAAAAAAATACAAAAATAATAGTGTGGGATGAAATAACAATGGAACATAAGGGTGGTGTTGAGGCTTTAAATAGATCTCTAAAGGGTATGAGGGGAAATAAAAGGTTAATGGGTGGTGAAACGGTTTTGCTGACTGAAGACTTTAGGCAGACTCTACCAGTAGTACCAAAAGGGACCAGAACTGATTAAGTCATGTCTTAAAAGATCTACTTTATGGCCTCAGATTAATATACTCAAACTGTCGAAAAATATGAGGGTTAGAGGGTAGGTATACTTTGGAGGGGAAAAGTTTGCTGGTAGATTTGCAGATCTTTTACTTGAAATTGGCAATGGTGATTATCCGTCATTCGATGAAATGATAAATATCCCAAAAAACGTGTGTACAGTTGTAACTACAGTTCAGGATTTAATATCAAAAATGTATCCAGATATTGCTCATATTCATGATAAGCCTGTGGAAAGGTATATCCGAGCTATATTCACTCCAAAAAATGACCAAGCAATAAGCCATATCATAAGCTTATTCTGCGTGTGGGCACACCTATTATGTTTTGCGAAATTTGAAACCACCTAAACTATGCAGTAGGACCAGGCTCAAAGTCAAAGCATTACATCGCAATATAGTGGAAGCCACAATATTAACTGTATGTGCGAAAGGGGAAACTGTGTTTGTACAACGAATCCCTTTAATTCCGAACGATCTTCCGTTCGAATTTAATCGATTACAGTTTCCCCTCAAAATCTGCTTTGCAATGACTATAAACAAGTCTCAAGGCCAGACTCTCAAATTTGAGGAATAGACTTGCGAGAAAACTGTTTTTCACATGGACAGTTTTACGTAGTTTGCTCACGCGTAAGCTCACCCAATAGCTTGGTGATTTTGCCGCCTACTAATATATCAGCATTGAACATTTTACAAAGAAGTATTGTAGATAAAATTTTGAAAAAACCATTAGTAAAACATTTATTTTAAACCTTCACTGCTAAAACTTATCGTGAACATAGGCCGCCAAAAGCTATAACTTATAGAATAGGTTATGTTAATAATTATTATCTTATAAACTAAAAAATATGTATAAAATATGATTTCAAAAATTTAAATTTCAATAGATTAAACAAAATGTAATCTTGCCAGGTTACATACATTTTTATACTTAAACCCGGCAACGGCGGGTAATTCAGCTAGTAAATTATATTTTAATAATAATTTCATAATATTAGAACATGAATAATATTTAATAATAATATTTCATAAGAATTACAACAATCATAAATAGTAATAAATAATTATAAGAAATTTTGAATTTTAATAAATAAATCTGTTAATTGCAAAAAATCATTCGAATAATTTTTTATTTTAAATCTCGTGAACAAAAAATTAAATGTATTTTGGTCCCCTCGATATAACGAAGATTTTTTGGCTTAAGTTCTCGCAATGTAATTATATTTAAAAATATTGCAATTAAAGGTAATTCTCCACGATATAACGAACATTTTTTTTATGGTCCTATGATAAAAATTAATGAGTTTTATACTTTCGGCTATAAAATTATGAAAATATTTTTTAATACATACCTTGTTATATTCAAATGGTTTTATTCTGGTTGATTGTCAACTAGACCTGCAGCTGCTTCGAAAATAAACGAGGTAATGCGATATAAAAAATATATTATCATACAAAATCGGGAAAGTGTTATTTTTATTTAATAATAGAATTGAAAACCGAGATAATGGTATTACAGATAGCAACTTCATATTTAAAATTAGATACATCTGAATTATTATAATTTCGCAGTTTATTATTAACTATGTGTTTATAATATTAAGAATAGAAAACAATACAATAAAGATGATTGAATTACAATTAAAAGTAATTATTGTAAAGCTTACCTGATAAATTTGCTACAATTAAATAATCATAAAAACAATCATAGTAGAAACTCGATCAACCGTAACTCAACGGAATCACAGTAACTGCTGGAACTGGGACGATGACTATAATGTACAATATTTTATGTCGTATATTAAAAATACATTTCCATATAAATACGAAAAATATATTAACTCTTAGGGAAAATCAGCACTAATTTTTGCTGGGCATAGAATATTTTACAGAACAGTAATGATCTGAACAAAAAAATAAAGTCAGTTCGATCATCTACATCAGTCGCGGTAGTCCTTATGCTATATACAGCATAAATTTAATAATTAGTGAAGTAACAATTATTTAACCATTACACATCTTTTTTATCAAAATAATTTTAAATTGTCAATAAAATTTTTATATCGAAATAAATAAAACTTCATAGGTACCTACAAAACTTTATATGATTTGTTGTACATATATATTTCAATAATTGAATTTATGCGGCGTGTTAGACATATTTTATCTACAACTGAAAATTCAAAGGTAAAATTTAGTCATTGATCAAAGTTAGAAAGTAGATTATTGTAATTTGTGAGTGAAATATTTAATAGAATTCAAAATTTTGTTGAATGAAAAAACAAATCCCATTATACCGACAAAATTGTTGTAAAAAATTGATTGGAAATTTCCAAAATGTACAATATTTTATTATTTCTTTCAATTTCTTTCCAATTATCATATAAAGCAAAAATCAGCACTAATATTGAAAATGATCAAGTTAAATAGCACTAATTGAGCCTTAAATATTGGTACTATAGCGGATTTTGGTGCTGATAGTCAGCCCTCTACGTGAAGTTAGCGGAGAAAGATAAGCCCACCTATAACTTTTTACTGGTCTTAGCACTAATTTTAAAAATGGCACCATTAAATAACACTAATTGAGCACTTAATATTGGTACTATAGCGGATTTTGATGCTGATAGTCAGCTCACTACGTGAAGTTAGCTGAGAAAGGTAAGCTTCCCCGTAACTTTTTACTGGTCTTAGCACTAATTTTAAAAATGACACCATTAAATAGCACTAATTGAGCACTAAATATTGGTACTATAGCGGATTTTGGTGCTGATAGTCAGCCCGCTACGTGAATTTAGAGGTGAAAGATAAGCCCACCTGTAACTTTTTACTGGTCTTAGCACTAATTTTAAAAATGGCACCATTAAATAGCACTAATTGAGCACTAAATGTTGGTACTATAGCGGATTTTGGTGCTGATAGTCAGCCCGCTACGTGAAGTTAGCGGAGAAAGATAAGCCCGCCTGTAACTTTTTACTGGTCTTAGCACTAATTTTGAAAATAGTATAGTTGAATAGCACTAATGGAGCACTAAATACTGGTGTAATAGCGGAAATTAGTGCTCGAATTTTTCCGCTAACTTCACGCACCTGTGCAGAAGGCAACGGAAAACCACTGCACAGTAATAACCCTTCCCAAGTAACAACTTCTTCTCGGTGCAAAACCAACCCTCGGGTTGTTGACCCTAAGAAGAAAGTTGCAAACCAACCCTCGGGTTGTAAAAAAAAAACCCTGGGCGATTATTGTCGAGTACAAGACGCGTTAGGAGTTTCGGGTGACGAGTGTTATAGACGAGACTGGGTGTCGAAGGTTCGACGAGTTATGGTTCTAGTTTTAATTACATTAATAGTCGATATTTCGGATGAAAAAAATAAGTTATATTATTACATTGAAAATTCGATCGACATTATTTTTTAAATATGTATTAACTTAATTTTTACTTAAACAACAATGATTAATTCTTAATTGACTTGACTGAGTCAAAAGTCAGCATTGATTTGGACTACCTTTATTGTTCTTGACGAGCTAATATAATAAATTATACGATAAAAAAAGCGTTTTTGATTCGATTAATTGTGTTATTCCATTGATTTTTTTTTTTTTTTTAATGTACCCGCACAACTATGCGGTTTATGCCGAAATCGATTCGATACCATGATCAAATAACGAATACGTTTAATACGCTTATAAAAACCGGCATTATAGGCCCTTTTATTGAAATATTACAAGTGTAATAAAAATCTTCGCTGAAACGTACCAACACCGATGTTTCACGCGATGAACACCGATTGAATAGGCATTACTAATTGGTCCGTCAGCAGAACATAAAACAAAACGAATTCAAAACTGAAACGCGAAACAACGTGTAAAACATGAAAATAAGTAGGTGCACGTTTTACAATATCATATCGAATGTAGTGCCCACGCACTTTGATTCGATTAGAAATTATACTTACCTAGTAAATACGGACACTGCACATCGACCACTATCTTTATTGTTATTTTCTTTCTCTTACCGCTGATATAATATGTAGTCGTGAAAACGTCATTACGTCGTATATGTCATGTTTATATCGCAGCAAAAAAGTAGACATTATATTATAATATAAGCTAAATATAGCAGCACAGATGTGAAATATCTTTTACGGGACGATTTCGCATTCTGATTGTTTTTTTTTTTGAGAAAATATCCATAAAATATGAAATAAATCATTCGAAGATCAAATAAAATCATTAAGAATTCCGCCCCCGACAAATTACAATATACAGGTCCATAGGTGTCGTATGCGCTTTCTAATTCCATGACGAATTTCCAACGCGCCATCAGAGTGTAATTCAAACACTACAGTTCGATTGTTTTGAAAAACAAAACACGATAAATTATTGAAAGCTTTTGAATTAATTTAAAAACTACGACGTCTATTATTCATCATTGAAACAATGTGTCGGTTTTACGACGGAGAAGGAAAACAAAATGATTTTTGATTTTTACGTATGTAATAATAGACCAAGTATAATATACTATATTGGAAACGAATTTCTGTATGAACTGGTGCGCTTTCTCCCGAATTAGAGATGACTTACATAGTAATAATAACTAAGAAGTGCTTATAAAAAGTGTCTAATAGAAGCGCTATTTTGTTTTCGACTATGAGTTGAAAATCAACTGCAAAACATGAAATCAGCGACAATTGTGTAGTTGCTTATGGTCGTATAATTTTATATTTCTGCAGTTCGCCAACACATTACATATATTGTTTGAGCAATAAAAGAGCGGCGTAACGACTGCAGAGTAATGCGACTCGTAATTCGAACGTACACACAAAAGGGTTAGCAGTAACTATTATTAATAGCGAAATACAATCACCGTGATTATTTATACGTTTTGAGGATTTTCAATCGACGCCAAACCGTTTAGCGTTCAATTAGTATTTTATCGTCACATAAATAATCATATTGCAATTAAGACATTAGTCCCCTTGAGAACTAATGCGATGTACCGTTTATATATCTATATATATAATGTAACGGATACTTATTCATAGCGCTGAAGGTCTTTTCCTTGCAACGTTCTTTCGTATTATTTATGATTTATGAAAGTTTAAGTACACACAAACACACACACACACACACACACACACACACACACACACACACACACACACACGACGTGGTAAACTATTACTTTCCGTAGGTTTTCGAAATTAATTCAACCGCGGCAAACCGGCAACGCCATATATATATATATATATATATATATATATAATAATACTCAGCATACGTTAACTCACCGTAACGAGATAGAAAAATAATAATAAACTTTAGTCGTTTAAGTAAAAAAATAATAATAATAATAATAATTACAAACCAAATGTCAAATTCAATTAATGACTCGATTGTTATAAAGTTTCAACGGGAAAACTGTACTCACGGTAAATAATAATACAATATAATAATAACAATATCATACACTGTTGGAGTAGTTTCACTTTACACGACCTGCCTTTTTTTTCCATAAGAATGCAACGTGAGTATAAATTTATTATTATTATTATTATTATTCAGTTGTTATACGTTATAGGAAGTGACGAGTTAGGATAGTAAATAAAAAAAAAAAATAGTACGGTATTATCATACGGCTTATAAATGTTTAAAGGTTTAAATTATACGTGTATTGACGTTTTAGTGACGTTTCAAACGACGACGTCGGATAAGAAAATAATGCTTACTTTCCGTCTACACGGGGTAGGTACTTCAGTGTATAATAATATGTTCATTTGAATAAAACCATGCGGTTTGATGAAAAAAAAACAAATAATAATAATAATAATCAATCAACTGTACTGCGTATAAAACACAGTCGATACGATATTGTTTAATGACATTTACATTGTGATGTGACGGAAAGCAATAAATGCTAGTACAAGATCTTGGGAGTACACGCGTGTGTGTTTTATAGCATATTTCAACGTATTTCACTAAGGCGTTCGATAAAATTAATCATCAAATCCTATTTATAAAATTAAAACAGATTGGTATTGTTGACCCTTTTCTATCATGGCTTGTATCTTTCGTAAGTAATAGACGTCAAATAGTAACTTATAAAGAGTTTTGGTCTTCTCCAATAATCGTTTCTTCGGGAGTCCCTCAAGGATCCCATCTAGCTCCAATATTATTCCTTATTTTTATCAATGATATAACTTTTTTAAATTCTTCTAAATTAATGTTTGCCGATGACATAAAAATGTTTCGTGTTGTCAACAACCAACTTGATGCTAATCTACTTCAATCTGACTTGAACATTCTTTATAAATGGTGTATCCAAAATAATTTTACTCTTAATACAAATAAATGCCAGATAATGACTTTTTCAAGAACTCGAGTCGTTACTAATTTTGACTATCATATCAATGGAGTAGTGTTAAATCGAACTACTGGGCCTGTTAAGGACCTCGGTATTCTTTTTGACATTAAACTTAAATTTGATTGTCACATTAATAACATTATAAACAGATCAAACAAGATCATTGGATTTATTATTCGTAATTGTTCGGATTTTACTGATAAACATGCCCTAAAATCATTATTTTGTTCTTTGGTACGCTCTATATGTGAATATGGCACAATTATATGGTCTCCATTCCAAATTGGTTTCAAATTAAAATTAGAAAAAATCCAGCAAAAATTCTTACGCTTCCTTGCTTTTAAATGTTCCATACCTAGGGCACCACATTCTTCTTACTCTCCACTTTTGTCCATCCTTAACCTTGAAACATTAGAAAATCGTCGTTTAAGGTTAGATTTATATTTTTCTTATAAACTTTTTGTCGGAATAATTGATTGTCCTGATTTCTTAAGTCACTTTTCTTTCCACGTTCCTACACATAGTGTTCGAAATAAAAATACATTTTATATCAACGTCGAAATAACTAACTATGCAAGCAACACCCCCGTTAACAGAATCATGAAAGCAATAAATAATTTAAATATTGATATTTTCATCTCACCAAACTTTCACTCATTTAAAACTTATTATAATTCTATACTTAATAACAATAATTCTTAATGATATAATAATATTATACTTTTATATTGTATCTAAAAATTGTAACGTAGTTTTAAGAAACGATTGTCTCTATATAATAATTATGTATTTGGGCCTGGCCCGTTTAAAATTTAAAATAAATAAATAAGTAAATAATTAATTCCTAAAGTTGAGTTATTCCGGATTCGACTTGGGAAGATTTCAAGGATAAATTTAAATGAAATTGTTTTATCTTTATACATTCTAAGATGCTTTCTAAAAAGACAGTAAATCGACGATGGTGTTTTAATATTATTTCATATAAAAAAGAAGTAGACGATAATACACTGGTTATTATTGACATGGACTTTGCATCGATTCACGTGATGTTACGAGGGAAGCACTTTTTTGGGGCAGCGAATTTCACTGGGAGCTTTTTTTTAACAGTTTGATAATTATTTTAGAAGTTGTAAAAAAAAAAAAAATGGTAAAAATGTTAGTTAATTTTTTCTACAGGCAAATCAATTTCACCAAAGCCTTCTATTAATATCAACACGACAACATAGATATTTTGTGAAATGAAACTTCACATTTCATGATAAGTGTGCGTGTATTGGTTTGTTGTTTGTCATCGACTGTTTAAAAACAAAACATAGTACTACCACTCTTATGAATTTACGTTTTTTGATACCGAAAGTATCACAATCAAAGCATGCGTCTTTTTTGTCATCATACAATTGGTCAAAATATTGTTGGTGTCAAAAAATAATCGAAGAATCAGAATGATCAAAAGCACGGCAAAATTCAATTTAAAGATGTATACCCGTCGCTGCAAAAATCCTAAATACGCCACTTCGTACACATATAATGTACCTATGTACCTGCCGACGACGACGCGATGTGTGGTGGTTATTGTCTCTCTCTTCTGCGAAGATGGAGCGGGCGAACGACGAGTATGCTGCAGACGGCAAGTGCGTGGCCAACGGCTGGTTTAGAAATCGAACAAGTCCTACGGTATGTAAAAAAAAAAAAAAATAATTTTTTATTTTTTTTTTACTAATCATTCCCTCGGCAGCATGGGCCATTGGGCTTACAGTGAGAAAACGATAAATTACATAAATTGTATCTATATCTAAGTTACACTAAATTTTGGTTAGAAGATTGACGGCTGTAATGAATTGAATGATGTTGGTAATGGATTGAGGGCGATTGCTTAATATTTGTGATAGTGATTCAGGCAGGTTGTGGTTTGTTCGGGTATTGTGGTATGTTCGGCATTCGATGAGTATGTGACTGATGGTGACTTGAACACCGCAGGTTGTGCATATTGGGGGTTCTTCCCTGGACATTAGGAAGCTTTGGGAGATTTTCGTGTGTACTATTTTTAGTGTGGTTATTATGACTTCGAATTTTCTGTGGACTTTGAAGGGAAATGTCTAACTGTCGGTGTTATGTTTAATATGATTAAACTTCGTGTAATTAAATGTCCACTTTTGATTTGACGTATTTATTTTATAACACAAACAACATAAATATAAATCAATATTTTTTTTAAGTTGATATTTTTTTTCATAAGTTACCGAAGGTCAAAAACTTAAAAAATTTTATTTCAAAGTATTCCAGCATCCGGATGCCCCCCAAAAACATCTGCTGTCCGAGGCAAGTTATTACCTTAAAACCCTGCGTCAAATCCGGCCCTGTACTGGAGCGTAAAAATAGCAAAAAAATAATTTTTTTTTCTGAATAAAATGCATATATTTTAGCGACACAGTGTTGAATATTGGTGTTCTATTGAATAGTTAACATTTTTTATTATACAACTATTAGTTATATATAAAACCATTTAATAGGTTATTTCCCAATTTTTACAAATTTGTATGGCATGACATTTACCTTTAATATTGCAATGACACAGTTTTAAACAGCTTTAATGATCATAAAATGATAACTTTTAATGATAACTTTTATTTAATGATAACGTTTATGATCAGTTTTACGTATACACGCGTTTCCTAAGGTGTATGCTAATAGATAATTTTATATCAATCGTATACATTGTCTATTAAAAGTACGAAGTTCTATAAAATATCTTGGTGTTTTCTACTACATACCGTAATCATTCTGTTCATTTTCGGAATTGTATTAAGTAAATGATTTATCCCTTTACCGGTAACATATTATACACGTACACATGACAAAACGTATACTCAAGGTGGTAGCAAGGGAGGGGGGTTAGGAACCTACGCCCCGGCTGATATTTCGGAAGGGCACAAAAATCAAAATGTTGAATTCATGTTAAAGGTAATAATAAAAAAAAAAAAAAAATCATAATTTTTTTTCATAATCATTTTATGAGTTTTACATTCAAAAATATATTTATATGTTATCAATTATTTGCGTGGTAGTCGGAACCTAGGGCCATAGTTTAATTTATCACCATATTCATTTTTGAAGCATTATACAATATATATAGGTATATGGTGCATTTTTACTCTATGAAATATTATCGTTAGTTTTATGCTCACCTTGTTTTTTACGTTGTTCCGATTCATGTCATTAAAAATTAACTCTATTATCTGTTGCACGTTTTCTGGTGGTTCAACTATCGTATCGTCATCGTTTTGAGGTTTCGTGACTGTCAAAGGTGGTTTTTTCGTACAAGCAGACTTCGTGATTAAAGGCTAAAAATGTACGCACAATTAACGTCGATTCACCCAATAGAGCAGTAAGTTTTTCTACCAACCTTGGAAGAAGGACCGTGGTTGGTACCTAGTTGATTTCAATGGTTTAGCCGTCTCTATGCCAGATTTGGCAGCGCTGGTAGTAATTTTACCAATAGTTTTATGATTTTCCAGCGACTTTTTTGGGTCAGGCGTTATCGATTTTAGAGGTTTTTCGGTTTTTAGTCCAGTTTCATCCCGGTCGATAGACTGTAGTAAAAGTAATAATGTAAAATTGAGAATTCACGATTAATAGTTGTTGTATTACTATACGAGAGGTACGTACGAAATCATATACGTTTCAATCAATAATATTTTATTAGGTATAACTTACGTTTATCCTCTGACAGGCTTCCGAATAAATGAGATCGTTAAGTGGTTCGCTGTTGAAACGTTCCAAACACAATATTAACAACGAATGAAATTCAGGCAAATCTTCCAGACGATTCACCAAATATTTCGATAACCAAGGTAGATATTTACGTGGTATCGTTTTTTTTATTTTGTCGCACTGAAAATGACAATTATATATTATTATTTTATTTTAGTGTCTGAGTACAAAATGTAAATAGTTAAACAACCGAGAAAGTAAAAGTTAAATAAAATCATAAAAATAAACCCAAGTCTGTGAAAGTATTCACCTGTGTGTGGACGTTATCTGGAACCATATGATCGAAAATTTATTTCATCGATCGTGGTATCCAGCGGAACCATCTGGGTTGAATTGTCGTTTAATTCAGTTGTTGAAAATTGTGCGTTACGTTCCACAGGTATTTTCACGGGTATTGAATTCTGATTTTGAAATCACAAACGTATTTAAAACGTGATGAATACACAATAGTTACATGCAAGATATTTATAATAGAGACACTGAATAAATACATTATATATATATATATATATATATATATATATTAATTATTTTTATTTTTTTTGATTTGTTAAAATTAATTTTATTATATTAGGTATATTGAATCAATGTAATGTTATAAATGAATTGAGATATTCATAATTGCATTGTTTTTGTTTTATAGTTTACTTCATTATCGCATTATTTCATGAAATTAATATTTTATTCAATTATGTTAGTACTTTACATTATTTTTGGTAAACAAATGATAAAGAAAAAGTAAAATATAAATATTAAAAAAAAAAAGAATTTATGTTAAATTATTCACCTGTGTGTGATTGTCATTCGGACACGTGTCTTTGAAAATACTCTATTTCGTTGATCACGATGTCCGGCGAGATCGACAAGTTTTCTTCTTCGTCTGACAAATATGAAAATATTGCGTTGTGTTCTACAGGTATTTTTCTGGGTTCTGAAGTCTGATTTTCAAAACATATAATAGTACATTAAATTTTTGAAAATAATGAATGACTAAAGATATTATTATTAGTGATTGCATTGGTTTTGTTTTACAGTTTATTTCGTTATGTTATTATTTTATGAATATCTAATGTTAATACATTAATGTTGGTACTTGACATTTTTTTTAACGTACTTCGTTTAGAAATGAATATAAAATCAATAATATTGAACAAATAATAATTCCAATATTATTAATAAATTTCTTCAAGTGAAGATAAATTGTATTGGTCCATATAATGAATGAATTCCAATATGGATCAAAGATTTTAAACATGGTGACCTAAAACAATCATTAAAAAAACAAATGTTATTTTTCAGACGATTGATAAAATTTCTTGTATATGTGTCATTGGGGTGTTATGGGCTTCCAGATTCCTAACTTAATTCACAAATGATTTTTATGGAATCGGCTTATTTTTATAGTTTATTTCTAATAACATTTTTTATATAAGATAACAATTTCTGAAACGTCTATCGGAAATTAGACGAAAAACAGGAAAACATATAAAAAGTAAATTATTCGTAAACTGAAGTTTTCTTTAGAATCGTTGATTTATATTTGTTTACACTGAGTTCTGATTTTCTTTTATTCGTTATTTTAAATTATTTTGATAGCTCTCGTTATAATAATTTATAACATTAATATTTTGGTTACTTTAATTCTTTAATGAGATATATTTAGTCAAATAAATAACTCAGACAGCAACAAATTTCCCAGCTTTGCTCAAAAGCAGCGTAATTTTATTATTTAAAAATAAAGCAAATTTAGGTTATATTTCTTTCAGTTTCGCACGGCAATTAATAGTGGTGTTTAATTACTTAGAAACGTAAGTGACTCGATTGTTGAAGACACTTGGTGATAAGGACGTATTTATTGTTTTATGAAAACTATTTGTACCGATGGACGCGACGAACACGATACGCAGTAAAAAAAAAGTGTATGGTCACACATTGTTTTGTGAATATTTATGTTTCTATTTAAAAATGACATTCGTTTACTCAGTATTGACATAATCAATGAGTCGGCGCACAAGGTTCGCTCTGATGCACGGTTTACCAAAAACTGCAACAACGGTTAATCATTAATAAGACCGTCATATATTTTTAAACAATGCGAGTGGTACACTATAGATGTAATAATTATTCAATTCTTAAACAATGGGATTACAGCTGCGTATTACACTTTGCACTGACGTTATACGCATTCAAGATAATAAGCACTTAAAATAACATTAAAATAAGAAAAAAAAAAGCAAAATCACAAATACAATAGCTTTTTTAACATCAGGGCTTCTCACCTTAGCCGACCACGTCTCCAGGGCCGTTGCCTTCTGAAGAAGCAGTTTGTAACCACCATCCTGCGTGACTAAGCACTTCCGGAGGAGGCTTGCCGAGTCACTCAATGTCTCAGCACTAGACAATCCTGCCTTGGACGCGTTTCCTACAGTCACTTCGGCGGCTTTCCGGCCGCTGGAGAGGGCCTGTTTCGCACCCTCCCCGGCAGTTGCTCTACCAGCTCCGTTGCTGGTGATAGAAGCCTGCCTAGTCACTTCTGTACTTTTGGTGCTTGCAGGTGATGACGACACCTGGGGCGAGCACCGTCCCCCAGCCGCCGGCTCTGGGGTTTCCGAGGCCCCTGTAGCAGTAACATCTAGCATCGTTGTTGTATCCATCATAGTTGTTGAGTTGACTGGTGCGCCACTGACAGCGCCAGTCTCACGCTGTCTGCCCTGTTTCCTGAACGCTCATCCTGATCCTTGAAGACACCGGGGGCTGATCATATCCCCGGTGGTGAGCTTGTCCGCGACCGCTTATTCGTCCGAATATCTGCAGAAATATCTGCAGGACTTTCCCCTATCCGCAACCTGGGGACGCGCCCGGTGGCATGCCCATGCCTCCCCGAAGGGCCGGGAACCTAACCTAACCTTTTTTTTTTTTACATTCAAATCGAGATTGGGGGGTGGGACTGATGCTAGTCATTTCACCTCCCCAACCCCATCATTTATTGATATCAATACAATACAATACAATTACAATATAGTTGTAAACTCGTACAATGTGGAGGGCCTCTAACCGCTCTAGTTTGGCCTTCAGCCCACAAAAATAAGCTTAACTATTTTTATTTTGACTTGCATCTTCCGTCTCCTGCGACGTGGATGACTTCTACGTGTCCTGCTTCTGTGCATAGTGGGCAACAGGATGGTTCCTTGCATCTTCTGTATATGTGGCCTCTACGACCACATCTCATACATATGTCTTTTCGGTCCGGTCCTTTGCAGTTCGCTGCGAAGTGACCGAAGCCCTGGCACCGAAAACAGCGATCCGACCTCTGTTTCATCTTGACTCTGCATATACTCCATCCAATTTTGATTTTCCCTGCATTCAGTGTCTTCTCGGCCGATGAACGAGGAAGAGTACACTCGATGGAATGGTCTCCTCTAGGATTCTTCTTCAGCTTACTGAACTTGCTCACTTGTTCATCACACGATACCATTATCTCTTCTGTTACATCTTTTTCGCTCGCGGTAACGTCAATCCCAAGGACTTGGATTGTTATCCTGTCCTGCAAGCGGCTCACTTCCCCCAGCTCTCCAACTGCGTCAGAAACGACTTTGCTGAAGTCTGCAGTCACGGTCTGACCTCTTGCCATTTCTAGGAGTAAATCGCCCTTCTTAGTTTTCCTTACCTTGTCCACTGTGACCCCCAGCGAACTAAGGTCCACTTTATTCTTCAAGGCCGCCGCCACCGACTCATAGGTGCCTTCTGTGCCGTTTCTATCTTCTTGATTTATCCTGATGATAATAGCTTCAGACTTTGGTCGTGCTCTTCTTTCCTTTTTCCTGTTATCTCGGAGAGTGGTGATGCGATTGATGGTGGTCTGTTGACCTCCGCTTGTGCTTTATCGCTCTTCACTTTCTTGAGCTTCTTGTTTCGTGTGGGTGCTGTCTTCCAGCTGCTTGCATCTTCTGAATAAACCACGAACACGAAATGATTTTTTAACGTAATCATAATTTTATTATTTAAAACATATTTATATACAATTATAAGAAAATAAATCACAAACTATAATGTAATAATAATACCACAAACATTTTGGAAACGCCGTAATGCATTACGTTGAAATTATAGCCAGCTACGATCGACACGGCAAATAGATAACAAAAACAAATGAAAATACGAGTTTGGTATATTAACTACGAGAAAATGAAATAAAAAGGTAAACAAATATTTCAAGTTGAAGTTGTAATACAAGTACACATTGAAAAAATATAAATTTTCATCAACTCGCGTCGTCTTTTCATCATTAATTATAAAATATACAAGAAAAGTAGAAAAAACTAGTTAAAGGCAATTTTTTTTTTTTTGAAACTCTGTAAACTGCGCTTGGATTATTATTTGATATTTCACTCATTTGGTTTTCCATTTATAGCTTTATACATTTACTGTTTTTCCACTTTAATGTTCTACAATCAGCAACAACTTGCTGACTACAACACTTGTTGCATACTTAAAAAATCAACATCGTACATGGTTGCCATGGTTACAATAGCGGGACAAACATTTTCGACGGAAATTTAGAGTTTTTTACTGAACTTCATGAAAATTAGAATAACCTAGTAGTAAATGGTTTGGGAAACCAGTTTTAGATTAAATACTGATGGGCAGGGGCGTGCCTGGGGGGGGGGGTGTTCAAACCCTCCCCGAAAAATTGAAATAATTGTTAATAAAAGTTTTACTTAATATTATAATATAATATATATATATATATTAAAATAGGTACGTGTTAGTAAAAATATTGAACCCCCCCCCCGAAAAAAATTTCTAGGCACGCCCCTGCTAATGGGCATATTTAAAACAGCCCGTGATACAAAGGGATGATGGGGGTGAGACACTTAAACATTAAGATAATATCACCTGATTTTCAAGTGTCTTAAACATAAAAACTATGATTACATTATTATTCAAAATAAAATATGCTTACTTGTCAAACAGTGGTTTGAAGCGTTTGGTAGGTTGTGCCTGAGCGAATTCTAAAAAAATCTCATGTATTACGATTCGTAAAGAATTATAAACGTCCGCACTGGTCGGTGGTCTTTAAAAAGATGACGATATCGGTTTGTTGAATTTGTGTTTTGACCGTTTCGACGCATTATTTGTAGCCAGCAGTCTTAACATATGACTGTTGGCTTACACGAATAATCAGCCAGTCACTAAATTGAAGAATTGCAGCACGGTGCACACGGTCAGTGTTGGGAATAGATAACTAATAATTTATCTAGATAAAGATAAAGATGATTATAAACATTTTTATCTAGATACAGATAAAGGCAATTATAATACATTTTATCTAGATAATGATAAAAATTAGTACTTTTTTATTTAGATAAATTTGAGATAATTTCATGTTTAATTAAAAAAAAAACACGAGTTTTTCTCAGTAATCTTTTCAATTAATTAAAAAAAAAAAAAATTTATAAAATAATATATTTTAAATTTCCTTTTTTTCAGGCCATTTAAATAAATTACCTATCTATATAGGTACTCATAGATAACTAAAATTTTATCTAGATAAAGATAAAGATAACTGAAAATAAATTTATCTAGATAAGATAAAATATAAATAATTGTTATCTAGATAACTTATCTAGATAAATTTATCTAGATATTTTCCAACACTGCACACGGTGCACACGTCGAACAACGGCGTTGTACATTTTACACTTCAACAGCTGGACATGTCATTTGTGCTCTGGGTATTCTTTGCTCCTTAGTTCTGATGGTGGATGTAAAAATTCTTATAGTGGCCACTTTTTATGATCGTTTCATCTGACAAACTGCACGATATTGTTTTAAAATTAAAATCAATGATAAATCATTGTTTTCGGGAACGGTTCTGAGCGAAACTCAAATAACAATTATATTTTGTACACTGGTTAAATTTTAGTGCAAATACCAAAGCACATTACATTTTCGCACTTTTCAAATTTTGTATTAAAGCTGTCCCGAAATAATAATTAGAATAAAAAATAATCAATGTGAATCCAAAAAGCCGATATTCGTAAGAATAATTCATTTCTTCATGGACACTGTTGAAGTTTAAATAAAAAAAAAAATTATTGTATCTATTTGCTTTGAAAATGTAAATATAATCGGACCATATATTCAGAAAGAAGGTTGTACCAAAATATAAGATTTCAATTAGAGTTTTTGACTATAATATTTTGAAAGTGTGTTTATAAAATATATTTATAATTTATAATACAGGTATACGGTTTGCAAACATCACTGCAAAGTATCACCTCACACGCGATTTACGACAATGACTAGTTCAAAACACATAATATTAACTAACAATTAATTAGTCTATAATCCAGTATAGTATTTTATTGTACTTACTTATTATATTAAGAATTGATAAGGATATTAATAATTCGTAAAATAACTTAGTGAAATTTATGTTATTAATTTTTTTATTTATTTTTGTTTGATTGAAAGTTAAAACTATTTTTTATTTAAAACTTTTAACTCATTATATCACAAATATAAAATACACTATTATAAAACTCACTATTTCAACTAAAAATTACTTGTTATATTGACTTTAAATATATATATATATATATATATATATATATATATATATATATATATATATATATATATATATATATATTTATATATAATTTTCAATATCATGTATTCACCTTTGTTTTTTGTTTCAATATTTAAATTTCAACTGACAAGGATGTTTGAATGTTGTTATTATAAACTTATACTTGCCCTGAGCCCTAAGGTAAAAAAATGATTTCCCATGTATAGTTTTAACTACGAAACGAATAAAACATTTAAATCAAAAATAAAGTTTAAAATACTGTTTTATACACATTAAATTTTTTTTTTAAATCGTTTAAAACAAAAAAAAACATAGAAATGTTTTATACGTGTAAAACTTTTTTTTTTTTTTACTTTTATTTTTGCCACTCTGTTTATGATGGAAAAAGAACGAAATGTGATTCTGTGCTTGGAAATGCTTTAATGTTCATCTCACAAATCATTACGTTGTTGACTAGAGAAACTGCATTTTTTCGTTATGAAATTTTTTTCACCCCTGGACATAAAACACATAAATGTAAAAATATATATACATATATGTATGTATGTATGTATGTATGTATATGTTATAAATTAAGTCGTATTTTGGTTAGTAAAATATCAGATTGGAACAAACTCGTATATTTGGATTTCATACGGGTGTAGCGGCAAAGCCCTCTTACATACTGTTGTATAACATATTATATTGTTGTTATATTATTATAAATTAAATGTTATACACGTCATTGTTATCGCGATGTTTACGTCAACCGGGTGTAGTCTCGCAGTAAAATTCGTAAACACGTTTATTTGATCACTTACATAATAACGTGTTCGTAGACTGATTTTTAGACACATATTATATTGTACAAGCACACACATGTCTTTTTGCCTTCCCGAAGCCATACGTAAAAACGTAGTGGTTTCGAGAAAATTATTTTTTTTTTTACAATTTTTTTAAATTTCAAAACACGTCTTCAGACGATAAAAATTTTATCGCACGTGGACCGACACTGAGTAAAACAACCAAACAATGAGATAAGTTGACGTCTTTTTGCTTAGTATGTGCTCGGTGTTATGTTTTCATAGAGAATCGTTCACACATAAGTTATAAAAACACATTGACGCACGGTGTTATTTTTTTTGCCAGTACCGGGTCACGTGTATAGAAATTTGAAAACATCGCGTTTTCAGAACGTTTTCATTCGATCAAATTTTCGATTCTGAGTGTTTAAACAGAAACGATTGACGTAATTACGCCCGTACACTTGACAAATTTGATACGGGAAAAAATCATCTGACAGCCTATTTGTTAGGCCTATTTGTTACTAACCTAACCTAACCTAACCTAAAATACGTCTCGTGTGTAAAAAAAAAACGTATTTGTTCTCGTTGATATAACCCAACCCAACCTGACCTCGTATGGATATACTTACCGGTAACCTGCAGTGTTACCGACAGAAAAAATGCAGCGTGTCCGCTTCTGGGTAATGTTCGGATTCACACGAGTGGACGTATGAAATACACACCCGTACGTGTTGCTGACTCGAAAGAAAACCATTTCGACATTTTCGAACTAAACGACGGGGTGATTACACACGGCAGCTCTTCGTTTCTCGTCGTTAGGCGCTCTTAGTGATTACTTATTGGCCCTGATATAGAAAAGAACTGCGACAATGCCGTTAAACTGTTTTTATTTCTTTTTTAAACATGCAAATCGCACATCACACAAGCAGATTGACACGGATTTGTTTTTTTTTTTTTTTAATTTAAGCGTATTACGAGAAAAAAAACCTTGACCACCGGATATAGTTGTCAGTCGTCACAATTTCACGAATAGTTTATTCTGCGTCCGACTCAACTTCCTTGCACGGCACCGCTTTATGCGGAATTCCTGCACGTCGCTCATTAAGTCATACGAACGTGTGCCTTGGTCCTAACAATTAACTACGTGTGGCTTGTTCAGGAGCTTTTGTCCCTTCGTATTATGAAACGTAAAACACGCGTTAGGTTAAGGAACATGTCTTCCGTTATTATTATTAGTATTATTGACTGACACTTCGTAATACTTAATCAGGGCCGGATTTAGGGCCGGGCGAGTAGGACCTCGCGCTCGGAGAGGCCTCGCGCCTTATAAATTTATATTAACAAAAATGTAAACATATTTGTATTCTATATACACTATACAAGCATACAACGTCCTTAAATTCATAATACCCATTTTATATTGTATTGTATACAATCATAAATTAAATAATTGTTCGTGTCTAAAAACATGCAAAACAATGTTCGATTACGAAGGCAGTGATGACTTATATTACAAGATCCTGAAGAGGATTTTGGATGCTCTTAGTTTTTAGTGTTATTTTTTTAGTGATTTTATATTTCTTATTATACTCGTACTTGCGCTAATCGCCTAAATTATTATTATTATTACCACAACTATCTGTGTGCGAATCACCGTGATTTTTGTATATCTAATGTAATTCATTTCGTGTGCGCGAATCGCCACGAACTGAATATTATTTGTATTTTACGCGTATGCGAATCATCGCGATTATTATGTTATTATCTTTCTTGCTGTTAATTTTTATTAGTTTATTTTTATTAGCAATTATTTTATTAGTCGAGTGTGTGTGAATTTTTATTTATTATTTGGTGTTTAGCATTTAAATAAATACAGGTTGTGGCTGGCCAGTCTGCGCACCGACAAAAATTGTGAGTTTTATTTAATTTATGTATCTGTATTTATAATTATTATAGTTGTGCCAAAGGGGCAATTCATTATTATTGATTATTGTTTGGGCCAGAAGGGCCGATATTTATTATTATTTTATTATTTATTTGTGTGTTGCTGTGAGTTTTTCACCTTATTATAATTGTATTTTATTGATTTATTATTTATTATACAGCAACACCAGTTACCATCAATTTGTTTTACCATTTTTTATATTGTTTTTAGTTACCCTTTTTCCATAGTTTTAAGTACACACACACACACGAATACACACCATACTCACTCCACCATCACCACGTAGCTCGTCAGATTTGCGCGGCGAACCCAACCACTCTGACTGAGCTACATTTACGTATACACACATACACACGGTGTGGCCGACAAATTCGGTTATAGGCAGTAGGTGGTGCGTGCGCACGAAGTATAAGGTGTCCGGGCGCGCGTATTATTATTGTACGCACCCGGCCCAAACAGGTACCAATACAATTTAAATAGCAAAAATATAATTTTACTTTATCAATAAATACATTATGTATTTAAATAAATAATTTTAAAAATGTAAGGTATTCACACTAATGGTTTATTTAATTTTTTTATTTAGAGGAGAGTAGTGTTCAATTTTAAGGTTCACGGAATTTTTAAAGTTATAGGTTTTTTATTTTTCACATATTATATTTAGAGCCTCGCAGAAGTATTCTGCCCAGGGCCTCGCAAAACCTAACGCCGGCCCTGTACTTAATTATTTTTATTTTTACAAAATTAAATTGAAAAAGAGGCGATGTTGGATACAAAAAAGTCTTTATCGAAATTCGAATCAGTTTTCATAACCGATTTCGGCCCATGCAATCGGACGTAGTGATCACTGACGGAACTGGCTAAACATAGTTCCCATACAAATTCAAGATTTCTCTTCTAAAATATAGCGCGACAGAGGTCCTTTCTTAACGATTGCTTTTTTTTTACAGATACGGAATAATTCAAAAACGTATGATTTTATACCATACGATCGTAGGCGAGACTCGTTACTATAGCAAGACGATTCATTAAATCATACATTCGTGCATAAATACAAATAGATATACGCAGTACACAACATATAATATCTATCATTAAAACGATTTATTTTTCGCAAAATTTTTTTGTTACCTATCAATCAATTTATATTTCAACGTTCCGACAGATTATTTGGTCCTCGATTTTTATTACTATAACATTGTTCATTTGTCACGTTTAAAAGTGGTAAAGCGTTAGCAGCTTTATTTATCGTTCTAAAAAACACGATTTTTTCCTCCGAAATGTCTGAGAACTATTATACACTCGTATATAAATATATTTTAAAATAGATATTACAAAAAAAAAAAAAATGTATATATATATTGATCAAAATACATAAAAATATTAGCACAGATAAAATCATTGTTCGTTATCATATTATTTAAATCAAACCTAATTTCCGAGATTAAATAGTGTTTCTGAAAGCTCTTTAAATAAAAAAAAAACTACTTATTTTATCGTACAAACGTACAATTTAAAATTTTCCACGACTTTCCGTTCTCGGTACACGAGTTATTCGGCCTTCACGTAGATCCACTTCTGATTCGTGTGTTTGCATTAATTGTCGTGTTTTATAATACGTATTATAATACGTACGTACGCGCGTTCCGTACTGTTCCAAGTCGAATGATCTATCTAAACAAAAATAGTAACACGCGATGAGAGTCGAAATATGAATACTACACGAAACTATTGAGTCATGCTCGATAGCGTGTTCTGATATTGATATAGATATTAAAATCGTGTAGTTCGATTACGGTTCGACAGGGAAATTTCTGTTGGAGAGACACTAGTTTATCTGCACCGAATATTTGTTTATCTGTACCTAGTACCTACCAAACGATTTCGTTTCAATGGCCATGACGAATATAATATTTTAATCACTGAAATCTTATTTTCATTTATACAGTACCTCATAACGTTTTGTCGACTTTAATCCTTTTTTTTCGTATAATCGTTAAACAAAAATGATGAAGCAATATAATCAATAACTTTACGACTTCAATTCGGCAAGAGTTTTTATACGTTCTCGTGTAAGCGACTTGTTATATTACACGTATCCAGTGGCGTATTTAGGCCGGGCCCTCCAAGTTATGCCCAAGTCGGGGGGGGGGCGGACAAGCCCTTTATCATAATTCATTAGATATATTATAATAATGGCCAAGTCAAAAACAACAAAAGAAATTCGTGGAAATATTGTTTATTGAACATTTTGTTTCTTTCAACACTCTGATACACGCTCTGCTTCTATTTTATACTCGATGTTTTCCATAAGAGTAGCATCAGTGTAGAGCCATCATTCTCCAAACTAAAAGAAACAAACAAATTGTTTACGCAGTACAATGACAAAAGAACGATCGAGCGATTTGTCAATTATTTCCATTTTCCATTGAAAACAGGCAGGCCCTGAAATTAAATCTGGAAGAAGCCATATGCGAGTTCACTCAAATAAAGGCTCGAAAAGTTCATTTTTAATTATGTATCAAACATATAAAAAGATCATTGTTAATTTTTAAGTATTGAAAAAATAAATACGTTTAATCTGTTTTTTTTTTATGAACTTTTAACATTAGGCACTACTAATAATTAATATTTTTACTGTAATTTGTATTAAAGAGGTATTTTATAGAGACCCCGAGGCCGTCGAGTTTCGCGCTACGCCTCTGCACATATCCTATACGATCATTAACGATTTGAACAAAAATTTTTGAAATTCGCCGACAAACCATAAAATATATACTGACGTGATATCCTGAAAAAAATCGTTTATCATGACGAACACGGGGAAAACAATTTTTCGTCCTAAACATTATTACGACGAAAAACACGTTCGTACGTACCGGTAAAAAAAAAATTACTATTTCGATGTAAAAATTTATCTTAAATCATTTTCTCGTTTCAGTCGTCTCAGCCATGAGAAGGTTCATGCGGGTCATAAACCTTAAGTGGTAATAAGTGCTACGAGACGTTCCGTACGCGCGCCGCACAGGTTAACACGAACGAATCCGCTTAGTGGTTAGAAATATGCATAAATCATGTCCGCAGAAAATTCTTCAAATATCTGCGCGTGCAGCAGTTTTCATACGTAGGTGGTATTAAAATCTAATATAATTTAAAAAAAAAAAACGTGAATTTCCTCGACCTGTATTGCCGTGTTGTTATATGATAATACACGTATATTACCGCTTCGAACAAAAATACGTATTGTTTCCGAGTGATCTGAAATCATATTTTGGTCAATACTTTTTTTTTTTTTTTTAGAAACTTTGTAGGAAGTATAATACTTATAGTATATTATAACAGCGATGGCGAGTTATATTTCGTCGAGTTGCAAAAAAATCGAATATTAAATTAACAAGTTCTCGTTATTCGTCCGTTATCTCGCAGTCGTAATGGAAATGATGTTTTCTTTATATTATTATCATTATGCGTCTTAAATAATACATAAAAACGTACCTATATTTTATTGAATACCTCCACGTGTTTTTATGATACAGATATGATCTTTGTTTTGAAACGGAAAAGATAAAATATGTTCGGGCTAATACAGTATATAAAAACAATGTAGTTTTATTACCGAAAAAAAAAACTGTACGAGATCAAAAACGATTTTAAAATCCACAAATTATTATCATAATGATATATAAGGATATACGCCAGTACGCCACTGTACACTGCCACGATCAGCACGATTTCGGTTACGGTACGTACTTATATAATATAAAACCCATCTCGATGCCCGACGGTCGCAATTAACTTTGAATTCGTCGACGACGCTCATACTCGCACCATTATGGCATTACTGAAAATCCGTTTTATACTAATGAGCTTAATAAGCTCGTGTCGTGACGAAAAAATAACTCTGTTTTTTCGACCATGCGCTAGTCCGCAACCGAGTTTGGGCACCTTACAGATTTCGGAGCCGTTTCGATCGCTAGACCACCGTTTTACCGAATTCAAAACGTGAGCATCCTATTGGCTGGCTCCTCGGGCATGGTTTCAAATGGGGCTATAGGGGCTACAGCCCCCACAGAAACGTTAATAGCCCCCTCAACGGTGTTTTCGTTCAAAAAATTTACCGTTATGAGACGCTAAAAAGATCGGGTTTATAACACAGCGAAAAACGATAGATTTTCCAACTATCGATTCAACTAATCAATACTCCCCACATTGAAAGAGATTCGTTACATCTATTAGACTCTGGCGATGTGTTAGATATTTTCGCAGACAAAGACAGACGTCTCGATTTAGAGTATTAACTGTCATGTGCAATATGTATTACAAAAATAACAGGTTAAAAAGTGATGAATTAATAATAAATAAATTGTTCTATCCTCTTCTCACAAATTTTTCCAATATTATGATCTCTTTAATTTCCTTTATTAACCAGACTGGCTTAAAAATTTAATTTTCGACGTATCCAGTTACAGTTATATCTTTTACTTTTTTGTTTGTTTGTTTGTTTGTTTGTTTTTTTTTTTGTTAATATTATAACCTTTTGTACTTGACTATATTTAACTGTCGAAACTAATTGTTATACAAAGTAAGAAAAAAAAAAAAGTTCTATCTAGAAAATGTTCACTTTCAATCGATTCAAGTCGGCATAGAGTTTTTTAAATACGTTTTTCTTGTCTCTTAGATACGTGTACCAAACTACGCCCATGGCTGGCTCACACGTGACCACTTATAGTACGCTCAATCGACGTACATGTCCCCAGCCCCACCCATTTAACTTTTCGCAATTTTTTTTTTTCGCATAATTAGCACGTCATTCCTATGAATTCCTATGATAGGTTCCAGAATTCCTACGCAAGAATTCCGGCCGTGAAAAAAGAATTCCCGTGGGTGAGGCTGGAAAAACGTTTCCCCACCCCCACCCGTACCTAATAATTTGTACTTCGCAATGTTTTTTGTATACTTTGAAAAAATTGTCATTTTAAATCCGTTTTGTTGTACTTGGAAACGTTTATTTTTTAATTGAATTAAATAAATGTAATCGATTTAGTTTAGTCAGTTTAGAGTATATAATATATATGAATTGGAGTTGATTTTTTAATTTAATTTGATGAAGGAAAAACATTACAATTTTAGGAAACATCATTGCAATATCTCATCATCAACTTTCATTTAAATCGATCTATAACTATATTTTAAGTACTATAAACCTTTTACACCCCCACTCATGTCTATAATAATTAGTTAGTAGATAATAAATAATCGGCGTAGTCCAAATAGTCTACGAACATCCATCGGACATTACTACGCGTGTTGTAAGCGTGGACCAAATAACTGGAAACTATTTGATGACTTACAAAAGAATGTAAAGCAGGTTATATCAATAATAGTTATCCCGTGTGAATTTCTTATATTTACAATTTAATTTTAATTTGTACTATAATTTTTAAATTTAGTTATTACTTTTTGATTTTAGTATTAATTATTTAATATTTCAAATGAAATTAAATATAAAAAACAAGGTTTGTCTGAAATAAAGTATTTTATATTTTTATTATTTTATAATAATGAAATATTTAAATATAATGATTTTATTCTTATCAACTGTCCGTCTGTCTATGTAAAATATTAAAAACATATTTTATAATCTATATGTACATTGTACATATCTATATTATACATTCCAAAAAAAATATTCAACAACAAGTTGAAAAACTATTGGAAACAATTATCTTTCGTCAAATATTTTTTCACGGCCGGAATTTTCGCGTAGGAATTCTGGAACCTATCATAGGAATTCATAGGAATGACGTACTAATTATGCGAAAAAAAAAATTGCGAAAAGTTAAATGGGTGGGGCTGGGGACATGTACGTGCTCAATCGGATACGACAAAATATCGTATCGAATAAAATGTGTACAATGCGAATCTACTCGTTTGACGACGAACGATAAACGATCACACGACGAGTCGGCGGCATATATCGCGCGTTCGACCGTCACGTGTCGACTCTTTCGGTGACGTTTTAGCCGATTTCTAAACGATGACCACGTACCGCTCAAATATTTATCCACTTTTGAACATCCGCGTTCACGACGCACACAAGACCTGAACAGACAATATTTATTCAGGAGCGATAATTTTATAGATGTGTAACGTAATCGACTGACGTGCCGCGACACGCGTGTGAGTGATGCGCATGGACACCAACAAACGATTTGCAGAATTGGGTTCATTACGCGGACGGCGTTCAAAACCTTACAATAGGGACGTATAGGCACACATACACACACACACACACACACACACACACACACACACACACACACACACACACACACACACACACACACACACACACTGTATTTATTATTATTATTATTTGCGTCGCACTGTGGACGGTTTACCGATAAATGCGTATGCAGGGTGTGTGATTTGTTTGCGTGACGTGCGTGTGTTTGTGTGGTATGTGCACACTTTTTCGAAAGCGTTCGCGCTCAGAATAACATTATGCGTTAAAACAGGCTAATATCACCAGTGCCTGTTGCTGCTGCGAGCCCGTGCTTATAGTTGGGAATACGTGTGTGTGTGTGTGTGTACCGTGTGTTTTCGAAGAAGACATCGCGTAGACTGGGACGAACCTCGATTTTTTTTCTTATGTTATTATTTACTATCGGCGCTTCGACCGGATCCATCACGTCGGACGAACGGCGTACGGCCTACATGCGTGTAATATGCGCTACGCACTGTCGTATTTGTATATACAACTCATCAAATCGTATAATGTCAACTAATTTAAATTTCATTGTACCGCCGTTGATGAATGTAGAAAATAAGAGACTAAATAGAAAAAATATAAATAAGAGACTAATAGAACGTAATATAAAGTAAATAGCGTGTAAAACATTATAAACACCGTCTAAATATATATGCCTATGAAACAAAAATGTGCAGAGGCAAAACCGTGCGAATAATAATAAAAAGAAAAAAAATTACGTAAAATCCAAATTAATATTAGGCAACAGTCGATAATGCACTTGCGCATAGACGAAAAGAAAAATAGTATGTACTTCACCCCATGGGATATTCTTCGCTACCAAGACGTGTTGATGGGGATGAGTGTATTGAATTTCAAAGAAATGTTAGGTCATTTCTTTAGTTGAACGATTCTGAGCAAAGTTTCAGAATTAAAATATACCGTTTCGATCGACCAATTTTTTCAAATAAATTGTTGAATTTTAACCCTTCGTTAGTCACCTTAATAATTAGAACACACTAAGTCACCCGGGGTAGTATAATACCCCATACATTAAATTAATTTTTTTAATTAACTATTTCATAGAATTTATTTTTATTTTTTGCTAATATGTGTTGAATATAGGTATAATTGATATTTTAATAGTTGAAAGCTATTTTTTTTAAATATTTCACTGAGAATATACATTTTATTGTAAATTACTTAAAATATTAATTATTGCTAATCATTTTTTTTAGTTAATTGTTTAATTTGTAAAGTGACATTAATAAAGTGACTTAGTCTTTAAATTTGTATTTTGGGTAACTCGTACAACACATTTTTACTATGATTTATCAATTTATGTTGAATAGGAACACTAATACCATAACTGAAAAAGGGTGAAAAAAAAATGAAAAAATAACAACATAATTCAATTTTCAGCATATAATAAGAATTGAAGAAATATTTTTATCCTCAATTAGTAACAATTTTTTAAAAGCATAACAAGATTTAAAAATTTATAATATATAAATTTAAGTCTTTCTTCAAATATAGTTAAAATAATAAAAACAGTTAATTACATAATAATCGTATGATAATTTACTTAAACAATTATAAAAAAAGTACCATTTGTCATGATTTTTGAAATTTTTTCAATATCGTTAGTAAAGTTTATGAGTAACATAATTTTAAATTTTCAGAAATTTTCATCAATTAATATAAAAAATATACCGTTCATTTATTTCATAAATGTTCGACTTATTTTTAGAAGATTTTTTTTTTTTATTACATTTTTGTTTGACAAAGAAGAAAATATTTTATATAAAAAAAATATTCAAAACATCTTGTTTTATCTGTATTCAAAAATTCATTGCGTTTAGATTGTCAGAGTTGAAAATGTACGTAAAAATCGTATTATAATTTACTTAAACGCTTATACAAAAAAAAAATGGAGTCACGTTTTTCGAAATTTTTTCAGAACCATTAGAGAAGCGTATGAGTAAAGTCATATTAAGTTTTCGTCAAATATTTAAAGCTTAATTAGGGATAAACTTTTAAAAAACAAAATATTTACGAAGTTCTATTTTAGCCTAAAAGTTGTCTATTTTTCAAATATGTAGTAATGAGTCAACAATAATAATATGGTGAAAATTTCAAGTTTCTAACATCATTAATTTTGGAGTTATGACGAAATTACTAAAGTCGATGTAATGAAAGTGTCGTTAGAGAGTAGAGAGTATACCATACACGGTCGGGAGCAGTGGCGCAATTAGGGGGGAACTTGGGGGGATAAGCCACCTGTTGCGATTTTAACCCCCCCCCCCAATTACAGAAGTGATTTAAAAATTTTCGTTTAAGCTAAATATTAATTGATCTTTATTCTATGTATGTATATACAATTAGTCTAACTGAGTAACGTTGGAAAATATTTGAAAAAAATAAATTGAAAAAATGTTCAACTAACCGTAAACGTGCAACATTATTACAAAACCACAGGAAACAATTGACCGATTTGAAAAATATCTTTGAAATTATGATTTTATAAAATTTTGTCTTTAATACTAAATAAAAATAAATGTGTGTGTACTGTTATATTGTTACTCAGTAAATCGTACATAGGTGATTAATAAACGTTTGTTCTTGATATCGTGTTAGCGAGCGATACGTTTTTTTAACCTACTGCACACACAATAATAAACGGGTAGTTTTAAAAGTCTTATCCCCCCCCCACCACAACCCCCGAGAGTTTAGTTCTGATCGCGCCACTGATCGGGAGAGTTTACCACCACCCATCAAAAGCTTTGTCGAGTATTTTGATAAAAAAAAAACCCCGGCTCGGCCGGTTTATGACGTCATATAGGAAATATTTAAAAACCTAATCGATTCGATTGTAATAATATTATACACGTTTCGAGTTAGTCGGAATTTCGGTCTAGCCGCGGTGGCGAACATACTTTTACCGCCGCCTTTCTCACGTAATAATTTCATCGCTCATGACGCGACCGTAACCATACGTCGATCGTCCTAATGTTATTATTATCACCGCCGTTACACGGTCCATAATTATATTATTCGCGTACGAGTGTATTTGAAATGTGTGTGTGTGTGTGTGTGTGTGCGTGTGTGTGTGTGTGTGTGTGTGTGTGTGTGTGTGTGTGTGTGTGTGTGTGTGTGTGTGTGTGTGTGTGTGTGTGTGTGTGTGTGTGTGTGTGTGTGTGTGTGTGTGTGTGTGTGTGTGTGTGTGTGTGTGTGTGTGTGTGTGTGTAATACGCATCGCAATATATACGCGGAATAATACGAGGTGTTCTAAAGTCGTGATATTATTCGCGAAGTCAAGTTTCTTCTTTCGCTCTACGAAAGCGTTCGATTCGCATGACGTTCGACCGCGTAAATATCACGTTAGGGGGCGAGCGCATCGAAAACGCGCGTCGTAATATTAATGATAATAATAACACCTATGATACGACAAGAATGTTGTTATTATTATGATATAATACACGATGCCAGAGTACAACCGCGGCGCGAGTTGGACGTGTGTAATAGGCACCTGTGTATATTATATTAGAGAGACCATACGACCTGTTTTTCACAAGATCGTCCTTTATTTTAGAGATGTGTCCTGTTGTCCTGATGAACGTCTCTCAGGACCTTTTTGTCCTGTTTTTGGTCAATCTTATAAACCTACAAATAAGTTTATATTATGTAGGTACAAAAATGTACGCAATATACCCAAAATTATCAGATTTGATTAGTTTTTCGGAAAAATATGACAAATTAAATTGTGTAGACGTGTGATCCGAAAAATTATCGTCAATATGAATAAAAAAAGTTTTAAGAAAATCAAGTATAGGAATAAAGTATTCGGGAACATTATAAAAAGTTTTAATTTATTAAGTACCTCTTATTTTTATGTATTAACTAAAAACGATGCATTCGTTTTGTAACTGCTTTATAAGAATAGAAATAATATTGAATACATATCAGATACTATTTTAGGTATATTAAATCATGTTTTTTATTATGATAAAAAATATTTAAAAAACGGTGAAAATTATTTTAGTCCTTTTTTAAATTTTTAATTAATTTTTTTTTAATATGGTCTACCTACATTATATGTCTACAGTATTCATATGTGTCGTTTATCGATCGGCTTATAGGCGTCGTGAAATGCTGAAATGTTCAATATTTGCGTCGTCGTCGATGAGATGAGCTCGCGGTTGGTCAGGAAACGTTTTTATTTTTTTTTCGCGTGCACCCGGTGTAAAACGTAAATATTATATTATTATTATTATTAATCTCTAGTTGTTGTTTTTTTTCTTTTTTTTTTCTTCTCACGCATCGTAATAATAATCATCGTGATAAAAACCATCGCGCTACGCGTTATGTAACGAGCCGTTCGTTACGACAATCGTGCATCGTCGGCCGGGTCGTATATATTATTATACGTTAGGTACTTGCGATTTTTTTTTTTTTTTTAATTCACTGTATTAGTCAGTCCGGCCTGCAGTGTGCCGAGTTATTCTACTACGTATTTCCGCTCATCGGTTCGATACGTACCACGATCGAGTTGTTATTGCATTTATCGTTTTCCGTTTCAGCATATCGTTATGTGTTGCGATTGTGCACGTTTTACATTCATTTTTTTTCTGTTACGTGAACGGCGAGGACTCAGATCCAATCAGTAATTGAAGGGATTGCTGCAACAACCAGATAGATCCAATTTTTTCCAAAACAGCTTTTTCACGGAGACGTATAAAGGAAATTTTTCTTGAAAATGAGACGCAACAACCAGTTAAATCCGATCAATAGTGACGAAGTTATTAAAGAAATGGATTTATCGTGGTTTGTGATTTGCTGCAACAACAAGATAGATCCACTTTTTTCCAAAACTCACCTTTTCACGGAAATGTATAAAGAAATTTTTCTTGAAAATCAGACGCAACAACCAGTTAAATCCGATCGATAGTGACGAAGTTATTAAAGAAATGGATTTATCATGTTTTGTAATTTGCTGCAACAACCAGATAAATCAGGATTTATTACTTTTTTAGAGGCATACGCTGTCGTTTGATATTTATACGTACATAATCATAGCATTAAAAATACTACAACATTTAAGAGTAAAATTAACTTTATTTAAGAAGTAATGAAAAATAACGTGTTTTTACTTTTTCGGTGCAACAACCAGATAAATCCGTGCTCCCTTCAATTTTGACTAAGAAAATTACAATATCCAACATTTTAGAAGTTGGGGTAGAGGTTATTAACCCTCCGATTAATAACCGGTTTGGCACAGCCCCACAATTGAATTCCAAAGGCCAAGATGGGTCTGTAAGCGTTGATTTGTAAATTATAATTTTGTTGTAAAGAGAAAGATTTTATTTGAGGACAGGGCGAAAAATATGAAGTCTGCTATAGAGTGTTTTCCTTTTCGATTTAAGAAAAGGCGCCCCCAAGTGAGACGTTTGTCTAAGATTATGTCCAAATATTTTATTTGGGTTACTACTGGGATTACGGTTTCACCGAATTCAAGTTAAATTCGGAATTTTAACATATCGCACTAAAGCTTTGCCCGGAACTGTTTCATTAAAAAAAAAAAAAAAATAGTTTTATCGTTTCTCTAAAATTAGTTTCCGCCGCGTCGCCTTGTCTATGCGAAGAATACCCAAAGTGTAAAACACGCAAAGCCGTTTTCATTCGGATACGAAAAATTTCGTTCGACAGTAAATATGAGCGCGCTCTACGAGACAAACCTGTGATACGGTCACTGCGACACCGATACGAACCGGTAGAATGAGCACGACAAATTTTCTCGGTGCGTCTCGTGTCTCAATGGCAGAGATGCAAAAATACCGTGTTTTATATTTCACTTGTATAATACTTGTATTATTAAAGTATTATACATGTATTATAAGGTATTTTATAAAAAAAAATCATAGTAGCTATAAATTGTTATAAATAGTTACCCAAATGCTGAAAACTGGTCAATGTGTCCATGTTATTTATATAGTGTATATTAGAAACAAATAACATTAAAAAAAAATAGAATTTTTCTAGTTTTTGATAAAAATACAATTTTTTAGAAGGTATTATAACAATATAAATTAACAACTTCACAATAAAGACTTTTATGGCCACATTTAAACTAAAAACATGTTTATAATTATAATTATAGGTATTGTATGATAAAATTGCATAGTCATCAACTTACTGATGAAATTCGACCATATTCATAGCAGTCTAAAATACTATCTGCATCATCTGATTCTGATGAAAAATGAACTGGATTCGAATCCTGTTTAATAGTAGTATAATAATTAACAAATAATTTAATTAAAATATCATCAGTTATAATTTATTACTACTATGCACTGGAATTTCATGTTATTTTTTCAGTCCGGTGTTTATAAAATAGGTAATAATAATAATATTAATATGTATTATAAAATCGAATAACTTACTTTTTTGTAGGCCATGATTGATAATAAAAAACACTATAATAATAATTATTAATATTATTAATTGTATTAATAATATTATTACTGATGTCTGACACTAAACAGTCAAGTTTATTGAGTTTATGTATGAACTATGTATATCATTATGCATGCTATCATTAAACACTATAAATACAATAATTAAAATAAATAATAAATTATTGTTGTATTTCAAAATACGAAAATGAGTTACTTCCTTTATATCGGGGAATAAAATGTAGAAGTAACTTAGGATACGTCTTTCTTCGCCGGAAACTATCACGAGAGATTATTAATATATATTTTAATATTATGATTTCTAACCTCTTTGGAGTAGTAAAGTTACTGCCGTTTTCGCGGGAGGTACAGAACATATTCCTTTATCACATTTCTACAAAAGTCAAAAAGTGAAAAACGATAAAATTCGAGTTACTTCCCTTTTCTTTGGAGGAGTCGTGGTATAAAAATATTTTTATTCGATCTTTTCGCGAATAAAACCCGAGACGGGTGATGTCGATTCAAACAGCAACCCTTACTCGCCGAGCGATCCCCATCACATTGACAACGACCTACGATTTGTTACGAAACGCGTTTTCACATAAGCATGTTTTTCAAACTTTATATCAAGCCGTGTTGACTGCTAGTGTCCAACTTTACGTAAATGTTTCCATATTTTTCATTTTTCTACATTTCACCACATGATAATCTTATGGACTGTAATTTTATATTTTCGGGCGGTACTCTTTTCGCCCAAAAATGACCCTTCGCTTTTCGCCCACGTCTCTTTTCGACCAAATATTTTAAAAATACTTTCCCTTTTCGCCCAAGAATATTTAATAGCACTTTCCGACCAAATTTTTATAATACACACTTTGGGAAACACTTACTTTAAATTAATATCTTAATCTTATCTTTATAATATTTGGAAACTATAAGTATATAATATCTACAATGGTCCGTCGTGTAGATACACGTGTAGATGTTTATTATTTTATAAAGATCAGAAGATAATAATTATATACTAGTCTTAATAACATGTGCAGTTTCGTTCACATTTAAGTCGAAGTGTTCCAGTGCGTTTTTCGACAGAAATGTTGTATTAAACATTGAGTGCAGTTTCGTTTACTTTCGAGTCGAAGTGTTCAAGTGCGTTTTTCGACAGTTATTTTTTTATTAAACATTGTTGACGATTTTATTATTTTTGTAAATTTAAGTAAAATTATGGAGTTCTTAGAAAGTAAACGAGGATGTCGTATGGTAGTGTATAATAATTTTAAGTATAACTTTGGATCGACCAGTAAAAAAAGATGGCTCTACTCGTTGGAGATGTGTTACGAGAACTTGTAGTGCACTAATAATATACTCAGACAAGAATGATATTTTTCTTTCAACAACTGGAGAACATAATCACGAATCTTACGATATAACAAATATTCATCGTCAAATTATAAATGTTGGATGTAAACGTAAAGCTGTAGAAGATATGCATATACAACCGAAAAAGTAGTATTAAAGGAAATTGCTCATAATTGCCCCGCAGCATCAACATTTACTGTAAATGATATTAATAGGCTGAGAAAAAACATTTATAAGGCTCGTAAAAGTGTTCTCCCACCTAATCCGACTAATATTAATGAAGTACATACCCTTATTGATACAGAAAAATAATTACTACTAGAGGAGAGTCGTTTTTATTAGTCAATGATAAAAATAAAAATGTATTGATTTTTTCGTGTGAAAAAAATCTATTATTCTTTAACCAAGTCGAAAACATATACGTAAATGGTACTTTTAAATATGCGTCAAGATTTTTTAATCAAATGTTCACTTTACATGGATTTAAAAATGGACATTATATTCCGTTAGTATTTTGTTTGCTCATTGATGAATCGGTCAAAACTTATGAATTTGTGTTTACTATGATTGTTGAAAAGTGTAATACACTTGGTTTTTTATTCTCACCAAAAAACATTACCGTTGATTTCGAATTAGCAATTCATAAAGCTATTGAAAATGTCTGGCCGAATACAACAATAATTGGATGCCGATTTCATTTAACTCAATCATGGTGGAGAAATATTCAAAAGTGTGGTTTAACTTCTTTCTATAAAGACGAATCTTCAGAAATTGGTAAGTGGATACGGTACACATTTGGTTTAGTATTTTTAAACCCTGATGAAGTATCAAATTGTTTTGTTGAAGACCTACTATCTGACTGTCCAGTAAATGACAAATTAAATAATTACTGTGACTATTTAACCGATACTTACATCTCTGAAGATAGTTTATTTCCATCGAGTGTTTGGGCATCTAATACGTCGGAATTAATAAGAACAACTAACGCGTGTGAATCTTTTCATTCTTTTTTTAACAAAAGTTTTAATCATATTTCTCCACCAATAAGTGCCTGGTTAAGTGTTATTAATGAAATTCAAACTGAAGTCTACATTAAATTAAATAGTTTACATTCACAAAGGTGTCCCAGAGATAAAAAAATTATAGATCGACAGCGAAAAAATGAAGAAAAAATACAAAAATATAAAGCAGGAACAATTAATCGGTATGATTTTATTAAATCAATGTCATTTAACTATTCCATTTAATATTATACTATCAAAATTTTGACGATTTATACTTTTGATAAAAACTTACTCTTGTATTATATAAAAATTATATTAATGTACAAAAACTGTACAAAAACATAATACATTTTTGGATAGTAATAGAAGCTGGCTCCTCGTGGTACTCTCTGGGTAATGCTAAATGGCTTTATAAAACTAATTAACACAAATAAATAATTTAAATATTATAACAAATTTATTATTATATTAGATATAAATAATTTAAAGTAAGTGTTTCCCAAAGTGTATATTATAAAAATTTGGTCGGAAAGTGCTATTAAATATTTTTGGGCGAAAAGGGAAAGTAGTTTTAAAATATTTGGGCGAAAAGAGACGTGGGCGAAAAGCGAAGGGTTATTTTTGGGCGAACGGGGTCTTGCCCATATTTTCAATGTCACCCGTATTTAATGAATCGTACACGACTGACCATCATTGGACAATGTGAATAATAGCTAGCGCAAAAGGACCGATTTCCATCTTTATTCGTGTCAATTACCTAAGACTTTTTTTCGATACACCGAAATATAAAGTTCTCAATATAAAGATTCAGAATATAAAGACTCATAAGTCTTAAATTAAGGCTATTATTGGGTTGTGTCGGTCTAAAAAAAAAAAGAACTGAGAGCAACACGTCGATTAATATAGAATGTCTCGGACGCAACAGCTGAATAAAAGGGTAAATAAATTTGAGCGCGATTGGTAAACACCCAAATCGAGAAAATCGATTTACATTTTTTCGTAATAGTTTTATTATCATTATTATTATTATTATTTTGTGCTTTTATATTATTTTATATTTTTTACTTTCATTTTCATTTCGATCTGTAATCGGGTTTTTAATAACCAGTTATTCGCTCGATTGGCCGCAATAATAACACACCTCTATAATCCGCACGCGTCGCTATGTTAACACGCGTGATTCGTTGCCGACAATATAGCGTTCGCGTTTTTCATCATTCGACTTTCGAAGTCTGCCCGGGACACGTTTTCAAAAACACTCGGCCAAAACGAAAAACGTTCCGACGACGCGTAGCCGTACGATGGACAATGCAGAGACGTTCGCTGTTCGTACGTTTTACGTCGACAAGTGACGGACGGTGGTCGGACAAACGGCGTGACGACGATGATGACAACGACCACGGTCATAGGACTATCCGGATTCCACTCGGAGAAAAGGTTTCACGAACAGTACAGATATAATATATGGGTCCAGTAAATTATTGTCCGGTATTTTAGTGTAGCGCTTGACGGCGGGCTTCGATATTTTAGTTTTCATACTTGTTTTACAGCAAATATTAACGATCGAAATATGATTTGACATCACGTAAATTCATAACCTTTATTATAAAATTATAAATATACTTACTATAAGGATATACTCACTATATATAGATTCGATTAATCAGTCGTCAACCCTCCCTTTCATCCTCTTGAACGTCGACTCGCCAGTAAGGCCGAACGCGACCCGCTAAACGGGATCGACGGCGCGGACGAGCGGCGGCCACTCCGGCGGTGCGGGAAAACGGCGCGGCAGTACAGCCTGGGCCAGGCCACGTGGAGCGGACGTCGACCGGGCCGCGGCCACGCCGGAAGGGACGAGCGGCCATCACGCCGTCCTGGGACCCGAGGAGCCCGGAACGTGTACCCTTTCGAACGACGATTTTGAATTTCGAAGTTATACGCGAGTAGATATGCGCGGGCACGGGTTCGTCATTTTCGCGACAGTGAACTGTTGGAAGACTATTGACGCGACTACGAGGGCACGCGGTGAAAACACCGTCTGCACTGTGCAAAGCGCGGTTATCGGCGTTCTTTCGCGCGTCAAATCGAATATTATCTGACGTCGTTTAGGTATAAGTTTTGCCAGTGGCGGCGCGAGAAGGTTTATGTGAGACATTTGTCTCACAGCTAAAAGGGGTGGTGGGTGGGTAGGTACCTACAGTGGCTAGTTAGTACTGAAAAAATATTGAGTACTTTTAATGATGACACATATAACGTAAGAAATAATTAAATTTATTAACAGTCATATTCATATAGACTCTAGGTGGGTCGTGTGTACTGCAACTAACATTTTCTTGTCTCACGGTCAAAAAAGTTCGCACCGCCACTGAATTTTGCGTACCACACAGACGCATAGGTCCGCCGGTGAATGTCGTTACTCGTTTGTTTCTAACGCGTGCGAATGAAATATCGAGCTGGTTTTTGGACCACACTCGGTCGAATTAGGTCAGGACATTAGTTTGATTTCGCCCGGGCGTTGGACTGTTGAATTAATTTTATTCGTCACTCGACCGTACACGACCAAAGTCCCGTATGCTTCCGTCTCACGGTCACAATCGTAATAACCGATCGGTCATCGAGAGATAATAAGCGGCTGCTTTATTTACGTTTCGTCACAAAAATATTTAGTGTTCGACGCAGAGATGATTTGGGACGACGAAGACATCACGACGCCGTTGGAGTACCCCGCTGTTTTCTACGAGACCACCGTTTCCCGTCACAGATGAAGACACCTAAATTAAGTTTACATGAACAATGATTACTGTTGACACATATAAGGAAGAGGGGGGCGAGCCTGGCGCCATTGGGCGGGTTGGGATAATTGAGCTAATCGGGTCTGTCTATTAAGTTGAGTCAGATGGGTTTTTTTTAAGAACAATTTTTATTCAAACGGTTAATAGGGTTCAGGTTCATGAGTAGGAAATATAAAAATTATCGGTAACTTAACGAATTTTTTTTTTTTCATTATAATTATTATTTTTATTCGTATCAATTAAATTAAATTTTTATATGGGGAAGACATTTTTAAAAATTTTTGTGAGTGTAAATATTAAAATTGTTCGTAGAGATGGAAAGAGGGGGGGGGCTTTTTGGGAGGGTTAGGGTGGGAATTCCAGTGTCACAGTCTTTCAGGAGTGTTGTCCTGAAAGACTTCTCTTCCTTGTCCAGAAATCTAGGATGTACCGCTCTATGTTTGCAGAATCGAAATAAACGAGTACCTACCAGAATAAGAAGAGTAGAGCGAGTAATCCGCGTTCATTGTACCAGATCAAGGACATCAAACCAGCCGAACGGCGAGAAGCATGCCGACCTGAAGACGACAGTGTTTTAGAATGATCGTTTTTCGTTTCGAGTGAGATGAGAGTTTACGCAGGTTAGATCACATAGGATTTGCCATTTTTAAACTACGATGACTGATCGGTTATTACGATTATTAACCCCACGAGACGGGCGGAGAGTAATTGAATAATTGTCCAACAGTCCGGCTGATGTCCACCAGTCGATGTCAATCACAGAAGGGTTACCTACTTGTCGGGAATTGGTGGGCTTATCACTACGAGGACACACCTCGTCATAACATAAAACTCCAGACTCTAAATATTCCTAAACATGTCTCACCGCGATAAAGCTGAAGTTGATTCCTTATATCAGTATTAATTAGTTTACTCGACGTTCCTTGCCACTAAACTATTTAAAATGCTTTCTTATTCGTCTAGAAAAAGATCCCATGCAGTTATACATCCCGATTCCCGAAACATTAAACGTCTTCTCTCGAGCATAACCATGTACACAGCCCACAGTATATTTTTTACTTAATTATATTGTTTATTTTTAGCACCCAGTTTATGTGTATAGTAATTGTTAAATGTGTATGAGCTTTCTTATACTTTTGACTACTCACATGTATACTAACATACTATCATATCTGTTGAAATGTTTTTAAAAAAATGCGTGTGTTTATATCAAATTAATATAATATTATACTTTATAAGTAAAAACTTATTTTAAGTTCTTTTTTATTTTTCCCAAAAACTTACACCATTATAACATGCCATACCTGAGTCTAGTTTAATATACCGTAAACAGAATTGAAAAATATTCACAGGAAAATGGATGATAAAGTGTACCTTGTTTTTTCGGACTATATATATATATATATAGACATGGGCGCCGACTATTGGGGTGCTGCGGTGCTCAAGCACCCCATGAATCATTCTATGGGGTGCTCTGCACCCCGTGAAATAAAAAGATAGAGCAATACGTAATTTAATACGTTTATAATTTTTTCGTTGTATAATACTCGTATTTATGACAACAATATATTTTGGATGTTTTGATAACTCGTTCCTAACATACGTAGGTATATGAAATGAAAATAATTTTATGTATAATAAATGTATTTAAAAGTTTTAATATATGAAAAAAGGTCGTATTAAATAAGGTAACAATTTATGTTGAAAAAAAATTATTATTTATTTAAATTGACATTTATCAATATCTAAGGATTTTAGGCACCCCTTGAAATTTGGGAAACCCGGCGCCCATGTATATAGATGTATTTTATGCTTTTAAATATAAAAACCAATAAAAAAAATAAGAGTAAAAACAGGGGCGGATAGGCTAAATTAATATTATCGGGCAATGTAAGGAAAGAGGGCCCAAAAAAATAATAAATGAAATAAATTTTGACCATGCGAATGTAATACATTTTTATATTTATAAATGTTAACAGTGTTATCAGTTATCACTAATCAGTTTTAAATATGATAGTCAAAAGTTTAGATCCTGTTTTTATAAATATACATTTTTATAAAAATTATAAATAAAAAATTGAAATTATAAAATTTTACATTTTTATAATACCTATGTACACTATAATAATATGTCGGAATTTATGAACTACAAAGTCTTAAATTTTAATTCTTAATATTATTCAATATTGAAGCACTTTTTTGAGGAGATCACTTTTGGTTGAAAATTTGTTTATTATGTTATTATTATCGAGGTCCATTAGAATGTTTTTTTGATGTCTTGCCATCTACCGAGAGTTTTATTGTAGAGTGTAGACCACCGAAAAATCGCTCGGTGAGCAATCTATAGTATTCATAGGTAATCGATGGTATTACGTTCTATTATTGCTATTTTTAGTATTTATCTTAATTTGCATCATCTACGAGTATAAAATTACTATTTATCAGGTAAAATAAGTTACAAAATATTAGTTCGGCCCTGTGAGGCTGTGTATACTTAAAAGTATTGAGTAGCTACTATATCGAACTCTGTAATTATAATAGTGTATAAAAAAAAGCATACAGAGAGGAGGGCCTACCGGGATTTGCCCGGTATCCCGGTGGGCCTATCCGCCCCTAAGTAAAAATAAAATAGAGAGAAAATAATAACTTATTTAAAAATGTTAAAAGGTATTGTATATAAATATTGAACATTTTTTTTTTTAATTAATAAAACAATTTTTCTTAATTTTATTTTAAAAGTTAAATTATTTGTCAATTTTTTCAAGCTACTGTAGGTACTCTCCTAGTTTCTTTTTGAAATTACATACATTTGGTATCGTCGTAAAAAAATTTAAATAATAATTAACCGTACACCCTTATTAGCCAATTATTGTTGGACGGGATGGTGGACAGTAAAATATTTCGCCCCGTGGAGCAAAATGTCTAAACGCAGCACTGCCTGAGCGAAGAATACTCAAAGTGTGAAAAATGTGTTTTAACCAATTTTAATTCAGATACGAAAATATATATCGTTCGATGTCAAACAGAAGCGCAATCTACAAGTCAAACACTAGTCTAACCCGGTCACTGCGAGACAAACAAAACAACCGGCAGAGTGCGCACTATATTTCTTTGCGTGAGTTATACCTACCTACTGGTGTTATTATTGTTCGAAGTGACGTGAGTTTTGCGTAAAAAGTCATTTGACACTTTACCGAAAAGTGTACCAGTAAATATTCCGTTAAATATCGATTAATAATTGCTGGATTTTTACCTCAAACTAAGGTAATGAAAATATAAAGCAAAGCAACAGTCTTTAATCCTTTTGTAACCATTGAATTTTATAAAAAAATATTCTTTCGTTGGATTTAATTATTTTTTCGAAATAAACAACAAATCTTTCATAATATGATCAGGGCCAAATTCCGCCTAGGCAAACTAGGCAGCTGCCTAAAGGCCCTTGACTTCCGGCGTCCCCGGCCAAACACCAAAAACAAAAAGTTATCAGAAAAATGGGTTAACACGGAGAAATATTTAAACATTTCATGTAGGTACAGAATATTACTATGAGGTAGTAATTTGGAAATAAATATTATGTTTCTCCCAAAATGGTAGTCAACTAGTCAAGGTCCCTAACAAAGTGCACATCCCGGGTCCTAAATGTGCCAGTCCGCCACTGTTTTCAACTGTCAACATAAATTCGTGTTGTGTAAAAATTTAATTTTGTCATTTTAAACTTGTCATTTTTTTTTTTTTTTTTCATAAATCTGGTCTTTTATATTCTATACATATATACATATATTTATATTACGATTACAATAATGATATATGTATTATGCATTTTATAATATTATTAAATATTTTTTTGCTTCAGTATGTTAAACAAATAAAAATTAAAAGCAGTTTTATTAATATATTTTTAAAAGGGCCTTTTTTTAATTGCTACCATAGAGCCCCGAGGTCCTTAAGTTCGGCCCTGAATATGACATAATATACGGGTACAATAATTGTAATATTTTAAACCAAAATCAACGGATCAGTCTCTTTAATTGTGATAAACGTAAATGTATAAAATGTAAAACCACACAAGTGTCGAACGGTCGCTATTTATAAATGTGTGTGAAATGACAAACAAAAAACAATTAATTGTATAAGGAGGATTTTAAATTATTTACAATCACTTTCATAACATATCACAATAAAGCACTTAATACATATAATTTTAAGTATTATTACACAAGGTATAACAATGATTTTAACCTGACTGAATTCTCAAAAAAGAAATCGAAATTTTTTATTGAGTTACTTGACATACGCATTCTATTTGATGGAGCGAATTGACTATAGTTTTGGCGATGGGCAGAAATGTAAAACATATGTGGTATACGAGTATTATCTAGGGGGGCATCTATAGGTATTTCACTTAATAATTCTGGACAATCGATTTGGGAATTTAGTAATAATTTATAGAGTCAAAAAACATCATTTAATTTCCTTCTTTTTTCAAACGTTTCAATACCATAATTAGTTGCAATTTGGGCAATAGGTTCATTTAATTTATTTAATTTAAAAGCTAGTACTCGTAAGTCGTAGGTATCGTTTTTGAATACGCTCTATTTTTTTTTTTTTTTACCAAACCAATTCGATGAGGGTTCCAGACAACTGAACCATATTTTTTAAAAAAAACGACAAATAAGAAATAGAATATTTTGAAACAAGTTGGGTTTTTAAACTCATGGCAATTTCGTCTTACAAATCCAAATACTCGTAGGGCTTTTTTACGATTATGTCTACGATTATGATTATGTCCGATTGTCCAATTACAAGAGACAAAAAATATAAAGAATCAAAATTGGACTTCTAAAAATATGGTTTTATCGAATATACTCTTGACGGATTTACACGACGCGGATCTGATGCGCGAAGCTAAGATGGCGACAGAACGTATGTGTCACGTACCTCCGGGTGCACCTGTGTCATTCGCGATTATTTCAATACAGATTTTATTGAAAAAGAAAAAGAAAAAAAAATCAAAACGCAAACGACGTCGGTGGTGTAGATAATTTAGCATTTCACAAAATCGGGAAATTCGTGTACATTTCAATAAATTGAACACACTGATCCATGCCCGCTTGTTATATTATAATGTGTACACGAGGCAAGGTGCGGCAAAAAATAGTTCGCACGACGCGAAACAAAAAGGCGAATCCGTGGTGCGAAAGGATAGGTTCACTAGTTCACTGTGGACAATTTTGTTACACGATCTACAAAATTATGTCGAAAGTTGGATTTCAAACCATAGAACAGCTGACGACAATAGATCTAGAAAATTGAATAGTAGTGATAATGAAAATTCCAAACGAAAATTATGGAATATTCTACAACCTCAATTTATAAGTATGTATCATGTATTTGGCAAATAAATACATTTTATAATAATAACAATTACGTTGTGGAAGTCAATAAAATGTGTTATCAATTTTTAAATTGAACGGTGGTGGAGAGGGAAGAGTTTTGATGGCAAAAGCCGCCCTTAAGTTGCCACATTGTAGCACATGGTTTGAAGCAGACTCACATATAATTTTGGAACTACGTCACTGGTAAACCTTCACTATAACCAAGTAATCATTATGAATATCATTAAATGATCGTGAATTTCGTTTTGAAACTCGATGGCTCCGGATCACAAAATCGTATCATTTTCGTCGCGTTTCGGTCGAACGCACAAAATATCAAAATCAAAGACAAAGTCGACCCTTTTCGCACCGAGCCCCAGAGGTATGCCGGTATAATGAATAATTAACCGTCATGACGCGTCATGTGAAAATATTTCACAACGCAGCCGTTTCATGACGATATGAACAAGGTATATAGATGTTCTCGCACGTACACGCGGAATACACACCTGTGCGACTAATTATCGCGAAAAACGATAAATTGTACAGTTCGTGTTGTATTACGTTTTGTTCGTAAATATTAACGCCGTAACGAAGTGTATTATTCGAATATTACAAAAAGTTACTCCTGTAGTGCATTTTTTCTCGACACACGCGCACGAGTCGTACGTAAAAATTCCACAGGCGACACAGGGTAAAGGAAATCTCGATTAATACAAAAAAAAAAAATCCCGACGACAATGAAATAATGAAAATCGTACGTGTTTCATTTAATTTTTGAGCGTACGATTTTAAGTACTTATATTTTCATAATTATTGGAAATATTACAATAACGTTATATCTAAAAAAAAAAGGTTTCATACGCGTGTGGAGACACATAATATGTCAATATGTGCATAGTAATATATTGGTATACTGTAACATATTCGTTTCGAGCAAGACGTTTGGTGAGTGGCTTGTTCGAGTTAGTCTTCAACTAGTAAATACATTTTGGCAGCCCTTATTTACTGATTTTTTTTCAAATAGGTATCGTACCCAACATTTGTTTTTTTTTTTTTTTTTTAATTGAAATAATACAACAACGTGAAAAGCTTTATACGAACCACTTTCGCGTTATGATTATTAAAAAATCACCCTCATTTAGAGGATAGAATATTTTATTTCAATAAAAACCATTATAATTATGTTATAATATTAGTAAGTGAGATATACCGAATTGAATTTAGTTTTGTAATCAAACTTGGCAGATTTTTTTTTTCACACAATTTTCTAAAAAAGTACTCAATAATTCATAGGTTGATGCGCATTATCCTTCATGATCAAACTTACTTTCAAAAAAAAACCCCCTTGGTCATCCTAAAGACTTACGCTCAATTAATTTTAATATGCCTTTTTTTCACTGAACGAGAATCAAAATGGAAAAGATATTTTACGTATGTGTATTGTTTGATTCAATACAGGTGCGGATGACAGACTCTTCAATCGCGGTGGATTCTCCAGTTCCCACGGTGGTTTACGATAGAAAAATGCGTGGACAAATACAACAAAGTCGATTCGTCGATATATCGACATCAGTAAGCGGATAGGAAAGACGTGGGTTTAAGGACTTGACTCTTCGTGTGGAAACCTAAAAAATAAATCGACTCTATTGGTACGTTAAATCTGCAGTAGTTTAAAATGTATTCATCCAACGTGTACTACCTATATTACTCGCTGTACTTGGGCTACCGTCACTAAATCAACAAAATACGTAAAAAAAAAAACAAACATTACTTCAGATATAATCCGTTAATTCGAATTGGAAAACGCTCGCGAATTTCGAGATAAGAGATTGTCGAGCACTTTAGATTTACTATCATGAAATACAGGCTCGATTGTTTAAATTATCAGCGTGAGAAGATGTTATGACGAACATAATATTAAATGATAATGTTCGTGTTTAGACGCGAAACGTAAATTGCGTTTGTACGGAACGCGTATTATTGTAAAATGTAGGTACACCGCGGTGCACAGGTTTGAAATAGCGACTTTCATTGGAAATATTATCGTTTTGCGTCCCGGCCCGAAATCTTTAAGACGTGGCACGACTGATCACGTGTTGTAGCACTGGAAAAACATTTACAACGGTTTAAAAAAATACGAATCAATCGATTAGATACTGTTTGAATATCACGAATACTATTGCCGTGGGCTGGTTGTGTTGAACGTAGAAAATTTTTTCCACGCAACCTTATTGTCGATATAAGTTAGTGAAACCCTACATCGTATATTGGGTTTCACTAAACAAAATAATTAAGTTATTGTCGTTATAATCACAATACACTCCGATTGAAAACTTATACGCATAACATAATCATTTTAGATTATTATTTAGACAGAATACCAAGCTTACAACAACAATGCTTTGACGCTTGGTAACAAAATTTAAACGTACACGTAATGTTTTATAGACATGGAAAGGTTTTTTGATGTTTTCTTGAAAAATAATTTAAATTACCATTTCATATTTCAATACGTCATGTCTATCGAACGGTATACTATATAAGTTATGCGATAAACCGATTTCGTTATAATTTCGATTGCTTTTTGTACACGTGTGTTGGAACATTTTCGTACTCGTTTATTATTCGTACCTGGGACGTTGAACACGTTAGTGTGTCGTAAAAATACAAAAGTCAATTAATTATTTCACACTCGTAAAATCATAATTAATTAGCGTCAGTGTATGATTCAAACAGCTGGTATTTTATTGTGTGTGATGAAAAAATGCAATAGATTAAAACTTATCAAGGAATATTTGTTGCAGACGAGGGAGAAAAAATGCAATTCGACGGCTGTGCGAATTAATCTTGTTTACGCCCGATCCGAATTTTATTTCGATCGAATGTCATCATCTTGAGCGCAATAACGCACATACATAATATATTGTCCGCGTGTGCACACGAAAAGCGTATGTTCTATTCAAGGGGAAAAAACGCAGTCGATTAATTCTCTTCACGACCAATAGTGCGACCATACAGGAGTCCAATAAAGGACGAAAGCAATTTTTCGTGTAGTTATCGGTGAAATTTAAACGGATAATCGTTCTAAGCGTCAAAAATCAAATTTATAATTACAACTGCGTAACATACGTGTATGAATCTCGAGCTATTGATTTTATCGCGCATAATTCAAGTTGCGTATTCCGACCATTATCACTCGTTTGAACGTATTTTACAACGTCCCCTCGTTATACGTGCACACAGAAGCGTAGTTTCGCCATTATTATTTCTTGTTCAATTCTGCGATCGGTGGCACTACAAAAACTGTGATGAATCGATGACAACAGAATGTAAAAAAATAATAATGATAATAATAAACTTCTTTTGTTTTGTGTTTGTATATGAAAACCGCGTAATAAGTATATGACTATTACCATTATAACTAATACAATACAATATTAATTGGATTGTTGAGTATTTTTTTTTGTGTGTCATTATACATATATTATACAGTTTAAAACAATATGCATAACTTTAATTATGTTTGTTATTGGATTATATTGTTAAAAAAATTATACGACGTGAGAATACCTGCAGGGAACGAAAATCAATAAATTTTATTGAAGAGTTGTTCAGAAAAACAAACGGCAAATCGCGTACTTATATTCCTATATTCCTTTGTGTACATATTATTATTAGTGGTGAAAATCATCCAAACGTCCAAATAATTGAATATTCGAATTTCAAATATTTCAAGATAAAACTATATTGTAGTTCCGATTATATAAATAGTGGTCACCATTTAAGAAATTTAAAACACTCGAATCATTTCAGGTGAAAAGTAATAAAAAATCTAGTTTTTATATATTATACATTTTATAAAAAAAATGAACACTATCCAGGGTTAAACTGCACTGTGTATATCTCCGAGGGACACCCGGTATAACGAAAAGTACCTATATCATTAAACATAAATATGTACATTGAAATTCCCAATATTTTCTAGTGCAATAGTCCAAAAACCTGTACAATTATAAGAAGGGCTCGGATTTATATGTATTTCACTAATATGATTTATTGTCATCTAATAATTATCTTGATTACAATTTATGATATCATGCATTTTGAAATTTAAAAATTCAAAAGATCTTCGATTTGATCGTGAAACTGCCTTGTACCGACTGAATGTACTTTCGACGATCACTGATGTTATTGGATAGTATTGCGTTTTTAATATGTCTGAAGGAGTAAGTTCTACTTCCAAATAAACTTCAGAAGAACGACCAGTGAGATGTGAGAATACTTTTGATAACTTTCATTGGTGCAAAACTAGAATTTTTTCGTGGAATTTTTCTTTTATTGTTTCCTCTGCAATATTCAAACTTTCAATTAAAGTTAAATCATGAGTTTATATGTATAAATTGTTATCTATCGCTTATTGAGTATATAAATTTAATTTCGAACATAATATATCGACCGTACATCAAGTTCAATAATTGGTATTATTTTGTTACTATTTTGTACTTTTGGAAACATGGGAAATTGTCTCCATTGAAAAATACCGTCGTACATAATAAAAAATTATTAATAAATCGTATATGAACAAATTGTCGAAAGATGTTGGAAACAACGGAATTATTGATACATATGTAAAAACATGTACTCATGGCAAAATATGTAAAATAAAATATAGTTAATTTCACGAGAAGTTCCTTGAAACAAATTGATCACTTACCTAAATTAATTTTTCAAGTCACTGTAAAAATATGTATTTACATATGAATCCAAGCCCTACTTATATTTAATAACTAGGGCTGAGGACTTTTAGTATACTTAAAACTCTCAAAATATACATGCACTTATGCGCTAAAAAAACAAGAAATATGCACTTAAAATATGCTCTAAAAATGTATTTTATTTTATAAATTCATCTAATTATAATATTAATATGTAAAAAAAAATTGTAAAAAGTATTATTTCGATAAGTTAATTATTGTAAATTATCTAAATGATAGTAAAAATATTATTTGTAAAGACCAAATTTACCAATGAGTTCTTTTTTGGCTAAGCTAATTCAAGAAATTGTATCGTATAAATTACCAAATATGATCTTGATATTTCAAATATACTCAAATATATATTTATTATGACAAAATACAATAGGATATTTTAAATACTTAGGTGCAGATATTGATGAAGACGCTAATAGCCACAAAGAAGAGAAAAGACGGCTCATCGCGGCAAAAGGTGTTACTATGGACTATTACCTTTGTTCAAATCAAAACTATTATCAAGGAAATCCAAAGTAGCATTATATAAAGTTCTAATCAGACCAATAGCTCTATATGTAAGCAGTACTTGGACGACGACAAAATCAGATGAAAAAAAGTTAGAAGTATTTGAGAGAAAGATATTTGGCCCAAAGAAAAAAAATGAAGGAGAATATGAAATACGTAACAAAAATGTAGAAGAATTATATAATGCAACCAATATTGCTGGGATCTTGAAAAGCGCACGAATAGGCTGGGCAGGACATGTAGGGAGATCAAAAGGACTAATCGGACAAATATCTATACATGGAAACCAAACGCAAAGTGGCCAAGAGGACGTCCTAGACAGAGATGGTCAGATAGAATAAAAGAAGACCTAAAGATGTTGAGAGTAAGGAATGCTGAAGAAACGACACAAAATAGAGAAGACTGGAGACAATATGTTGTTGCGGCAATGGGCCTAAAAGGCCTGTAAAAAGCCAGAGAAGAAGAAGAAGAATGACAAAATATGCAAAAATATAGAGAAATATGAAAAAACATGAATTCTTCAGCCCTAGTAATAACTATTATAGGTATGTTTTTTTAATTATTACTATTAGCAATCAATATTTAAAATAACGATTGATACAACATCTCTTCCAGCCAGTGGCGGTCAAATGATTTTGTCATGGAGGGGATGTGACTGATTTTTTAATATGCACTACTGTTAATCATTAAAATATAATTTATGGTTATGCCTAATATAATATAATATTTTAAATTCGGGTAAATTTTTACTTTATTTTTAACATATATACAATATAACTAATATTAACAATATTTGTATTATATTATTAAATCTATTTTTTTTTTTTTTTTGCTAATTCATCCAGCACTTCAATAGATGTTATATTTATAATTCCCCGATGAACAGCCATAGTGGCCAAACCATTGAGACGACTCTAGAATAATAAAATTACACAATTAACAAATATATATATATATATATTTGAACATAATGTACTAATATACAAAGCATTATATTAACATTTCAAACATGGTTATGTTATAAATTTATAATTTTACTATAAAATAAATTAACAAAACCTAAAAAGTTAGTGTATAATGGAATTTATATTTGAACTGTTAATTTAATACTTATTCCAATTATAGGTTATTATATTATATTATTGTATAATAAGTACAGCAAACTTACTTCCCCCATAGTATTTCTCAAATATGTTTTTAACCGTTTGAGACATGAAAACATTCGTTCTGGTATGGTCGTTGATACCGGAAACGTGCAAAATATTTGTAATAAAACAAAAAAATTCGGAAATAATTCACGATTACATAACTTGATAGCATCAAGTCCTGTTTTTGGAGATTTTCCTAAGCGTAAAAGTTTTGTATGCCATAAACTCAATTCTGCTTTTACAGTTTGAATATCAGTAGGAAGGTAAAGCTGTACTAAATCATCAAAACCCTCAGATTCATAATCATTTGAAAATAAACATTGAAAACCTTTAAAAGTTATTGTTAAATATAATTAAACTTAATTTACAATAAATTTATTAATTTTGTAAATAACTTAAAATTAATTTATGTTTTATTTTCATTTTTAAAATAGTGCTATTCAAGTATTCAACTATTATTTATCAAAATATGAAACAAACCTCCAAAAATTCTACGATGTGTCAAAAACCTATCCTCCAATTGGTTTATAAAGAAGTCAATATAAGGGAGACATATAGATACTCGGAAATATTGCTCAGGATTGGGTGTAGAACCATCATCTGTTATAAATGGATTATCTCTGTGTGTTTGTCTCTTATTAATCTGTTTAATTTTAATATGAAAATCCAGGAATTCAGCCATTTCCTAATCAAATATTAAAATATAAATGTTTTAGTGCAGTTAAAATTGTACACTTCCATATTTAACTAAAAATATTTAAGTCTCAATCAAAGTGACTCATGCATTGCTTACCTGTGCTTTTTTGAACATTTTATTAAATTCTGTGCTAATATTAGTTCTTAAGTTTTTAAGTACAGTAACATTATCATAGGCAAGATCTATAGCATCCTTTAAATCAATGCTTTTACTTTGTAGTAATTTACATAATGGTAAACCATAAGAAAATAATATCTAAAATCAATAAATTTTAAAATAATTTTTATAAATAAAATGTAATATTTTAAAGATGCTATACTAATATTTACAATTTGAAGTGATACCAAAAATTCAGAATCAAGCGCTTTAATTAAAATAGAAGCATCTGTTGCAGCAGTATCTTTCCAACTAGAAATGTCTTCTAAGGACATCACTACAAAGTTAAAAAACTCTATAAAATCATTTACAGCTTCACTTCTCTGAACCCATCTTGTTGCGCATAACCGCTTTAAGCTTTTTACATTTGGGTCTAGATCACTTTCTTTAATTGTGTTTAAAAGTACAGTTTGGCGTTTAGGAGAGTTAAAAAAGCTATAGATTTTTTCTATAATGCCCAAGTAATTTCTAATAGGCTGAATATTACTAGCTTTAGATACAGCTAAATTGAGGCTATGAGCAGCACAATGCACAATATATAATGCTCTAGGGTATAAATTCCTTATAATAGTTTGAACACCTTTTAGATGGCCAGACATATTATTCGCACCATCATAACCTTGCCCTACCATGTTATTACAGTCAATTCCATAAGCATTTAAACCTTAAAATTAAAAATAATTTACATGCATACAATTTTGTAAGAGTAAAAGACTAAGTTGCTATGAAATAAAATAATCTTATTAATTATTACCACTGAGAATAACTTTAGCCAAATTTTCTCCTGTAAGACTTTGAACTTCTATGAATTTCAAAAATCTCTCATTTATGCAAACGTTTTCTCCAGATCCACTTAAATACCTGACACATAAAGTGAGTTGCTCTTTTACTGATCCATCTGTAGTCTCATCGACTAACACGGAAAAGAAACCGGATTCATTAACATTTTTAACAATTTTTTTTAAAAATAATATCTCCACATGTTTCTATTATCTCATTTTGTGTTTGATTACTAATATATTTATTTTTAGACTCTGTTTCTAAATAAGATTTCATATAGTCTATATCTTTAGCTTTATACTTTAAAATTGCACGAAAGTTCTCATCATTTTCATTTGATTCACCTAAACAATAAAACAAAAATACAATACTAACTACTATAAAGTATAAAATACACTATGTTATTAATATTACTCTTATAACTTATTAAACAGTCTAATAAAATAATAAAATACCAAATATTAATTTTAGTCATATAGAATTTTTTTTAATTCTATTTGAGATTTAAAAGTTTTTAACTATAATATAGTGTTATATATACATTATACATACTACTGAAACAAATAGGAACATAATCTCTATGACCTCTTAATGCTAATTCCTGCTGGCCGCGTAACATAATGCATTCAATAATTGGGATTAAACGCTTTCGATTTGTTTCAATCTGTTTTGTTCTAAAAATTAAATTGAAAAATGTAATTCAAATATTACATTTCTTACATTTATAGATTTTTATAAAATTAAGTTTATTTATTAATTTGATGTACCTTTCACCATCAATAAGATTTATTATTGAAGAACTTTTATTTGAATAAACATTTAAAAAGTTATCATATTTAAGCAAAGCTGTTTTATGGATTCTAAATTTTCATGTTTCTTAAACACCTATCAAAAAATTGAAAAATTATTATATATAACATTTTGAATAAATAAATTTATAAATATACATACTTCTGTAGCTTTTTTGTAATTAGTAAAAGCCTCCACTACCAGAGTTCCTAATTTTTGACCACCAATGCCACCAACTTTTGAAAATACAACACACAATTTGCAAAAAGCACCTTGGTACTTTTCAGAATATGCGAGCCAGTTATGAGCATTCAGCCAATGGTGCTTGAACTTTAAACCTCTCTTGGCACTACAATCAAGTAAAGGATATGTATATGTAGCTGGTGGTATCCACACATCTTTAAGAATCTTAAAGAATTTAATTAATTTTGGTTGTATTAGTTGTAATAATGAACTAACACTACACATGGTAGGTACATGTATAATTAACAACTGACAAAAGATTTAATTCTTACCAAATATCTATCAGCATCAGTCAAAGTACTGTTAATATAACAGCCAATATCGTGGGCATTGGAATCAACAGCCTAATACAATAGGTAATTTAAATTAACATTACCATTTCCCTCATAAATAAAATATTTTACATTAATTAGTTAAACAAATATTACCGGCAAGTCTACAACTTCATTTTCTGTAATGATCTTAGGGATCTTACTATTTTTTTCATCCGAATCCGCGTGTTTTATGGTAGACTTGGTAGAGCAAGTAAAATATGAGGTAATTTTTCTTTTATTAGACATTATCTATCACAATGTGTAGCAGACAGTCACAGTTTAAAAATATATAATACGCATGCAGTATGACTGTACGAGACACGAGTAACGAGTTCCGAGTACGACAGCCAAAATACTGTGGTTGTGTAAAAAATATTGTGACAAACGTAATACTCGTAATAATCAATGAATTGGCAAACTATAATGACATAAATACGTGTTATAGTATTATCACAGAATAAGACAATCATAATGGTAAATGGACACTGATTATAAAATATACGGGTAATAACAGGGTAAATACGGGATAATAACTGTAAATAAATCAATGCCACCATGTTTTTGGAGGACAAATCAGTGTGGCCCCCAACGAGGAAAAAAACTATTTTGCATCATTACTTAACTATTTAAATTTAAATTTAAAGATATCTTTAATCGTAATTACAAGGCTGATAAGTGATAACCTTGATTTTTAAATGATAATAACTGTAAAAATATAAAATATTCGTTACGTCCTATATTACAATGGCACAAAAAAGCCATGAGGGGATATATCCCCCCCCCCGTTTGACCGCCACTGCTTCCAGCTGAATTTCAATAACTCACTTTACCTATTTGAATTTCGAATGAGAGTATTTGAATATTTCAGTAGGTTTTGGAGTATTCTGTATTTGAATACCTATTTTGAATAATAGCACACGTGTTTATTTAAAAAATGTCATGTCACGATGCAAGTGATTCATAAAAAAATTTTTACGACGCGTATGTTATGGGTTAGATACTGCACGTTTACGTTGGGTTTGTTTTCCCTCGATCACGTTTCAGACTGTTTCCCGTAATAGTTGGTAAAAACTGTCGTGTATTGAATATTTATAATAGCTGACCAAGCAATGCTTTGCTATTGCTAGATTTTAGTAAATTTATATAATATGTGTTTAGGAATATGTAAAAAGTCTGATATGAATTATATCAGATATTTAATTTGATTAATTGTTTTTAGTATAATTTTATATATATATTATATAAGTGTGGAGTGTGGAATGTATTTGTTTCGTTATGATTAGAGGTCAGATTTTTATGATTTTACGTATTTGTTTCTAGTTTATGCAGTTAAATGGGAGTGAGAAATCTTTACGATTCATGAAACATAGAATTCATCGGAAATAATTTATTTTAAATAAAAAAACTTATTTTAAGAGTTAGGGAATATTTGAGAATATTATTGTAATATCGTCATATAATGAACATATTTCACGTATATTATTAGCAGTTTGATAAATGAAATTTAAAAATAATGTTCACTAAATGATTAATTTCCGAGTTTCAATAAAAATTAATCTCCCGATACACTTCCGGAAAATTATTCAACGACTATGGCAGCCGAATCGCAATATTCTCCAGTGACATCGGTTGATGTCGAACGGTCCTTTAGAATATAGGTACAACAACATTCTTACAAACCGGCGTACAAAAATGACACCGGAACACATTGAACAATAAAACGTAAATAGTAAATAGTAAATAGTTTGATTGTAATTGTAAAATTAATTAAATTATATAAAATTAAAACCAAATCAATAAAAAATAAATTGAAGCTGAATTTTTTTTTTTTTAATATTAAAAGAATATTTCGCATAATTAAGGACATAAAAACATAATATTTTAAGGATTTCAAGAGAATATAAATCCGACCTTTAGTTATGATATACGATTTTTATTATTTTATCAATTATATCAATTTGTCTTAAGCATTAAATATTTCTGGATACACCACGTTAAGTGTCTCTCCTTCTGGGATTAGGTTAGGTTAAAGCCTGCAGTGCTCAAGTATAGCACACCGGTCAACACACGTCAAATCGTACACATAATCCGTACTCGTATAATATGTTCGAGTGTGTGTGTGTGTGGTCGAAAGAAACGATTTTTACTGTTAAACCGTCTATTTAATACGAAGCCGGATCCGTTTGTGGAAATCGATCCTTCGGTTAAAATTAGGGTTCTTAATTTGAAATATTTCATTTGAACTTACAGTTTGACCATAATATAAACTAATAATTATTTTGTTACCTACGCACTGAATTTATAAAAATCTATGCGACACGGCGTATTGTGAAGGCTCCATGTTTTATACCAGATACCAAATAATAAAACATATTGAGTTTTATAAATTTTAGGTTGTAACCACGGTCTTACAAGATATCTCCTAAGACCGTGGTTGTAACTATTAATGATTTTTGGAGCTAGAAGAATTTTATTTACTTGATAATAGTTCGTTATTTCGTAATGATTATTTATTTATTTTTTCTTGTCTTGTGTTGTAATTTGTAAATTGTAATTTGCAAAAGAAATCTTAAGTGTCTAGTTACAAATTAGATACCTATCGAATATTGTATTTTTTGTACTTATTTAGAGATAATATCATTTCGTAATTAATTTTGAGAAAAAAAAAAGTAAAATCTGTAATAGATAAATAATATTGTTTTGTAAAAAATAAATGTATAGATAACATTCACAAATGCAAGCTGGTTAAAAATGAATAGTAAGTATGTTTTATGGTTTTATGTATAAGTATAACTGTATAACTGTATAAGTGTATATAATTTGGTTCAGGATATATTTAGGTATCACCTTTATTTATACATTATAAATTTAGGGCACTTAAAAATTATTTATGTTTTCAATGTTTTCATAGAATAGAATAGATATACTACCTAATGAAAACGTGTTTTCTCATCTTTATTACATAATAATATAGCTGAATAGCTCTAATATGTATTAATTGGAAAACAACCCTTTTTTTTATATATTTTGGGAAAATTTTTATTTTTCGTGTAAATGTTTACAAAAAAGTTCGACTATCGTTTCTTGTTTTGGATTCACCTGTTACGATCGAATGTTTTGAAACCATAGACTGAAATTTTAATCCTTTTTTTTTTTTTCTAAATCACTCGTGTATTCACAGCTTGTTTGATCGTTTATTTTTAATCCCGTTGAATACCGAAAAATGTGACATTGGTTAGAAAACGTGCGCATACGTGATAAATGTACAGAGAAAGCGATTTCTAATCTATAAAAGTACTGAGCCTTTTACCGGAAAAACGGTTATAGGAAAAAAAAATAACTCAGTAAAATTGTAAAATGTATACACCATATGCTTCGCATCACTTAACAGATTTTTCTAACCGTTACGATTGCAGTATTTATCACAGTCAACATAGTGGTGTATTTAGGATTTTACTGCCCTGTGGTACACATTTTTTTTATGCCCTCTTCCTTTCACCGGTTTTTTATAGTAGCGATTTTTCTTACCCGTAAGAAAACTTACAATGCATGTGATTTGGTGATAGTATCGTGCAGTATAAAAATCTATAGAGTGCCCTAGAATTCTGTATGTCTTGAGTACTATCAGTAGTACTCATAAGTCATGATAATAAAATAATCAAAGCAAATTGTAAATTTTCTTAATATGTTTTTTTAATTGTCGACGAATAAAATGTTTACAAAGGAAAAAACATTGAAGAAGAGAAGAAAAATTATGTTGTTCATCATGGTGTTGTTTACGAAGTCGGAGAGCGGCGAATTCGAGCCCGAGTAACCTTTTTGATGCACAAACCAATATAAATCAATATAACCAAAGGATAGAGGTAGGTGCTGTATGTATAGCCTATATAAGTATGATTTATACGCGATTTACGTATTGTTTCGAGAAAATGGTAATTTTTTTCTATAATGTACTCGAAATTATGAAATCGGTGTCAACTTCAAAAATATCATCAAAACAAAATAAATACGCGTATACAAATAAGATCACGATAATATTTAATAAGCAGGAATCTTTGAGTATTAAGAATTAATCGTGTTTATGGAATGAAGTTACGCTAAAAGTTCGAAATCAATTTTACATTTTTTAGAGGGGAGGGGGTGCCAAATATTGTTGCCTTAGGTGGTTAGGACGCATTGCCAACAGATTGATATCAAGTGGTATTTATTATGACGTGTGTACATTAAATATTTTGTAATTAATTCCCACGGCCTTTTAAATTGTATGTGTATTTGATTTAGGGATCACTGATCTATACCGAAAGCGCATTTGTGTGTGTGTGTGTGTGTGTGTGTGTGTGTGTGTGTGTGTGTGTGTGTGTGTGTGTGTGTGTGTGTGTGTGTGTGCAGTCGAATTTGAGAGAAATCTGTCGGGCCCGCGCGACGGAAAGGGACAATGGTGACGAGAGCGGGTGGTCCGGCCCGTCATCGCGTGTGATGCTGCGCGCGTACCCGTACACGTACATCGGCGATCGTTCGCGGACGTCATCACGAACGCGCGTGCACGCACACACACACACACACACACACACACAACATACACACACGGGTACCTGAAACACGACTCGAGTGTTGTGCACAACAATATCATGCAGACAATACATACGTCCGTCGGTCCGGGCCGGAGGAGAGAATGTTGAAGAGCGAATACGCGCCCACCCGCCGACATGCACGGTAGCCGATAACGATATTTCTCGGCCTTTTTTCCGTCGCCGCCGAACACGAAATATATAATATCATATCATTACATTATTTTATTTATCATTGTCCCCGCCGTTCGGGCCGCCGCCGCCGCCTCGTTGTGCGTTCGCGCATTGTCCGCGTCCGGTTGACCGTGCACGACCGCGGCGGCCCGCTTCCGCGCCGGGGGGTTCGCAGGCCGGCGTGTCCCGCGCCCGCCGCAAAGATTCCCCCGTCGACGTGGTCGTCGCACGAGACTCGTGAAGACGATCGCGGCGCAACAATAGTAAGAGAGTACGAAACACACTGTCGTGAAAGTTACGAACAACACACTGCAGGTATAAGTGCTTACAAGAATGCCCGTGAAAATATAAGCCGGGAGGAGCCGGGTTCAGTTAAAAATAAAAATGTCACGGCACATGGTAATTTTTTTTCACAAACTATAATAAAATGTACGATGACTAAAATATCGGGAGGGGGTAGGACGTGGATTGTGAACACCTCATATGGGTGTCCTTACAGATGTTTACTGCTCGTATATTATTTTAGATTTCAGTCGACAATCTATGAAGCCATTGACTGGATCTTTTTTCGGGGGGAGGAGGGTTCGCTTTTCCTTTTTATTTCTTTTTCTTTTCTTCGCTTGATTGCAATAGCGTTTTCACTTATCGTCTGGAATGTTCCATAGAGCGGTTCAGACACTTAAATCCCTCCTCCTCCTCCCCTCCCCACCAGTCTGAAATCGCTGTCATGTCAGCGTACAATGAACGCGAGACGGAGAGAGAACCACCTTGTCGTATACGTGTGTACAGTAGAACCCGCGTGTCGTACGTTCCGCCAACCGTTTTCAATTATTAAAACCCATCCGAGACCGCAGATAAATGTCAACACACACAATAAAACACAACGCTAAGCGTTGCGGTGCACGGAGATTACGGGCATGAGTCGATTACGCCGCGACAATGCTAAAAGTTTTGAAGAACCGATTAGAAACATAATTCGTCGGTTAGGGCACAATGGGAACGTTGGAAATTTCCGTTGGGCGAGCAAAACAAATCGAACGAGCCACGCTCAAGTGAATACGTATAACACGCGGTTTAATAATCGATCGTGTTTTTCGAATATCAGATTTATTTTATTTTATTTTTATTTTTTTCCATAGTTCTCGCAGATCAAATATAAATCAATACGACGTAAAAACTTTGATTGTATTTGTTCTTAGACGATTTGAATTCGCCGAGTTTACCACGGTGACACGCACTAAACGTATATATATATTTTATATTATGTACTTGCGTATACAATCGAGCGCGAGTACGACCAATATCGCCTACTCGACAACACCGACCAGCGCGGCGTCAAGGAATAAATAAAATGGATTGCAAAAGTTTTCAATTGTTCTTTCGCTGCAAACGTGCACTGATTAAATAAAAGGAACTTTTAATTGAATTCGACTCGGATGTTTTGCAGTGCCGCGGCGTTACGGACGCCCCTGCGAGACGACAAATCGCGTGGTGATACTATTATTCGCATTGTATTAATACGATTTGACATCGTGTACGTTCGAAGGTAAAGCGGCGCGTATCCGAAAACTGTGTCGTTTTATTTCGCGAAAAATCATCCCCGATAATCTGCAGATGATCAATAGATAACGACAGTCGTTGGTGATGTACATTTAGATTCGGTGCGTAGTGCCTATTCATAATTTGTCGAAAGATACAATTATACATATAAGACGGTATTTAATTGCTGTTTTTTATAAAATATATAAAATATATTAAATTAACAAAAAGTCAATCAATATAAATAAAAGTTACGGCTTAACTAAGAAAATTAAGAGAAATGCGTATTTTATTTGTTTGGCGAAGGTATTAAATATATTTAAATTAAGTAATTGTTTTAGCTTATTTTAAAGCCTATTTATTTTATCGATATTTTTAAATTAAATCACAAAAAAATACGTTAAGTGCATATTTTAAGTGCAAAAGTGCTTGCATATTTAGTGGTTTTTTAGAGCTACAACTTGTAGCCTACAAGTCATCTGCCCTACGTATCATGAATATAGTATTATATATGATTTCATCTTGGACGTGTGATCCAAACTTTTCTTATCATTAGTGAAAATCATCTTGAGATTACGCTTAGCTCTCAACTAAGAACATATCATCCACAAAGACCTGAAACTCTTCTCTGGATAATATAATATGGTAATAATGTTACCCACGACCTCGTATTACAAAACATTCAAAAGCGAGGAAACGTAACGATACGGTTTTGATTTTTTGGACACGAATAATGCGAAAACATTCTGAAAATATTTCATCTTTACTCTCTCGTTCTAAGTAGGCTGATTTTGAAAATTGTCTCTACAAAATAATACCGAGAGTCATATCCTGCAGTGAAAGCACGAAAAATGTAATTAACATAAACGGTTGGGTTTCAATCGTTCTACCGCAATGTTATTTTAATAAAAAAAAAATAATAATAAATAAATAAATAATAGTAATAACACCGTGCCACGTCCGAAACGGGACGGTCAAAGACAGGCGCATCGTTTCCGTGTATTCAAAAAAGAAATTATATTTATTTAACGCGCACGTAAATATCAATGTTTATACGTATATATGTAGGTGTTTGTGTGTGTATGTGTGTGTGTCTGCCGTGGTTTACCATATGGTAATATAATTAAGTACATACACGTGCATATTACGAACGCCCGTGTCGGAATGTTGGCAACGTATTTGTCAGTCGAGATCGAGTAAGTGGTGTCAAGGGAGGGTGAGGGGGGGCGAATGTTCAGTAGACGAAAAAGAAAAACGTCAAGGATCCGTATGCCGGCGCAATAAGGTGTTCTCCTACGGTATACGCACACACACACACACACACACATGTATGTACACGTGTGTGTATGTGTACAGCAATATACACGGAAATCAATTTAAATGTAAATTATTATTTTACGGAATCGCTTTGACGCGATTCTATTTTCAAGTCGGCGAGATAATTATTATCGTTTAAACGTAACATTATCACGAGCGTGCAGTGTGCACACTACATAATCTGTGCGCCGACGAAAAGAAAAAGGAATTGAAAAAAAAATAATAATATAAATATAAATAAATATTATTAACCTCGAGAATGCTTGAAATGAATTATATACATATATATAAATATTGTAGGTAAGCTTACACGGTCTGTAGTAGTGACAAGTCGACTGCTGTGCGCAGGTAAACGAACCGTGCACGCTACCGGCGTACGCGCCCTGCTGCGAATCCTCCGTCGTGGCCCCGATCTCGTGACTCGTGAGTATAAACGTACGATGACGACGACGACGACGACGACGACGACGATGATGATGACGATAACGATTTTACGTACGGTTTTGTATTGAAAACAAAATTGAAATCTCTCGGACGGACGCCCGTGTTTTGATTCGAAATCACACGACGACGTCCGATCTGATGTACCCAAGAGCCCGCGCGCGCGTCTTTATAACATCAAACACACAATACACACGCAGCGTCCCCGGGGCTACTACCTACGTCGCTCTCGGACGACGGTCGTACCTAAATATTTGTATATACGTGTGTATACGCTGCTGCTTCTGTCCCGACGTCGTCCACTGTACACGGACGTGAAACCCTTTGCGCCGAACACTGTGTGTCGATGACGAGTATTCGTGTGTGTGTGTGTGTGTGTGTGTGTGTGTGTGTGTGTGTGTGTGTGTGTGTGTGTGTGTGTGTGTGTGTGTGTGTGTGTATTTACAGGTATATTGTAATAACCGGCTACCGCACACGATGTGGCCGAATTCGCATGATAACACAGCGGCACGGTTGACAGGTAGTTTTCCACTGATATGAATCGACGAGGAGTTTCCGGAATAGTCTTTTGCGAAAACGACCGGTCCCCTTTTTCGATCCGAACGGTTATTATTCGAAAGAACGATCCGTGGGCTCGTCTCTAGTCGTTTATTTTTCTAACCTAACGGTGCGTTCCCACGGGGCGTGATACACGAGAGTGAGCCACGTTTTCGTGAAATTCGTTTTTGTGGGAACGTACAGTCGTTAAATTTGCATTCGTGATTATCGTCAGTCGACTCAAGCATGGATGGATCAAACGTGTTTGATTTTCAGTCGTAAAATATCGTTCGTGAAACCAAGATGTCATCACAACAACCTGATCGACGTTACGATGTGAACTAAATGAAAACCATAAATAAACTGATTTGTATCGGTTTTTCGTTAGCACAGTCATAATATGATATTATATTAATATATTATCATATTATTATCAGTTCCATACTAAACGCTACGAAGAGACAACCGCGAGACGGTTCGAATTCGTCAAAACAACCTGGTTAACCTAACCTAACCTACGAAAACACCTAACGGATCGATGAAAGTGTAACGATTGTTGTTTATCGACATCGTACGTTGCTAATTAAGTAGGACAACACGGCTCTTATGTCGAGTGTACGAAGCGTCAAAAGAATGACAAACGAATGCCAACTAAGGGATTTTCGGTGCGGATATAATACGGTAGAATAGCCGGACACAGTAGTTGACGGAGGAGCCAGGTAGAGCGAACAACGAGGCAGTAGACGGAGCAGCCAAGGAGTCTGAAAACCATCATTCCGACTACCGTCAACCACGGTCCTCACCTACTCACCATTTCGTAGCACATTATGTCGTAAATATATTATATTAAATAATTGTTTGTCATCGAGTACTTTTGTATAAGGTAACCGTGTTCCACAACTTCAGTATCACACACCGAGGTCGAGTCCCCGAGACCTCGTCAAAATAAACACAACTATAGAACTTCAAACTCCCTTGGTTAAAGGGAGAAAAGTAAGGATACATAGAGTGGACGTTACAAAAGTTTACAGTGGTGAAGCGTCAAAGATGTACTGTTCTCGCGATTGGTTTAGAATCGCCTTGATGACGGCCAAGAATCACACGAGAAAACTTAGAACGCAAAGGTCGACGAACGACGTAATAAAAACGAAACGATTAGAAAAGTTCAAACTTTAGCCAAGCTATTAACTGTGTTTATGACATCAAAGTTTTCGAATGTTTCCAAAAGTCAACGGTTCGGAAAAGATCGCCGATCGGGAAACTGGTTGGCCTTTGGATCAACGTAATGTACCACAGATTTTGTCTTCTGCGATACGGTAAGAATTAACACTCGACAATTATTGCAACCATCTCCCTAATTTCATCCTCTAATTTTTGATAGTCTTGAGACTTTTGATTTTTCCAACTACCTATAAAACTTTTTTTTATGATTAATTCTCGATTCGTTCCTATTGGAACATTTATTATATAGCTTAATTAACAAACATTAATAAAAACGTGGCATCAAAATCAACACTCTAATCGAAGAAAACAAAGATCGAGCGTTGGAAGTAAACTCGCCATGTATCCGTGAAGCACCTTGTACATGTAAACTTTATTTTGGAAATTATTCATTTGCATACTATACGTGTGTATAGGATTTTTCTTGTCGAAATCCGATAAAACAACTGTTCAACGAGTGTCTGTACACGAAAATACTACGAGTACACGCAACCAGACTGTTAAAAGAGAGACTGATAAATGGTTTTTGTTTTACAACATTTTAAAGGTTCGAAAATATCGTTTTAGAAAAAAAGTCAAGAGTCTCTGTAGCCACTCTGTGTGACACAAATAATACATGGCACACAAATATCACGTTATTCACGAAAACGTGTTATTTTCAGACAAAAATGTTGTTTTTCCAACGCAGATTATCGGTATTTTACATCTCGAAAAATTAAACCCATGAAACACGGCGTTGGTCTATTAAAGTCAATAACAGCTGTTGCATTAAAAAAAAAACAGGCCTAGTACGTCACTCAGAACTCTACTATAGCCTTCGCTAAAGTAATATGAATGCAAACGTTTAATCGATTACATTTTGTTTATTTTAATACGTAACAATGAAAAACGAGTTGTTAAACTTAATTATTTATTGTCGGTTGCCACACGAATCGAAATTTTTTTCGACGACGAATCGAAAAAAAACAACGTCAACATAACAACAAGTATACAGTATACACTCTCTATGACACCGGCTAATGGTATCATACACTTCTACGTACTTGTTATATAATCGTGTTGTTCCAGGTCGACATGGCTCCGGTGGAGTTTCAATAATAATCAATACACGAAAAACACACGCTGAACTCTCTTCATTTGGTCTATTTTAGTGATGTGATATTAATCATGATTCTTCGAAAATCGGAAAAATACAGAATTTGGATTTAGGATTTTATGTTATAAAATCCGGATTTCGGATTTCCGAATTTGTAATTCGGATTTTGGATTTTCGGATATCAAAATCCAAATATTCGCGTTTCACATTGTGGATTTTGGTATTCTAAATCAAAAAATTAAATTTTCGATTCTGAGTAAAATGGGTTTACAATGATGTTTATTTTTACTGTATTTTTTATTTTTTTTACCTGGAGAAACTTTTTGCTCAACTTAAATTTATCCAAAAGTTTTATTCAGCAACTCTATAGATCGGAAATTTTATGTAGACTGTACTTTGGGCGTTTCTTAAGTTCTCATCTCAATAGTTTTTCCAAGCGAGAGAAAAACACCCTAAAATGGAGCGAAAACGATGAAATTCACCATAAACGACATTTTCATTAAATAAACTTCACTAATTTCGTCATTATTAGTTATAGATAAAACAATCCGAAATCCGGATTTCGGATTTCGAATTTCATAAATCCGGATATTCGAATTTCGGCAAATCCGGATTTTCCCCATTACTAGTTTATTTACTCGGATATACGAGTGACTATTTTACTATCCTGAAGTCATTATCAGCGTTTCGATCATCCCGTCATGCGGTCTGGTCGCGTCTGATTCGCGAAAATATAGGTAAACGGTCACGTTGTCGTTTAATCGATCAATGTGCGGTGGAAGTATAATTTTTCCGTATCAACACCGATCTATTAGATCGCATTTGATTTATTTGCACGTATATTAAATGTTCAATAAGATTTCATTTCGATATGATACGATGCACAATATTATCCATATATTATAATATATTTTATCGAATTTACATAAAACATTTTCGCTGTACGCGTGTATTTACAAATGTATACATTACGACGGAAGCCATAAACAACGCAACGTAACTCGATAATAAGCAGGATAAACAGAGCTATGATTATACTAACTATTAAGGTTTTTTTTATCTTTTTTAGTTTGGTACAAACAGTAATAATTATTATATATCTGCACGGTCGATAGTGTTTACGATAATCGAATCTCACGGGCACCGCTAGTACATACCTACTGTTGACGCGAGAAAACAAACGGTTCAGCGAGTATAAAATAGAACTCATGTTCGTAAAAAAAAAAAAATCGCCGACCATTAGTATACACCATGGCGATAAATTAATTTTCAATACTTGTGATGAAGTTAAACATTAAATGATTAATTTGATAATAATGCGATTTTCAGTTCTTTGTAACATCATTTGATCACTTTTGAACGTTTTTTACATATCATGTAATATTTATAATCATATTTACATCCTAGATGCAGGGGCGTATTTAAAGGGAAGGGACAAGGAGGGAAATTTCCAGGGGCAGCACTTTTTTGCGACAAGACGTGTTATCAAAACTCGTATTAATTATTATCAATGAAACCTCAACCGTACTCATATCCAATTTGTTCCGTGATTTCGTCCGCGTGCTACTTATTAACGGACAAAAATTTAGTACGAGTATAAGGGCCCGAAATTGTACGTGAGGGCCCTGCCGAAACACTTTGTCGGGACACCGGGAAGTACGGCGACCCTAGACGACGATGATAATGATAATTGAAAAACGTCCGGTTAGAGACGCCCGCAGCACGGACGTGTAATAATATTATTATTCGCTATATATATGATAATATAATATTTAATATTATTACAAAGTCGACGCGCGGCTAATCGTTTCACTGTAGTCGTATATGCAAATATAGAAACGTGTGCGTTTACTGTACGGCGATATGATACGTAATACGTAATGATTAGTGTTTTTTTTCTCTCAATCCGACGCAAAGATTTTTTTTTTAAAGAAAACCCGACGATAATAATAATTATAAACGTGCGCGCGCTCGTGTGTGTGTGTGTGAGTTTGTGAGCGACCGGCCGGTCACTTCAAACGGTGGCGGCGGTCGGTTTCGTACGTAATATGTATATTTTATGTACGCGCACACACACGCGCGTTGTGTATAAACACTTGACGTGTATCTCTCTAATAATATCACGTGTGCGGCGTCATGTTGGCCGTAGATCGTTTTCAAACGCGCGCGAGCCCTCACAGCGTGCGGCGGCGGACGAGTGACAGCCCGTGTGACGGCTCGTCCGCCGCGGCGTGTGACGCGCTCCTATGTCTCAAGTCTCTCCCCGGCACGGATAACACACGATACTGAAATAACATTTTTTTTAAAAACGATAACGATTATGACGCGACCGCGTGCTGCGTTATTTCGGACTTTTTTCCCCCGGCGCGATGGCCGCGCAAATACGTCGGATCACGGGCCTCGGTAGTCGTCTGATTCGACGCGCGCGTGAGTCAACATTAGAACCACCGGTTTTCGTACGAGCACTTTGTTTTTCGATCGTTTTGTCGATTGTGAATACGAATATCGTACTTTTGCTTTTGCCCCCTCCCCCCATATTAATTTCTGGATTCGCCACTGCTACACATAGCAAATATCACCACTATTATAGACGCATATCAAAATCATAACGAGGACACGGGCAACAATCGGCATTTTATACGCATCTGCCGCGACGACAGCCGGTTTCAAAATCCGAACTTGGAACGTTTTTATAAAGGATTTTTCTCTCTAACACGATCGTCTCCACGGCGATCGTTTTTATTGTACCCGTCCGCACGTAGATTGATGTTCAAAAATTAAAAACTAATAATATCGAGAACACCGCAAAGAACGATCGGTCCAATACGGAATAGAGTGGTATGAAAAATCACTATTGCTCACTGTTTGGAAAGTTTTTGATCGAGATCGGCGCCACGATTTAAATTGGTCGCTCCGGACTGAATCGAACACCAGACCACACCCGATTTGGTTCAGACCGGCCAAGACCAAACCATGCCGATGGTCATACACTCAGTACCTACTCAGAAATAATGTCTGTGGGCAAAGTGTGTGTGTACAAGTATGACAATGGTTTAGCGTGTACGGATCAATTACATCCAAACATTTGTGCGGTTGTGTGCGTCCGAATAAAAATCGTACTATATACATATGCGCAGGCAAACTATTATAGGTACCTGTCAGCGCGGGACCGAAGTGGTATGGATCGGGCCACCGGGAAGTCGATACAGTCTTCCCGATAAAAAGAATAATAATTTTCAGCCTCAAAAGACTACCTCCGTTTGTTATAATATTATTCACTCTGTTCGTCACGATATCTTTTCCAGTATAGTTGCCGGATTCCCGATCGCTCAGTATACAACCGGTATAATAATACACAGACCGATTTCTCAATACGCGTACGTTTTTTTTTCGATTTCAAAATATAATAAACTGTTCGTAAATGCACTTTTTTCAATAATAATATAATAACTGGATGCGAATTAAATTCCACTTTTCGCTTCAGTTTCGACGCTTTCGTGGATTTCTATTTTATAATTATAATATGTAGGTGCATTTATTTATTTATACACTCGTTTCGTGCATTTTTTTTCCGGTTAAACTTAATGATGATGATGACGATGGTGGGGAATGCACTAGAAAATCGTTCACAATAATAACCGGTAGATTTTTTTCACGAATTAGTTTTCAGAGAGAAAAGATCTAATTTGTTTGAATTCCGTCGGTTTTCTATACGAAACAGAATCCGGATAGAGCACCACGCGTTCTTTCGCAGTCGCAATATTATATCGAGGCCTGATTATTTAGCCCACGCGCCATACGGATCCGGAGTCTGTCGGCGAACTCTTTGACCACGGACGCCTTGCACGCGTGTGATACTCGTTTGCCGTCGTGAAAGCGTTTGTCGGCAACGCAAGTCATTAACGCGTTACTATTTACTATACTGTAACTTCTACTATCTACTATTACTACTATATGTACTGCTACTATTGGTTCCACTGTCCGTATACGCTAAAGCTGCTATAACGGACTGTGTGTAACCGAGGTATATTGTTACCGAGTTATATACCAAGCATATACCTATATAATTATATGAATGTATACATATATAAGAAATTATGATCGTTACGATTTCAATACGTGTATAATATGTCTAATGCCGCCGTGTATACCATACGAGGGTCTTCTCTAGTCTATATCACAACAATGTGCACGTCGCTCAGGCGGTAGTGGGAGTACTGTAGCGGCAAGAACATGGTGCTAATTACACGCTCGCCGACACGCAGCTCCTTCACACGGTCCGGGCAACAATGCTTGTGTATGTGTGTGTGCGTATGTGTGTGCGTGTGTGTGTGTGTGTGTGTGTGCGTGTGTGTGTGTGTAAAACGATGACTGGCGACGGGCAACGTCATGAAAAAGTCGTTTGTAAACGGTACTACACACACACACACACGCACACACCTGGACGGACAACAAAATCGCCGAGGAAAAAAATGCGGCTCATTGTGAACGCTTAAATAGTTGCCGCCGTGTTAAGGAACCGATCAACGCTCACGCACACACTGCGCTCGTATTGTATACGCCACGTAGGTTTGTACACGTTCCGGCTGCGGCGGCGTCGGCGGTCACAAGTAAATCGGTAATGAGCGGCGTATTCAACGAGCCGCGCTCCGGCGCGATAACCGAATAATCGTGCTCGACATTTTCGAAGCCAAACGCGCGAGAAGTGGGCACATAACGATGTAAACACACACACACACACACACACACACACACACACACACACACACACACACACACACACACACACACACACACACACACACACACACACACACACAGGTGATGAAAAGAAAAAAAAGAAACGATCCGATAGCCTTGCGTGTACGTCGCACCTATACAACAACGGTGTAATAATCCGAACCACTGCAGAGTGTTCATGACGGAGACGAGGCGCGCTCGCGGATATTAATCGAATGTGTGTTTGCCCGTCGTCGTGTCGATTCGGGCCACACAACACCCGACGATTGACGAGATCGATAAAACAAAAAGTGCACGAAAACGTTTTCCCCGTCGTACGATCTGCGCCGGAAGACAGGTTTAACACGAGCCGAAAACAATTGAGTTATTGGCAGGGCTGTGAATTTAATGCACTTAAAAACTATTGAATATGCATGCAAATATGCCCTAAAAACTGGCAAAATATGCTCTTAAAATCCATAAGATATGCTCCTATTTTTCAAAAATATGCAAAAAAAAACTAAAAATAAACTTTTATTTTTTTCATTATAAAATTAATAATTATTAATTATTGAAATTTTAGTTGAAATATTATAAATTTAAAATATCATTTATTGCCTATAGGACTAATCTTGATCTTCATTGTGCACAAGACCTTAAAAAAAAAATATTATACTTAGCACAGATTTCTTCATAATACATAATAGAGCAATTTTTAATATTTTACCTTCAAAGTAATTATTGCATTGTACAATCAACGACTTCTTTATATTTTCAAACTTGAAAGACCTCCTATTTGGTGCCAAGATATTTTTATATAAAGAAAATGAGCGTTCTACATCTGCCAATGTTATTGGGGCAAACTTAAAATATGCCATGTCGCTACTGGTTAAATCTTCTGGTATATCCAAACCTACGTTCTCTTCTTCACCAGTTAATATTTTTGAAATTTCACAAACAATTTGAAATCCTTTGTTCTTTTTAAGAACGGTTTGTAATTTTTTATTAATAGCAGTTCCAGCGGTTCCTGTTAATTGACTAAACTTTGTCGAAACATCTTGTACAATTTCAATAGCTTCAGATAAATAATATATAATAATAATAATATTATTTCGAAAAATAGAATAATAATATATTGAATGTAATTTTAGACCAGATAGATCGAAAAAATGTATATATTAAGAAAAAAGCATTTATTTAAAGAAATTATGAAAATATGCATTTATATGCCCTTACCCACGAAATAAGCAAAAATATGCAAAATAAGATTTTGTGTTTGAATTATAAATAACACGAAACCTATTATGGTAAAATCCATTTTATTATACAATGCAGCAAAAAAGTTTTTAGTGTTTGAAGTACAAATCTGTCAGAAGTGTTACCTATGTAGACTTTAAATTCATACAGTCGTGAAAAACATTCAATTGTATGAATTACCTAGCTTCCTTATGAATATTAAATATTTTTTATTTATTTTTTTTATTTAAGAAGAAATATACAATCTATATAGGTTGACAAATGAGTATATATGAAAAGAGTTTACATGATGAAATGAGTAAAGAAGCTACCCAGCGATGCCACTTTGTGATACATTTATTAATAGATTAATAGATTATTATGTTTTTTGTTTTTTTTTTTTTTTTAATAAATTATTATTGTAAAAGATCCCTGCACTAGCTGCGTTTTAATCGCCTTGGTGTACTACCAGGAATTGAAAAAGATGAGAGGTTTTTTATTAGAGGATTTGAGTGAGAGGAAAGACGGTTGTGAAATCTTTTATAGAAGTATTTAACTTCTTCTTGTATTGATTTTAGGTTCATATCTGAGTTGAGTGAATGGTTTGATACGTATGGGGGAGCATTAATTAATTTTCTTAGAGCAATATTTTGGAAGGATTGAATTTTATTTAAGTTGGATTTTTTGGCGTTTGCCCATAATTGGATTTCGTAAGTCCAGATAGGTTTTAGTAAAGTTTTATACATAAGGAGTTTGACATTAGGATAGTTATATTTATTGTTGGATATTAAAGGTTTAAGCATTCGAAGACGGTTGTTTAGAGATAAACGTTTTTCTCTTATATGATGGACCCAGGTTAATCGTTTATTAAGTGTTATACTAAGGTATTGTACTGTTGGAGAAGTAGGAATTGGAAACCCACTGAGAAAAACGTCTGGACAAGGAGCTTGTCTAAGTGTAAAGGTGGTGAGAGTGGATTTGTTTTGATTTACTTTGAATTACCATTTTATATACCAGTCTGCCATAAGATCTAGGTGAGTTTGTAAATTCATAGAATATTAAATATCATTAAGTATAAATTCGAATCGCTCATTCGAGGATCCTAACATATAAATATATTTAAACAAATTTTAGAACAACTCCTTTGCAATTCACCCCTTGAACCCCTTGTTACGAACCCCTGAATATTCGTTGAACATAAATATATTATTTAAACAGTAGGAATAGTGTGTTGGCTGACGATGAGTAAACGGAATCCGATGATTAAGGGATTCCGCCCGACTCGGCGTACGTACGGACGAATACACTATAAGGAGGACAGTCGTGTCACTAGCCTCATATGGAGCATTACGTACCTAACTCAGACAATAAAACCGTAAAAACCTATTATGTATTAATTATTATTAATAAACGTAACCTATACTAATCAGTTGCCGCATGACGTATATATATTTTTTGGTGTTATTCATGACACCCTACTGAAGCCGCCACTGCCAGCACACGCCTATGCATATGACGTGTACAATGAATCCGGTCGATATAAATACCTAATCGGTAAATTGGAGAAAGTACCTTTCCGCTATTTGTGTACAATATCGCTAAATATTTTATTAATTTTCAGTCAGATATTACTCTAATTTTGCAATACAGTGTGTTGGAAAAAGTAAAACATATCGCTATCCATCATTATATTTATATATACCTATATTATTTACAGTATTCGAGTATACCTATACCCGTACCAGTTTATTGTCAATTATTATCAAATTCTTTTGTTCTGTCATTGCCCCAGGTAAAAATGATATTTTTTCAAAAATTTCATTTATAAAGGAAATTTTTCCCTTTCATAACAGTTATGAAAAATAGTTACTATCAATAATCTATTAAAGCTATTCATAAATCGCAAAAAATACACTGGTCATGGAATATACAACACAATATTTGTGTCTAGCGTACAATAGTATTGAAATCGTCATAATTCAATATCGTTCGCCCGTTTCATTCGTATCATAAAATTAGTAAATCAAAATAGCCGATTCAGCACGGCAAATAAAAACGGTTATGTGGTTTTTATAATTAATCAAGCACAACAATTATTGTGCCAAAAAAAAAAAAAATTATTTTTGTTATCATTTTTACTGTACTCTATGAATGAAAAATGTTCTTGCGGGATAAAATATATCGTTCGTCTGTGCCTATCAGACCGATTTAAAACAGATATTCGTATAGCTAGATTTTTTTCATTACGTTTTGTGTACGTAGTTTTTTCTTTTTATTATTATTAGAAAAGATAATATACAATCTGTAATATATTTTTTTTTACAATAAGCAGTTTTGATAAAATATTTACAAGTCATGGTGGCATGAGTGAAGGGGTGCCCAGTGAAACTATACTTTGACTGTGAGATTTTATTTATTATTTATAATTTAATATTTCGTTTTTTTTTACGTAAAATTAAAAAAAAAAACCAATTTTTAAAATTTTTAGAGTAAAATTGTATATATAATGCAAAAAACTAGAGCAAATAGAACTTTCGAACCGGGTGCATTACAACAGCAGATCTTATTGAAATCGACTCGGAAAAACACGAGGGATGGAAACGACATATTTCACGTGCGTGCGACGCTGTAGCAGTAATAAGACTAGAAACTTTAGACTAGAAAACTTGGTAAAGGAGCCAAACGGGGCGAACCAGATTGACTGGACTGGCATTTATGCATGTGCATAGAAATATAGATGTAGACATAAATAATGTAATTGACCGGTTTGCAAAAAACAAACGAAAAATAGATTTTATAGTGTAACTGTACTCATTTATTATTATTATTATTATTAATACATAGGTGTAATAATATATCGATTTAAAAAATAGGTTCGCCCCTCACCCCTTGAAAACTGTCTAGGAACGCCCCTGATCGCAGAGCGAACGGACTACTCGCCTTGTCGAAACGACGGTATTACGATATTATTATGCGCGCGAGTATAAAAAAAAAAAAAATTAAAATTAAAAAAATACGTTTGTCGTGCTCCCGCGGCGGCGGCCGTGGCATTCGGCATGCGGCGGTGACGATGCCGCCGGCGTGGCCGCGGTGGGTCCGCCGGCAACCCGCCGCCGCCACCGCCGGATCGGTATCTGTGCACTGACGGCTCGGCGACAGTGACGACCACCGGCGCCGGGTCCTTCGTCTCATCCGTCTCTGTACCTGTCACAATGGCAGTCGCCGCGTCCCCTCGACGGTGTCCTTGTTCGTACACACACGCACACGACGGTTTGGTATTATTATTGTACACGCACACACGCACACCCGTGTACAGAGAGAGAGAGAGAGAGAGAGAGAGAGAGAGAAAGAGGGCAAGGTATAATAGCAGCATAGTGCATAATCACAAAGATCATTATTTTCGGCCCGCGAGAGAACGTTTATCACGCCATCGCTTCGTCGTCGTCGTCGTCGTCGCCGCCGCCGCTTGCCGGTAGGGTAGAAAAGAAACAGGAGGCTGAGACGATATTATATAGTGTGCTGAGGACACGACGAGGTAGTAAAACGCGATATAAACGGTCGCACGGACGAGTTGATCTGGGCCAGACGGAAAGGAATCAGTGAACACGGCGGTGTTCATCTGGCGACTCATCGTGTATGTGCCGTGCAGGGGCAAGTGTTTTTAGGTGTACATGTCCACGACCGCTCGAGCTCGCGTTCCGTATAGTTATCGTCTTCATCTGCGGTATCCGCATTTTTTTTTTTTACGGTGTTTATTCATCGGATACTGAGTTTTCGGTAAATTTGTTGGACTTCTCTATTAGTTTTTCTTCTGTACACTTAATTTTCTATAGCAGGTCCATATATCCTTCAAAGTACTTTTCTTTCAAAACAAGGCGTTTTTTCCGCTCGCTTTTATTCAATTCGTTGGTATCTGAGAACATTGAAATCGAATTCCTCTCCATTTTAAAATCAAAATGTCAAAATCACAATTGAAAAATCACGTCAGATGAAACGTGTCGTATAAAGTAATAACTTTTTGGGAGACGATTTAGAATTGTGTCTCGGTGTCTCCTGTAATACGACAATAGTAGTTTCTAAAAACGAATCTTTTTATTTAAAAAAAAAAAATTCAAAACTTACCTAAACGTAGTGTTTTCGTGAAGACGTACCGAAAAAAAGACATCGTGTCCGTTTTCGGATTCAGAAAAAAAAACCGAAAAAAAACTAAGACGCGTATGTATTTATATTGCGTACCAAACCGTTCTCTTAATATCGCGCTTCTTTATTTTGTTGGCGATATATATATATATATATATATATATATATGTATATTGAGCATGTTTTTACCGTGGATCTGCACCACTGGATGTCGTATACTTTTGCGTCGCATCAGTGTCGCAGTAGAGTTGTTTCGAACAAAGCATATTTCGTACTGGCAATATTTTTAATTTTCCACCGGTATTTCTGTGTCGATATATCTGTGGACTGAATTACCGTGGTGTAAACATCGAGCTGTATGATTTATTTGTACGTTCAGACGTCGTCGAATATTATTGCATACGTGGTTAAATAACGTCCCCGCAGAGCGTCTCAACGGATCGAAAATCGAAGCACAATGGATATTGTTTTCTTTAGTACGTCTCCGGCGTTATTACTATGGGTGTTATATTATAATTATTGTAATGGCGCGCCGAGAAATAAAATCCGTAATGTATACTGTAGTACGCATAATAATAATAATAATAATAATAATAATAGTAATAATAATAATGGCATCGGACTAAATATGTAAATCTATACATACCGAGTCGTATTATTACTATTTGCGATACGATTGTTTTTTTCAAAATAAACTTTATCATTACGACCAAACGAAAATATGCAAAGCGATTTATCCGCCGCAATGATGAAAATAAATAAATAAATAAATAAATAAGTAGTAGGTCGAATCGTTGACCGAACTTCAATTTATATTCGGTGAGGTTTCTTCTTTTTTAATTATTATAAACTATGTTTTTGTGTTAAAATGTACATATTTAAAAAAACGGATTGTGCCAATGGTTGAAATAAATATGTTTTTACGTAAACGAAAAATATTTAACTGTGATTAATATCACGATAAATATAAATTTAGTCGTGACACGTCATATTATTATGACTTTAAATCACTTAAAAGTTACATTACACTACGTACGGAGTCTATGATATTATTAACGAAGACCTGCAGGCGTTGATTCATTGTTGAAAACCGGCGGTCCTTATTTACTTCACTCGATTTGTGTAAACTACTTCTACCACAAGATCTTCTTATACCAGACCAAAGCGAAGACAAAGATCAACCATATAATTTACCACTACAAATACTAACTTTAAAATATACACATCTATCATAGTATTCACAATAGGTACCTTAAACTAATTATAACTAGAAACAGAATTTTGTAATTTGTAATTTTTAAACTGACTTGTTGGTCATGACAGCATGTTATATGCTGAGAAATTTTAATCTTAATAAATAATAATTAAAAAAAAAAAAAAAAAAAATGTTAAAACATGAACACCTATAATACTGAGGCCACATAATGATATCGGTGTGTCGATTACGTTTACCTAAAACCCACGCCACAACATTAGACTATTCTATGTTTACGTTAACGCGTAGATAAACTTAAGTCTTCCAATTACATAACACGTCGTGGTTCTATAATACGTATACTTATTCATAGACGTCAAACTTAAAATCAGATACTCAGTGACGTGTTTCGAGTGTTCAAACACCCCTCGAAATGTCACCCGGGTTTTTTCCCGCCTGTTACCGAATATTCTAACACACCTATAACTGGGTAGACTTCTAAGTTCTATTACACATCTATGGTTGTAAGGTGCAGGTAAGTTGTCAATGACGATTTCGACGCGATGATAAACATTTTACGCCAAATATGCTATGTATATATTATGATAATAATCACAATAACGGTCGTTAATGATTTATCAAATTGCGTTCTTTGAATTTTAAAAACACGAAATCGTTTTTTCTACACGTAGATATAGGTACTTTTCGTCGAAATGAAATTTTAAAATCTAAATTTTATACAATTCGACAATGTAACGATAATATGGTTTCCACGTGTAAAATTTTACCATATTATTTTGTCTACTGCATTATTTCTAAAACGTTCCTCGTACAATGCATTTCCATTGCGGTTGTTTTCTTATGCTCAAAGCCTTAAAGTCTTTTATATCTGTACTGTTTTACAATGGAATTTAATGCAAGCGATTTACAAATTCAATAATCTCGCGAATGTGAATTTATCACAATCGATTTGTTCTCTCGAGCGTAGATTTATTTTTTATCTACCCATGAAAACGTTTCGTACGTGTATTTTTCCAATGTTTAAGATGAATTACAGTAGTTAGAAATAGGGGATTCAGAAACCGCCGCCGCCGCACACCGCCGCCGCCGCCGCCGCCGCCGCCGCCTCCGCCGCCGCCGCCGCCTAACCGCCGCCGCCGCCGCCACACACCACCTCCGCCGCCGCCGCCGAACCACCCGCCGCCCGAATCCTGATCGTCAACGTTGCCGACATGTTTTTCACCCCCCTCCACTACTTGTTAGGTTATCAACTGAATGTATCATCTATATGTTATCATATACCAGCAAGATACCCGGTTACGTTATCACTTATACGTTATCACATACTGAAGATTATCCGGATACGTTATCACTTATACACAACCACTTGTGATAAGACAATCATATTCTATTATTACATTTATTATTTTTCATTCTTTCTCCTTATATTTAAAAAAAAATATTACAATAATCTGGGTTAGAATCGAACTCGGTACGATGGTGTCATTCCATACGCGTTATCCCAATCCGATTCTACGACCATTGGACATGTTAATAAAAAGTCACACTATTTAGACATATTCACACATTCTGTTATGCTCAGGATTACTCGATGCGTCATGTTTTTCCTAGAGTGCTAGTTATAAGTCGTTGGTATGACTCATATAGACCTTATCTCTTTGTTACAATAGATTTATTGTTCAGAGATTTATTTTTAGGATATTTAACAGACCTGTAGAGACCTTTTCTCATTTTTATAATAGATGTATTGTTCAGAGATATATTTTTAGGATATTTAACAGACCTGCAGAGACCTGTCGTAGTTCTAATGATAAAAATGTGTTGGAAATATGGAGGGGAGATCACAGAAATGTTAGCTGGTACATTATTTCTCATCAAATACATTTTAGTGTGTCATCAGCTCTCTACTGAACACATTTTCCGCGCGCTCGAATAATCCTCAGTCTAGTAATCGTTTATTATTTTTCAACAATCAAACTATTTAATATGGCTGGATCAATAGCAGACAACGCAAGTGTGTGCAAGAAGTTCAAATACACTCCACCTACATCACCAGCTCAACTTATTGACTGTACAAATTTCATGATTGACTTCACAGACCGCAAGTTTTTAAACATAGGTCTCGATCCTACCAACCACTTTGATGTAACAGTACAGCTACTAACATCATCGCGCTACGTGAACATAACAAGTGAAAATCTTACACAGATATTTTCACTCATGGGAAATATACTATCATACATATTGGAGGAACCGATCAAATACAAGAGAAATATTTTTCTAGAAACGGATTCTATCATGCTCTCTAGCATGGTATATCGTGGAGAAACGGTGCTGGTCGTAGAATCTAAAATTCAAGCTGGATGTCGTGTTATACTGAACAGAGAAAATCTAATGAAATTACAACATCTAGAGTTTACTATATACGAAGCCGTGGTGAGAAAAACTAGAATCACCCGCAGCATGGTGTTACTACAGTTTGAACAAATGACTGAATATTTCAAAAATGAATTCAAAAGAGTGGAAAACGTTGATGAAATGGCTACTACCATAAAACAAGCACATGACGACCTGATTTCTAGTCATATACCTAAAAGTAGTCAGAGTTTCGTTAGCCAGCTGAAGAACTATGCGACTAAACAATTAGCTGAACATTGTGTGATTAAGATTGAAGACGAGTCACCCGAGGCGAACATTGGTTATGATATGAGCTGCAGCTATATGCCCTCAACAACACCAACACCAAATTATTCAAAGCAGTTTCCATCGCACTCATCCAAACAGACGATGAAGAATTATATAGAGGAGTTTGCGGTTGATCAAAACGATGGACCATCATATTTCGATCTTCGACACGAAAGCGATTCAGCACTTTCAGAAATCCATTGGTAATTACAACGAGACATTTTAAAAATAATTATTCTTTTGTAAACATAACTTATATTTTGTGTGAAATAAATATACTTTTATAACGAAACTCGGTTTTTTTATTTCTTAATATTAATTTCTATAATGATAAGGTGTAATAAAGAAAAACACATGGTATAAGGTAATAAAATTGTTTTATTCGCGAAAATAATATTTATACAAAGGTAAATACAAAAAAAGAAAAAAAAAATCACATTTTTCGAACTTCTCCGTTAAACGGAGAGTAAGTTATAATCTGGTCGTGTAATATTAGACAATATGCTGAAGTATTTTTAGGTATTTCATTCGAGTCGCTGGTTTCAAATTCTAATCTCAAGTCGACTGTGGATGATTTGACATTATCGTTTTGACGTGATAAGTCTACAACGACTATCGGAGCAAAAGAATCGAATGCACGTTTCGACAGCAGAGGTTCACACTTATCCTTTTCATAGTACGACTTTTGGAAGTCTGCATACGCCTTATAGAGTACAGATGTTATTTTGTTTGTAAAATTGGATCGAAAATCTTCATGTGGAAATACTTCGGAATTCAAGTGTACCTTGAAGTTTGTCAGCTTACAGTCGTCGAATCTACCGGATGAATTTAATAAGTTGGTTTTTCGATCCGTTTGAAGTCCAAATATTACAAACCGCGGTTTTTCCAGCAAACTGCTAGACTTGACTGTCCATGAATGAGATGTGTTTTGTGGCAATATCGGATACTCGCATAGGTCCCATGTTCTAAACGCACACGAAAGCGGTTTCCGAGAATCTAGTACTTTCATTAATCGTAATTTTTCTCTGTCACACACTTTAACAATGGGCATTTTCCAAATTACTTTATTCACCTCAACTGTTACTTTTCGATATTTAGCAATATCATCGGCTTTTCCTACTACACGTAAAGCTTCATAATCTGTAGGCGATCGATTCAGAATTAATTGTTGATTACAGTTGAGTAGTATTTTCTTATAGTCTTCACAAAATCCGAATAAGTGTTTCAGTGGAATACAGCCGGAAAAATGTGTATTCTCCATCATAAATGTTTTATTTTCATTTTCATCAAAATTCAGATCCCATGCCATATTCTCTAGTACATGCATATCACTTGGACTATACGAGCAATAACCTTTGAGACAAGAAGTTATACCCGGATTTTTAATCTTCTGTATCTCCGTTCCGTTTAATTCATACTTTGCTTCAGAGAATAAAAACGCTAGTCCATTGTTTGCGAAATTGAATTTACCGGTAGTAACGTCAGCAGGTTTATTTATTTTACCCTCGATATAAATATAACTTTCACACGGTAGAGTATATGCATCCATATTTTGAATATTTATCTCTATCTTGTCGTTATTTGATAGTGCCATACTCGAATATGGCAGAAAAGAATGATACTGCATTTGTGTTATCCTGCATTCGTCGACATATCCCTGGGTTACACTCAAATACGTATCGTCCATGATTAAATCGCTTTTAATGAACTTAATAATAATAAATTCTTTTTCGTTAATTTCTTCGAGCTGTTTTTTTTCTTATTGACTTTTATCGTACTATTTTTCTTCTTAAGCGACGTACGTGTTGGCCCATTGACTTCTCGTGACGAACTGTTAGAATTGTTGATACTAACACTAAACTTGAGTGCCATAATTACGTTTAATCTGTAGTCGGACTGTAATTGGCTCACCACGAAGATTTATTAGACAACCGTCTTGATCTCGTAAAGCGATTTTCACGTTGCTTATAGATGAAGTGTTGAGCGGGTAAAAAACCAAATGTCTAGGTACTTCGATAATTTTATAACCGGTTGGTACAGAGTGATAAAATGCATGTATCGTCTGACTCGAATTACCATCAGTGAATGAGCCAGAAATTAAATTACACTCTACATTTATACAGTTCACTTTCATTATGTTGATTAAATTGTCAGATTCGTGAACAATATTAGCCTTATATTCTTTATTTTTAAATCCTAACAATTTACCAATGCTACCAGGCATCGAAAAATCTATGCTCTCGCTACATAACATTTCACATTTTAACGTGTTAATGTTTGCTTTCAATTCGAACGTCTTAACAGTACCAGATAATGTATTTTTAATGATAGCTTCAATCTTCTCGAGTTCATACGATCCTGTCGGTAGCGTGTATTTTTCTACTATAGTCTGATAGTTGTTCTGATCACCGTCTTTTCGATAACATTTTTCTTTTAATTCTTCATCCGATTTATCTGTATGATCTCCCAATAAACAAACCTCGACGTGTTCTTTCATATCCAGTTGTGAAGTATAGTTATCAATTAATTTTTGAGGATCTTTCCGTATAATACCTATCTGATTACATCCATCTTCAATGTTCGGAATAGAATTAACTGTTTGTAAACTCAGCAAACATATTTGTGTGTCATCATCCACGTCGATCGGGGGAAAAAAATCGCATTCCAACTCACTAGAGTTTCCATTCAACGATAATGTATACATGATAAAAATTTTAAACACAATTGTCCACAATTTGTTGTGTTAAATTTTTGATGTCGCTTATAATTGTACTTGATGTTACAATTTTTGAAATACTTTTGCAGTTCCAATGGAGGTGGTAAATTTCCGAAACTATCAAAGTAATTTATATTTTCACCATTCTTCGTGTACGCTACCCAATGAGTTCCTGCATTATTCTCTGTATCGAGATTGACTACCGCACACTCTTTATGTTTTGGAGACACAGGCAACCTATCTCTAGAAAATACTCCAATGAAATGAGGTATTTTCAGCATACGAGCGTATTTTATAACTTCGTAATCAAATAATGCTCTATCGGGTAGCGTGGATATTAGTTTTTTGTCGTTTTTCTTGTAGATTTTTTGCTTTTCTTATTCTTTAAGGATCCGCCAGACTTATACGGTCCTAGGTTTAATCCATCGCCTTTTCTTACTTGATAAGTATTGTTTTTATACGGTGCTAAATAAAGACCTTTACCCAAATGAACAGGAGTGTTTCTATTCGATCTCATATCATTAACCGTCTTGACCACACTAGCAATACCACCTGTAAGTGATCCTAACGCAGACAATCCGGCAAAAATAGGTATTAATGGCAACACGCCGCCTTTTTTCGGAATAGGGATAATTCTAGGTGTTTTAGTCTTCTTTTTACATGCAATTGCTTTTTTAGCTGCGACGACACATGTTTTAGCTAATTTCATTATATCGTTTTCACTTGTTTTATTTTTTATCGCCTTTCTAGCTGCACTGATAGCACATTTGAAACTACAACCGGCTCCAATCTTTCGTTTAGCCTTCATGGCTGTTGTAACTAACCAAGAAGCGGCTTTTTCTTTAAGACCTGTCTTAGGTGATTTGAATACTTCCCAAGCCTGATCCTCTAGAATTGCATCAGCTTTCTGTCTATCGCTTACCAGGTTACTATTTTCATACGCTATATCATGTGATCGAGCTAATTCATCTAATCTGTTTATTCCGCGTTCACCGCGTGCTAATCGCTGTCTTAACTTTGTACCAGGACCGGCAAATCTGAAAAAAAAAAAAGTAAGGAAGGAAGGAAAAAAAATTAACATTAATTCATGTCTCAAATTAAATAACACACATGCTAAATAACTTACCTATACCCAGGTAAATGTAGCTCTACAGGTAAATGATTTATAACTGAGTTGACAAGTCCTGAGCCTTTAATAGTCCGTCGACCTCGAGCGCGTGACATCGTGTGATATCACATTATACTTAACACTGGTATTTATATCAAAAATGCGATTTATCGAGCAAGAACAGAAACTACCAGTGTATAACTTCGATACACCCGATACAGTTACACAAAGACACGGAGCTCTTTTTCCAAACACTGTGAGGTCATTGGTTTTAGGCAGTTCAGGTTGTGGAAAAACTAATCTTATGTATTCTCTACTCGTTAATGAAAATGGATTACGTTTTGAAAACGTGTACATATACTCCAAGACACTACAACAGCCTAAATATCAATTATTAAAACAGATAATCGAAGAAATTGATGGTGTGAATATATTTATGTTTTACGAAAATGATCAAGTCGTTTCACCGGAAAAAGTACGGCCTAACTCTGTATTTATAATGGACGATGTTATAGGCGAGCATCAAGGTATTATCCGTGAATATTTTTCCCGTGGACGGCACAATAAAGTAGATATTTTTTATTTGGCTCAGAGTTATTCTAAAGTACCTAAACAATTGATACGTGATAATGCCAACTTAATAGTATTATTCAAGCAAGACGAGACAAATCTAAAACATGTATACAACGAACATTGCTCAGGTGATATGATGTATACAGAGTTTAAAAACTTTTGCACCACATGTTGGAATCGTCAGCCGTTTTCATTCGTGGTTATTAGTAAAGACAATGAACGTGATAACGGGCGTTATCGTCTAGGTTTTGATACATTTGTAATTATATAAACCACTACATTACTGAATAATATATCATTCAAAGCGCAAACATGGAAGCAGATAGTTCAGTTTTAAGTGAAATAGTCAAGGCTAAAGAAAATATCATACGAAAATATAATGCATTAAAAAGTATTGATACAGACGTTCGTCAGTTGATGAGTCAAACATTTAAACCTATAATCGATCCACTTACTAAAATTTCAAATCAAAATACGTCAAAAATAGACGCTATTCATAATAAAACTGAGAAAAAAATATCAAATGAAGTCTCACTTGATCAACACGTTGAGGAAAATTCAGCTTTCAACATCAAAGATGAAGAATATCAGAATAGAATAAATCAGTGGTTCAACTCTGTGGATCTTGATAAAACTTATGGTCCTAAAATACGAGCAGATAGAACTATTACTCTAGGTAAAAAGGAGGTTAAATTTATTCAGAATAGTATACTTATCGACGGAGAAGAATATACGTTAACACCTGGTATCATCCGCTTATTATTCAATAAAAACCCTATGGTATATACCCAAGACGACTTAGAAACATATAGAAAAATACTTATACAAACTTCTGCGCATTTAAATCGAGACGACAAGATTAAAACCACAGGAAATAAATATATGAAAATTATTAGTGATTTATTTAACACTGGACTGGGTTTGAATAATTATGACACAAGTATGAATTTACAAGAACATAACTTAGTTTACTGGGATGATCCAAACGAGTTAGTCGATCGTTTACGATTACTTTTAGCGTCCAAGGCAGCTGGAAATACAGGTGTTTCAAACGAGATACTATCAATTTTTGAAGAATTATTAGAAGCCAAGATAATAAAGAGGATTCCTCATGTCTAAGCGAGATATTGCAAATGAACTACATAAACCGGCGAGAAAAAATTATACTAGACGTATAGTTAATGTATATGGGAAAAATGATTTGTTTCAAGCAGACTTGGTTGAAATGATACCTCTTTCAAAACGTAACAAGGGATACAAATATATACTGTGTGTGATAGACTGTTTCACAAAATATGCATGGGCTATACCGTTAAAATCAAAGACGGGTAATGAAGTCGCTAAAGCCATGTCTAAAATAATAGCCGTTCGTAAACCAAAACTGCTACAAGTAGATAATGGAAAAGAATTTTACAACAAGACATTCGACGCTCTAATGAAGAAATATAACATTAATAAATATTCTACATTTAGTACTACCAAGGCGTGTATTATCGAACGATTTAACCGCACATTAAAATCTTTAATGTATAAAGAATTTACAGCTAGAGGATCGCATGATTGGATTTCTATTTTAGCACTATTAATTCGAAAATATAACAATTCAAAACATCGAACTATAGGTATGACTCCCGAGCAAGCAGATAAAAACCCGAAATTAGTGCATATGAAACATCGTGTTATTAAAGATAAAAAAATAAAATTCAAAGTTGGTGATAAAGTACGTATAAGTGTACAAAAAGGTGTATTCACAAAAGGATATCTACCTAATTGGTCTACAGAGATATTTACGATACTAAAAATAAATAAAACAGTACCACCAACGTATATGCTCGGAGATTATTCGGGTAAACCGATCGCCGGTTGTTTTTATACAGAAGAAATACACAAGACGAATCACCCAGACAGTTTTTTAGTTGAAAAAATTATACGAAGAAAAGGCAGACAAGCATTTGTAAAATGGTACGGATTCGATAGTACTCATAATAGTTGGATAAATACTAGTGATATTGAATTATAGTATCAGTCGTTAATCAATCATGGATGTATTCGGAGGTACTTTGAGTTCAACGCTCAGCAAACAGAATAATTTACAAAACGAAAGACTAAATATGAACGAAACAGAGTTGAAATTACATAGTAGTATTATTGTAACGAATTGCGATAAAATAAATTCACTATTCAAGAAGACAAATGAAATAGAAAATAGAATTACATCATTGGAAGACCTGAATATTCAAAAATACATGACTGAAAATGATAAGAATACAGTGGACTCTATCGACAAGATTCACATTTCTTTAAAAAATTGTATGAATGAACTAAGAGCGTTACAGAAAGTTATTCCTGCTTTAGTCAGCCGAGTTAACACTATCGAAGTTTCAATGAGTGATAAAGTTCAAACATAAATATATACATATTCAAACAATAAAATTACAGTATAAGTCGTATTTTAAATCAGTTTATACAAAGCAGTCATCGAAGACGGACGTGCAATGTCGTCAGCTATATTAGATATTCAATGTATTCTCGGTGCGGGCAATACTTATTTTATAAAAGAAATGTCTATCGTGGACACGGAATCATGGGCGGCTCAACATTGGATTTTCAAACACACAAATATAACTCATGACGAGAAAAGTCGAAGCGTCAACAAATGGCTAGAGAGAAATTACCATGGACTTTCATTGGACTATGGAGAAGTCGACTATGAAGAAATACATCAAATTTTAAATTCTTTAAAATTTGATACCATCTACGTTAAAGGCACGCAAAAGATGAAAATACTCAAGGATATCGAACCGTATATTAATGTTGTTAACATGGAAGACATTGGATGCCCTCGTCTTGATCGATTATGCAACGAAGAATCTATGCCGTGTTGTATTTTTCATAAGGATTTAAATCCTAAACATTGTACATTTTATAAAGTGTTTTCATTAAGACATTGGTATATAATTAATTCTTAAGACTTGTTGTATAATATCTTGTTTCAATAAAGTAAAATTATTATTCACAGAAAATTGCTTTTTGTATTACCTACCTACCACTAATAAAACATATCTGTTGTACATTAGACACTGTTTATAATTTAGATAATATTAATAATGATAATGATACTGTTAACCAAAAAAAAATAAATTATTTGATAAATTAGGAATAGACATAACCGAAGATAGATTAAATAAATTAGAGCAGGATAGGGTAGGGTTTTTTGGGGAAAATAATGAAGAGCAATGGTAATTTAACTTGATATTATTTTATTATAAAAATTTTTAACATATACAGCATGTTTTTATACATAAATTGCATGTTTTTTAAACTTATATTGTATGTTTTACATATTTAGTATTAGATTTTTTTTTTTTATTTTTTTTTTTTTGTACATATATATTGCATGTTCGTAATTGTATTACTTGTATATTTATACATTTTAACACATTTGTCACATATATATTGCATGTTTGTCATTGTATTACTTGTATTTATACATTTTAACACATTTGTCACATATATATTGCATGTTTGTAATTGTATTACTTGTATTTATACATTTTAACACATTTGTCACATATATATTGCATGTTTTCATACAATCTTATACTAAGTTATTAAACTAAAAATCTTCATTTTCAATCAGCTCACTGAAACAAAAAGTAACATCATGGTAAGATATTTTATATTAAAAGATATTTATCAGTGTAACTCACTTAATATGGTAGTGTCCATGTGCCAGAGTATGTATTTGATCATCTAATACATATCTTTTATCATCATGGTTGTTGAATGTAAGTTTTTTTGAATTGATTGTCTTAAGCTTATGTTTAAAGGATCTGATGGATACATTTTCTGTATATGGATCCAGTTTAACATCACCAAATAAACAACGTTTATGATGATCGAGCGTCATATGATTTTTGACAACATGTTCACGTATACCTTTTGCTTTAATTTTTTCCTTGCCTTCCAGAATGTAGGCATATGATTTTGCTCTTAGAGCGCAAAACTCTGACATCACTTGACCATCCGCTTCATCTGTAAACAGTCCTGGAATTTTTTTACGTTCTGCAATATAGCATGGATGATTTCTCTCTAGGTTAGAAGTATCCATACGATTAAGAAGGATATTATTCTCCCGAAGATCTTTATAAAAGTCTTTTGTCTGAATGTAATACACCAATGAATCTAGAAATAATAAAATAAATTAATATTTAATAAGCATGATTCATATTTAATATATACCTGTATCTGTGTACATGAGGTTGATTTTGTCTTTGTAGTGGTTTTTCATTACAGTGTAATGGTAATCATACATTAGTGTTTTCGAAATATCTAACACAGCAAAACCTGAAATTAATATAGTATTAAATATACTTGACCATAGTTATAATAATAAAAATATCTAATATAATATTTACCTATATATATCGGTTTACAGAACTCTATAATTTTGTTTTCCAAAGTGATTGCCGACAAATTTTCGTTGTATGTAGTACAGTGTTTAAATGTTGTACGATTAATTAACTTCTGAGCCCGTTGTTCACTCGATACCAGCTCAATTTTAATACGTTTTCGCATCGACTCCATCGTTTTACCTAAGTAATGATAATAATATATAAGAATTATGTAAAAAATGTGTATAACTTATAACATACCAAATACTGCATTATTCATTAATTTGAAAAAATCTTTTTCAAATTCGTTTACAGCTTTTTTTCTCATCTGGGTATTCAGTTTTATGTAGCCAGCTAACCACGGTGATTGGATAAACTGTATAACTCTATGTACCTAAGGAAAAAAAATAAGATGAGTATATTAAAATAAAATAATAATGTAAAATGTATACTTTTTCAACTATTATTCCATTAGCGATAGCTTGCTGGAGGTTTCGGTAATGTACAATATAATTTTTTTTCGATTCTAGTGTGGCCATCAGTTTTCGAGCTTTTGAGCCTACAGGTATACCGTTGTCTGGTAGGAATGGAAGGTCATTGTGTTCGTCGTGTAAATGTTGTGGATAAGAAATGTCAATTTCATATATTCTACCTATTTCTGATGTTTCGGTTAAGTCATTTAATCCAGCAAGTGTTGGCTCTACCCATTTGAAACCTCTATAAGGCATGTATTGCGACATTGCCCATCCATATAAATTATTACCTAAAATTATAAAAAATTAAAATAAGTTATAATTATTATTTTTTGCATATAACTCACAATCTTGATATATAATCCATATGTCTGGTTTTTCTGGATTATAATGAGATGTCTTTTCGTTATTGGCTTTTCCATACCGCATGCAAGCTTGTGTGAGGCCTCCACGTATACCTGAAACAATAACATATTTTAGCTAAACGTTGTATTTATTTTATTATTATAAATTATACCTTTTTCAAACATCAGTAGCATATCGTAATCGGTGAGCAGCTCGAGCCTTATCTCAGTATACTTCAACATAGCATCGAAACTCAGTCCAGGAGCTGTATAGTAAAACGCTGGGTCTAAATTGTATGTCGAGATGCAAATGTCGCGGAAATTTTCAAAAACGTCGGCTAGAAGTAGTACATCGATCTTTAGATAAAGATCACTGTATTCACCAAGTGTCTTGCAATTGAAATTTTTCCAAACATTTCCCGCGTGCTCGTACTCATCATCTTCTATATCGCTTTCCTTCAATGTACTATAAAAATCTTCTTTCGATGGTAGTGATGTCTCATTTAATTTTTCCCAACTGTCTGTATATTCATATGGGTAAACTCCTTTCCGTGTAACGAGCTGTAAATCTGATGTATTAAATTCCTTGGATATTTCGCGGAATTTTTCTAGGTTTGGTGTAATCAGATTTGATGCGAGTGTAGATAGACTTGAAGCCATAAAACGAAAAGTGTCTACAAATCTGATCGAAAAATTACCACTAATATATTTTGAAAAAGACACGAATTTTTCTTCACTATTCGGTATAACAGAAATTGTTTTCTCATCATAACCTAGCTCAATGGCTATGAAATGCGCGTCATAATTACTCAGGTTGTGTAAGAAACAAGGTACAAAATTTGGTACTTGTAGTTTTAAATTACAAGTATTACACAGCGTCTGTCTGAATTTCCCCGTCAAGTGATTATGATCTGCAACTTTTCGATTTTGTATGTTAAAACTGGCTTTACATAAATTACAGTTGGTATTTTCCGAATGCGTTTTTTCTTCTTCGCG